>OY978226.1:27028267-27300547 GCA_963854785.1 Vaccinium vitis-idaea | reverse complement strand
TTGGAAAATGCATTTTAAAAACATTGAGCGGTTCGGATCGTCAAAATTTGATCCAGAAAGTTGAAAAAAGGCCAATCCCGCACCAAATTTTGTATGCGGGATCCCTTAGGAGACCGCCTTCCTATATATATATATATATGTATGTATGTATGTACAAATAATTTTACCACTTTCATAAAAATTGTCAGTTTGAAATAGGGTTATAATGTTATCTCCTATAAAATCTAGGAGGTAAATTGTTACCCCATTTGATGTATTAATTCCACTGCCGTGCATTTGTATTGGACTTTAATCAATTCAGTAGATGTTCACTGAATTTAGTAGGTGTTCATTGTTTTTTTTTTGTTGTTGCTATTAAACGATCTTTGTTTTTATTTCACTATGTAACTGAACTAAGCTACATGCTTTCCACTGCTGATTGTTTAGGCCCCGTGTTGTGTCATCACATGCTCTATCTAAGGTCTCTCTGTTTTCTACCTTGGATTTTTCAGGGTTTTATTTTGATGAAACTATTTGTTAGTTGTTTACGTATGACATGTAATCCGTGGATAAAATCGGAACTGATCCGTGACTCGCGGATCGGATAAGAACCAAACCGTGAGACTTTTGGTCCGGATACGGATTGTATTTTCTAAAAATCATGACTCGTGGATTAGGATTGGATTCATGCCAATCCGATCCGATCCGATCCTAACCGTGTACACCCCTATTGATCGGAGCTATTAGAACTCGGAATTCACGGCCCGGATTTGCTTGGTGCAAACCCACCATTCACGGAGGAGCCGTGATTAAGTATACCTCGAAAACAATAATTGTTTGTTTTTTTATGATGTCACAGGTTTGAATTCTATGGAGACAAAATATTTCGATTCTTGAGACCACTGAAGAGTTTGCTCAATTATTTAATTCAAGGTCTTGAAATTAATAAGATGTGCACAAACTTACGGTGGTGGATCCTCTGTCTGATTGCCTCTGTTCGGCCTTCCTGTCCCACCCATTTGCAAGCAATTAACGGTTCCGATCGCAGATAAACATGGATGACTCAGATCTATTTAGGGCCGAGGCGAAATTTGAACCGTTGATTGTTCGGATGGACGACGCAGGTGAGTGAGACAGGGAGGTGGGACAGAGGCAGTCGGATATAGGATCCACTGTCCAAACTCACTCGAACTTCCGATTATCAAAAGTAGGGTATGGTCGTCAGGACCTAGGGTTGCTGTTGCGCACAATCTTGGTCATCCACAAAAATTTTCAACAGTTCGGATTGAAAATAAATTATTCGCGCGAATAGTTTTCTTATTTTGTTTGAAGTCTAGGTCATTCATCCAAGCACTTGATAGACTAGATTGTGCACAGCAACAACCCCACATCCATTGTGTCGGCAATGTAATAATTGAATCCAGAAAACACTTTTAGTGCATGATCCGCATGGAGTTCACTGTCAACACGTGTGAAACCTCACCCACTAGTGCTAAAATGCCAACTATAAGGTTTATAATTTTTTTTATTGGCTATCAGGTTTATCATTTCGGCACTTGTTTTTATAAAACAAAACTATGGGTACACAAAATGTACTCTACGTTGTGTGGCACTCATTTTGGATCCCATACAAATGATCGGAACCATTCAATCTGTTCAAAATACTCCCTCCGTCCCAATTTAAATGTCCCTTAATGAGACAGGGCAAGTTTGACCTTAAAAAATAAAGTACTTTCAGAATTACTTTTTAAATTTTTTCGTACCGTTCAAAATATCTCAATGAGTACTTTTGAATGGTGTAAAATTTTTTGAAGAAAAATATCTAGAAATATGTTTTCTTTTAAAGTCAAAATGACACGACTTTACGTACGAGACATTTAAAATGAGATAGAGAGAGTATAATTTTTAAAATGCTTACAAAATCAACATATTTGAGTATCAGTAAGAGCTTGATCACACACAAATTATCGGAACCGTTCAATTTTTTAAAAATATAATTTTAAAAGTCCTTACAAAATCAACTTATTTGAATATCATTAAGAGCTTGATCAATTTTGGTCCCTGAATTCGGGATAAAAACTGAATAAATCAATCAATCATCCTTTACAATGAATTAATTTTTTTACAGGAGCCACTAAAATAATATTTTAAATAGATAAAACGGCTTCGATCATTAATTTGAAATCCCAAAATGGGTCTCATAAAAGGTACTAATATGTACTGTTGTTCTTGCTTAAAGTATTATGTACTGTTTACTAGCATTTTTTTTGGAAAAAATATATATGGCCTTGTTCGTTTTGGTTTTCAAGAACCGATTTTCTCAATTATTACCCCTATTTTTAAATATTATTTTTATTTTTCTCTCTATCTCTCTCCAATCATTAATACCTATTTTTTAATTATCATCTCTATTTCTTCCTCTAATTATTACAAAAACCAAAACTCAAAACTCAAACCAAACACAACCATAGACACGTTTGTATACGTACTTTAGAGAGCCTCCAGCGCGCCAACTTGGGGCCGACTGGTAGTTGATTTGGTCCCCACAAAAGTCCGAAACAGTGTGTAAAAGTAGCATCCCACTGTTGTATCACCTTCTAATCGCAACCATCATTGCAACTTACTTTCCCGCTGTTGTCCGCAACCCCTTCCTTTGAGAGTAATAATTCAATAGTCTGAGTAGCATCACGTCCGAACCATTCTATAATCACACATTTATCTGAGATCTATAAGCAAGTGTATAGACCTAGACAGGCCGGATTCAATCAGGTATACCCCATAAGTAAGTGTATAGACCTAGATAGGCCGAATTCAATCAGGTATACTGGATGGGATTCCCATCAGGAGCTCTTACAATTCTCCAATTTCCTTATCAAATTTTCATTATATGAACAGTCCAATGTGTTTAAAGGTGTTTTTAACGGTTCTCGTAGAGAAATCGTAAAAAAGAAATATCAGAAAGGACTTGATCCGATCAATTTTCGGTTCAAGTCATTCCCGGTATTTTTTTCCCTAATTCTCATAGGGACCCTTAAAAACACTTTTTAAACATATTGGACGGTTCAAATTATGAAATTTGATCAGAAAATAGGAGTCCCTGATAAGAAACCCATCAGGTATACCTGATTGGATAATTATTGTAGCCCTAGATATGTGTGTTGTTGTGGAGTGGTCCAGAACAATAAATGGCAGTACTCCCGTACTACTGAATAATTGTTGTTCTTTGAGCTTGATTCTTTATAAAACTTGTTACTACTTGATTTTTTTTTTTTTTTTGAGAAATAGAGAGAAATATCATTAGATTAACCAGCCAAATATTAATAAGAGTATCTGATACACAACAAATAGTCAACACGATAAAGTAGACAGCAACAACAGTTAAACTACATAAGTTAGCATGATTGAAAAGCTAATCCATCACCGGTGTCCGGATGAGGAATAAAAAGGTCCCAAGCATGCTTGACAAGGAGATGAGCTCGTTGGATATTGCAAGTTGCAACGCACAACTTTTGAGATTTGACAAAAAGATAACTTCGAGATCTCCTTTGCTATCTTACGCAACAAAAAAGTGTCATGGTACTGACACTCAACCCTCCCTACTATCTGCATTAATGCATTAAAACAATCAGAATACATATAAATCATGTTATAGTTATTAATTAAAACCCATCTAACAGCTTCATAACGAGCTTGAATTTCCGTTTGAATAGGAGTCGAGGAATATGTAGATAAAGCATGCTTTGCAATTAAAATTCCATTTGGTTGACTAGTCGTGAATCCAACTCCATTCCATTCTCAACCTTCTTTTCAAGCTCCATCGACATGAAGATGACAAATGCGCTGCTCAGAGTCAGAAATAGGACAGTTCTCAATGATAAAAGAATGATTTCTTTTAGTTGGAGGATTATGAGATAAAGTTGGAGCTTTGGTTTTGGCTAACCAATTTGAGGCACGCATAAACCAATGGGCATAGTCCTTAGCCACTCCAACAGTAGAATCCACATTGTTACTACTTGATAGATAGATAGATTATTGATTAAAACAAAAGCTACTCCCTTCATCCCCATTTGACTAATCCATTTAAAAAAATGTAACTTCATCATATTTTTATATTTTCTTTTTTATCCTTCAAAACATCATAATTGCAACAAATACTAACATCTTTAACAAATCTATTTCTCTTTAACAAGTCATTGATATTGTATGTTTTTTATTTTTTAAAATGAGAAATCACATAAAAGTTGAGTTTAGCTTAGTTGCTAAGATAACTTTTGTTTTTCATTTGTTAAAAAACCAATTTTCTCTTATACTCGTTTTACTAAAAAACAAGTTGCTAGAATCAACCGGTTACTTTTAACAAATGAGAATCCGAGAATAGGATAACTCAACCTCCCTAATTACTACTACTATAAAATAATCTATTTAACGTGGAGTACAAAATAATTGGTTTTTGCGACAATTATGCACCCATAAGATCCAAATTGGAAACTACACCAGAGTTCATAACCAATAACGTATTCAGTAGTTCTGAGTTGCCACCATTGGGTGCTCTTACACTCTTATCCAATATAATTTCACGCATGTCCGTGATTCTAAATTTAACACTAGTAGTGCGTAGCGCAAAATCGTGTTTCTGTATTACGTGACGGTGCTCCACGACCACCCTATAATTTTCCCCATAACCAAATTGAACAGCAACATCTTCTTCTTCTTCATTTTCCCAATCCGCAATTTCAGTTCCATATAAAATGCAATTTTATCCCTTTCCTCGTTCCTCCCTCTCCAATACCTGAACTCCTCTTCCCCACCCCAACGGAATCCGTGACACCCACACAGAAAAAATATCCGTATAGAGAGAGAACACTCTCTCGTGCCATTGAGAGCTAGAGAGAGAGAGAAACGGACCGAAATGAAGTCGTCAGAATCCGATCGCCGCCGATCGAGGCATCGTCCACCGGTCCAAGAGCCGGTCCGACCGAAAACCCCTCTCCGCAAGCTCTTTAGAGTCGCCTTGGTGGCCTGCGGCATACAATTCGGGTGGGCCTTACAGCTATCCCTGCTAACCCCTTACGTTCAAGAGCTAGGGATTCCACACGCCTTCGCCAGCGTGATCTGGCTGTGCGGACCGCTCTCGGGTTTCTTCGTCCAGCCGCTGGTCGGACACATGAGCGACAGGTGCAAGAGCCGGTTCGGTCGACGGAGGCCGTTTATTGTAGCTGGAGCGAGTTTGATTGTGGTTTCTGTCATGATTGTGGGCCACTCGGCCGATATCGGGTGGGTGGTGTTTGGCGATCGGGATGGATCGAAGGTTGGGGCGATATATGCTTTTGTGGTGGGTTTTTGGTTGCTGGATGTTGCTAATAATACGACTCAGGGACCTTGTAGAGCCCTGCTTGGCGACCTTACTGGTAAAACAATCACCTCTGTTCCTACATACAAGTGCGGTAACAATTGTGGTTTTATTTTTTTTAGTAACAAATTAATTGAAAAGGTGGAATGGAATGCCACCCATGTACAAATTAGATCGTAGAAACAAATTTCCAAAAAGAGACCGAACAATAAATAGAACATATTAATCTGTCTAAGAACCAAATACTATATATAACATGTCAAGGAATTGATCAAGAGTTGGTTTGCACTCCCTCGCAAACACGGAACTATGCTTGGGCTTAGAGCAAGTCCAGCCCTTGCTCTTTTTTTCCCTCAAATTTGAGTAAAAATTTGGGTAAAAGCTTGATTTGGTATGGTGCACTCCAATTACAAGCCTATTTTTTACTTAGATTTTGCTTCAAAAAAAATTCATAAACATTTGGATACCCAGATTCTTCACCTTCGACACAATCGACCCACCTAAGCCGCCACCGGTGAAACTTTAACCAGGTTCTAAAGAAGTTTGTGCTTCAATCAAAGATAAACAAGAAGATCTACAAGATCTACAGGAGAAACCCTAGAGTACTTAGAGAGAAAATGTAGAGAGAGAAAGTTATTTCATTTCTGTTACTTTCTTGCTTACAGAATACAATGGAGGAACAAGTATATATACCTGATCTAAACCGACTTACAACCAAATGAAACAAACGGAAAAACTAACTAAAAAGCAAGACTACAACTAAACATAATAGAAAGTTACTATAAAAGGAAGTAAAGCCACTTAACTGCCTAACAGAGAGTTAACAGAGTTAAAGAGCAGTTAATGAGCTTGGCTTACAACCCCCCTCAAACGCAAGGGAAGGGACTGAACATTGAGTTTGGAAGTAAGAGCTTGAAATCGTGCAACAGACAGAGGTTTGGTGAATAAATCTGCAAGTTGAGCCTCTGTGTTAATGTGTTGAATAGCAACTTGCTTAGCCACAACCTTTTCCCTTACAAAATGATAGTCAACTTCTATATGTTTGGTGCAAGCATGGAAAATAGGATTTGAGGCCAAGGCAATGGCTGATAAGTTGTCACAAAAGATCATAGGAATGCCATCTAAAGTAACATGAAGATCGGTAAGTAATTGTTGCAACCAAACCAACTCTGCAGTAGTATGAGTTAGAGCTCGATATTCTGCTTCAGTACTTGAACGAGCCACAGTAGGCTGTTTCTTGGCACTCCAAGAGACAAGGTTAGCACCCAAAAACACACAAAACCCAGAAGTTGATCGTCTATCCAATTGATTTCCAGCCCAATCAGCATCACAGTATGAAGTCAGATACAAAGGAGACTGAGTAAAATGCAAGCCTTGATGTAAAAAACCCTTCACATATCTTAAAATCCTTTTAACAGCTGCAAAGTTGGAGTGAGAAGGTGCATGCATAAACTGACAAACTGAGTTCACAGCATGAGAAAGTTCAGGTTTAGTAAGAGTCAATACTGTAATGATCCCACAAGTGATCTGTAGAGTTGTACATCAGGAAATGGAGATTGCAAATCAGAAGATGTAGAGGGTTTTGTGGAAGAAGGTGATGAGCTTGGCTTGCACTCCATCATACCTGCCTTGGCAAGAATGTCCAAGGCATATTTCTTTTGGGAGAGAAACATACCAGTGTCATCTCTAAACACTTCGATACCAAGAAAAAAATGTAAATCACCCAAATCCTTTAAGGCAAACTTAGCCTGAAGTTGGGTTAGCAAAGAGGAGATAAAGATGGAATTATTTCCTATAACTATTATATCATCCACATAGATAAGAACATAGGTGATTGCAGAATCATGAGCCTTAACAAATAGAGATGTGTCAGATAAGCTGTTCTGAAAGCCAAGAGCAAGCAAATGACTGGAAAATAAGGCATACCATGCTCTAGGTGCTTGTTTAAGACTATAGAGGGTTTTGTGCAGTTTACACACATATGAAGGTCTAGTAGGATCCTTGTAACCAGGTGGTTGTGTCATGTAAACATCCTCATGAATGACACCATGAAGAAATGCATTAGTAACATCCAGTTGTTTGAGACTCCAGCCAAAATGAACAGCTAAGGATAATACCATTCTCAAGGTAGGTTGCTTGATAACATGGCTGAAAGTTTCAGTGTAGTCCATACCTTCTGTTTGCTGGTTACCCTTAGCAACCAAACGTGCTTTATACCTGGCTATAGTGCCATCGGAGTGACGTTTCAATTTGAAAATCCAGTGGCAGCCTATGACATTAGCAGACCCTGGTGGTGGCACTAGGGACCATGTACCTTGAGACAACAATGCCTCATATTCATTAGACATAGCCTTCTTCCATTGGATACTTTTAATAGCTTCAGAAAATAATCTAGGCTCAGAAGGTTGAGAGACAGAAAGAATAGCATCAGATGAAGTAGTAGCAAAAAGAGTGAAAGGTAATTTAGGTTTGGAAATGCCAAGTTTGGATCTAGTGACATAGGATGGGAAACATGAGAAAGTGGAGGTTG
This sequence comes from Vaccinium vitis-idaea, assembly GCA_963854785.1. Lineage (NCBI taxonomy): Eukaryota > Viridiplantae > Streptophyta > Magnoliopsida > Ericales > Ericaceae > Vaccinium > Vaccinium vitis-idaea. The sequence continues at coordinate 27,292,688 of OY978226.1, read as the reverse complement.
ATGTGATGACAGAGGAGGAAGAGTATCAGTGTTAGGAGAAGGTAAAGATGCAGAACCATGAGAAGAATGTGGAGTAGAAGAAGTAGATGTAACAGGAGATGAAGAGACAGGAACAGTGACAGACACAGGAATAGGAGAGAGAGAAAAAGGAATAGAAGTTTCAGAGGCAAGAGAAATATCAAAGTAAAGAGAGGATGTGGATAGACATGAAGAAGAAGTAATAGAACAATGGTCTTGTACAAGAGAAAGATAAGGGAACTCAGATTCTATAAATTTGACATGCCTTGATGTGTAAACTTTCTGTGAGAGAGGGTCAAAACATCTGTAACCCTTTGTGTGAGAACAATAGCCCAGAAAAATGCATGGAGCTGACTTTGGAGACAATTTATGTGGAGCATATGGTTTTAACCAAGGAAAACAAAAACATCCAAAAGGCTTGAGTATGGTATAATCTGGTACAACATGAAACAGAACAGTGTATGGAACTTGAAAGTGTATGGCAGAATGTGGAGTAATGCAAGAGTAGTTTCAATAATGTGTCTATGAGATCTTTCTGCTCTTCCATTTTGTTCAGGTGTATTGGGACAAGAGGTTTGATGGAAAAGTCCATGTTCTAGAAATAGATGGCACAAGTATTTGTTTTTGAATTCACCTCCATTATTTGATCGAAAGGATTTAATTGAAACATGAAATTGAATTTTGACATAAGCAGTGAACTGAGTGACAATAGTCTGAACATCAGACTTGTAATGCATGGGAAAAACCCACAAGTATCTACTAAAATCATCAAGAATGACAAGATAGTATTTGAATCCTCTGAAAGAAGCAACTGGGGCTGGACCCCAAACATCCATATGTAACAATTCAAAAGGACTTTTAGCACAAGAATCAGATAAAGGAAATGGTAAGTTGTGACTTTTGATCACATTACATGAAACACAATTGATAATGGTCATGGAGGTGTTTAGTAGGTTGATTCGGAATGCCGTACAAGGTGGGTTTTTACAAGGTTTTGAGGTTGGAAGTGAGAATGGAATGGGGTTGACGGTATCCCATATCTTATATGCCGATGATACTCTTGTGTTTTGCGATGCGGATCCAACACAAGTGGGCTACCTTCGATGTGTTCTTTTGTGTTTTGAGGCTGTGTCTGGCCTTAAAGTAAATTTGGGAAAGTCGGAGATGCTTCCAGTAGGTGCGATTGATGATATTAATGGTCTAGCTCAATTATTGGGTTGCAAAGTTGTGAGGCTTCCGACCATGTACTTGGGTTTGCCTTTGGGTTCTTCCTTTAAATCCAAGGCAATCTGGGATTCAGTTGTGGTTAGATTTCAGAAGAGATTAGCAGGTTGGAAGCGTCATTATATTTCGAAAGGAGGTAGACTTACGTTAATCAAAAGTACTCTGTCAAGTTTACCTACGTATTTCATGTCGTTGTTTGTTATTCCGGTTTCGGTTGTTAAGAGGCTGGAGAAAATTCAAAGAGTCTTTCTATGGGGAGGAATGGGAGAGGAGTTTAAATACCATCTTGTTGATTGGGATACGGTATGTACTCCCATTAGAGAGGGAGGTTGGGAGTGAGGAGGTTAAAGTTATTTAATCAAGCTCTGCTAGGAAAATGGCTTTGGAGATTTGCGTGTGAAAGGGAAAGATGGTGGAGGAGGGTGATTGTAGCAAAGTACGGTAGTGGGTGGGGAGGTTGGTCCTCCCTTTCGGTGAGATTGCCGCATGGAGTGGCGCTGTGGAGGGGTATTATGAATGGATGGGGGATTTTTGTACAGTTCATTCAGTTGAGGGTTGGCAATGGAAGAAGGGTGAAGTTCTGGGAGCATGTTTGGTGTGGGGATGAGAGTTTGCGGGATGCTTTTCCAAGTATCTATCTTTTGGCTTGCGACAGGGAAGCTTCCGTTTCTGAGTACCTTCAAATTGTCGAAGGAAATTTAGTTTGGGATATCCGCTTACGAAGGGAAGTGTTTGATCGAGAGATGGAGACTTTGATGGCTTTGTTGTCTAGGGTGTATGGATTTCATGGGATCAGAGAAGGGGAGGATGAGTTTTGCTGGAAGCTTTCCAAGAAAAGGGAGTTTCAGGTGAAGTCTTATTATCAAGCTTTATGTGGGGGTGGTAGATCGGTCTTTCCATGGAAAGCTATTTGGAAGACGAAGGCCCCTCTAAAGGTGGGTTTTTTTGTTTGGTGTGCGGCCCAAGGAAAGATTCTCACTATCGATAACTTGATCCGTAGGCGGGTAATCATAGTGAATTGGTGCTGTATGTGTAAGAGGGATGCAGAGACAATTGATCACCTTTTCATTCATTGCCCACTAGCTTGGGAGTTATGGTCGGCAGTGTTGTCTTGGTTTGGTATTCAGTGGGCAATGTCAAGAAATGTCATGGAACTTCTTATTGCTTGGAGAGGTGGAAGAGTGGGTATGAGAAGGAAGTGTGTTTGGAACATGATTCCTCTCTGTGTGATGTGGATAATTTGGCGAGAGAGGAATCAGAGATGTTTTGAAGGAGTAGAAAAACCCTTGTTCAGAATCATTAGTTTTTTGGTGAATAGCTTGTATAGTTGGGACAAGAGAGATTGTTTTCCTTCTCTTGACCAATTTTTTGACTGGTTTGAGCTTTTACTTCCACGTGTTGGCGTATAGGGCCTTTTTGTCCGTGGTCTCCTTTTTTGTAATTGGGTAGCATCCCTTATGCTCTTTTTTATATATGAATATAATTACTTATCAAAAAAAAAACAATTGATAGCAAATGGTTTATTAAGAGGGAGTTTCAGATGTTGAGCTAAGTACTGAAGTAGTGTAGAGTTAGGATGACCTAATTTGTTGTGCCATAGAGTAGCAGAAGAAGCATGAGAAGATGCAGTGGAACAAGAAGAAGTGGACAGCAAAGCTTGAGAAGATCTGCTAGTACAGGGCAGAATTGGATACAGCCCCTGTTGAGAAGGACCCTGATGCAAGATCTGATTGGTGAATTTGTCATGAATGACAAAACCAAACTCATCAAATATAAGACGACAATGATTGTCAGATGCAAGTTTATGAACAGACAATAGGTTATGGCTTATGGAAGGAACATGTAACAGTTGAGTAAGAGACAAAGAAGACTTAGGAGTGGGCAAGATAGCACTACCAGTATGAGAAATAGGCAAAGTCTTACCATTGCCAACTGTGACTCCTGTGTTGCCAGCATAAGGTTGTTGTAAAGAGAGATTAGAAAGCTCATTTGTGACATGATTGGTAGCCCCACTATCCAGATACCAATTGCCAGGAACTGATGATGAGGTAGACATGGATGATGGAACAACAAAAGTTGTATAGGAACCTGGATAGGTAAGAGGATAGGAAGAATAGAATGAAGTTGCAGGAGATGGAGCAGTGGTATACTGTGGTGTCATAGTAGGAGCCAAAAGAGCTTGAGGTGGTGGTGTTGGAAGAAGGCCAGTGCTAAAATTTGATGGTACTTGATAGCCAGTGCCAAGAGCAGGTGTCACAAGAGGTTGCATAGGCTGCACAGGTGGACCTTGATATTGCAGTAGATGAGCCTGTGGATGAGATTGTGCAGGCACATTATAGAACACAGGTGGTTGATATTGTAGATTCAAACGATGATGACAAGTTTTGGCTGTATGATTTGTCTTGTCACAAATTTGACATGCTGTTCTGGCCCCATATCTCTGATTTCTGTACCCTCCTCTGGACTTATTATTGGACTTGAAGTTATTATACTGCTGTGGATATGATGAAGTATACATAGAAGATGACTGTTGCTGTGGACTTTGCTGTGGCATTTGCTGTGACATTTGAAAAACAGATGACTGTTGTTGTTGTGGATAGTGCACAGGAGTAGAATGCACTGAATTTGAACCTTTAGGTGCAGCTACAAATGCAGAGGTTGACAGATCTGAAACCACATTCACAGGTGTAGACCTGTTTTTCCTCATTTCTTCTCCATTCAAAATAGTGACCAACTCTGAAAAAGATATATTCCCAACTCTTGTACTAAGAGCAGTTTGAATGGGGTCAAACTCAGTAGGTAGTCCATGCATAGTGTAAAAAACCAAATCTTCATCAGACACAGGTGCACCTGCTGCTGCTGACTTATATGCTAACTGCTTGATTGTGTCAAAATACACTTCTAAAGTAGAGGTTTTAGTCACATTATATAGCTGTCTCTTGAGATCATGGACATGTGTTCTTGACACAGAGTTATATCGATGCTCTAGTATTTCCCAAATTTGACAGGCATGGTCTAACCCTAGAACCAAGGGCAACGTAGTAGGTGAAATTGTTGCTATAATGCACGATACCAATTGACTATCAACACTTTTCCACAATGCACAATCAGGTTCTGAAATAGTAGGTTCTGTAGTACGAACATTAGATTCAGCAGGACATACTATAGATCCATCAACGTATCCAAAGAAATGATTAGCTTTCAATGCATGCTCAATTTGTGTTCTCCACAGCACATAATTGTGAGAATCCAATTTGATAGTAACAAATGAGTGTATGTTTGAGATTAAGAACACTAAAGAGGGAGGTAGATTCAACTTAACAGTTGTAGATTCAGAACTAGCAGATGTCGAAGATGAAGATGACGAATTCACTGTAGTCGCCATGTGCAATAGCTCGTTTGAATGCAGATGATCTTCAGAATCGAAGCCTAGACAGATGTCGTTAACGGCTCTGATACCATAAAGAAGTTTGTGCTTCAATCAAAGATGAACAAGAAGATCTACAGGAGAAACCCTAGAGTACTTAGAGAGAGAAAGTTATTTCATTTCTGTTACTTTCTTGCTTACAGAATACAATGGAGGAACAGGTATATATACCTGATCTAAACCGACTTACAACCAAATGAAACAAACGGAAAAACTAACTAAAAATCAAGACTACAACTAAACATAACAGAAAGTTACTATAAAAGGAAGTAAAGCCACTTAACTGCCTAACAGAGAGTTAACAGAGTTAAAGAGCAGTTAATGAGCTTGGCTTACAGGTTCTTGAGTCACCCTCTTCCTTCACTTCCCACACAAGTTTAACCAAGTTCCTCCTCCTACCAGCGTCGACCACCACCACTACCGTCGACCTCTGCCAATGTCGACCCTAGATCTGAAACCAACACCACCGTCGACCTCCGCCAACGTTGACCACCACCACTACCAGCGTCGACCACCACCACCACCACCACCACCACCACCACCGTCTTCGACCAACGCTGCCATTGCCAAAAAACTAGCACCACCGTCGACCACCAGCAAGCACCACCACCTACCACAAAAAAGTAGCCGTTTGAAACTTGGTTCAAGGCCTGGTTCTCCCTAGATTTGGGTAAGGATTTGAGTAAAACTCAATTTGATATGGGTTTGATTCTAGGACTAGAGGTGTGTTTTGGGTGATTTTACTCAAATTTTAAATTTGGTTCTGAGTTTGGTTCAGGGCTGGAGGTGCTCTTAAGGGGCGAGGGCCACCCCCATTTGGAAAACCCCATAATTATCTACTAGTATTTCTTGGGTATTATTTTTATGCCTTTGCATGTTGACCCCAATTGATTTGGTTTGAAAAATACTACTGTTATGACTCAATTTAGAGTTCTTTGTTTTGAACCGCACACAATTGTTCAAGGTTCAACTGTTAGAGTCTTGTTGCAAGAAAGCAATTTCTTGTGAATTCCTTCGTCCTGGCGTGGATGGCCTGCCTTTGACTTGATTGGGGAGGCGATTAGTCGAGGTACGCGTAAGCTGGCTCGTACACATGTGGCCGTCATACCAAAAAGAAAAACGAATTGTGGAATGCTGTGGCCCCCTTGTATAAGAAATCTTGGTTTCGTCTTGCTCCCTTAACTCCCAATTAGACAAACTAAAAAGGAAAAGACTCTTGATTGACATGCTTAAAAATGGTAGAATTAATGGGTTATTTGTGAAAGTTTGTCTCTTTAGTGTTGAGTCAAGAGTGGAGGTTGGCAGTGTGTTTTTGACAGTCTTCTATTTGATTGGTTGGTTTGTATTGATGCTTTTATTGGTGAATTGGAAAAGTTGTTCACGGTTCTGAGAGAACAAGAGGTCCTGATGTCTCAATTTTGAATATGAGAAATCGAACTTTTTAAGTAGTGAAAGTTGCTTGAATTTTGGTTGCATAGGGTTTCCTTTTTCTTTACCTAGTTGTTTTATGCATTAGGGGTTTTCTTTGGATTGGTCAACTTTGAGCTTGTATATGCTTTCTTTGACTTGACCAATAATAGAGGTTTGGATAAAGCAAAGCTGCAAAATTGATCTGTTTATCGGCCCGATGTAAATACTTGTATAGTGCAGATGGATTGAGTTTGATTGGATTGTTCCAAATTTTTGTAAGTCTGCCTTAAAATATTTAACCTTTTTCAAATAAGACAGACCGAGTACATCAACGGTGTGAGCTATGAAATGGTATTTGTTTTCAAATTTGCTTGTTCTAATTCATGAGAGATGGTTTGTCTCCTTCTTGAAGTTGTGAATTTGCTATGTAATACAAATATTGTTGATATATAGATAGCGATCATAGAAAATAAAGTCTAATTAAAACTAGAGTAGCCCTGCAAACATACAAAAGACTTTGTTGCGTATAGAAAAACTAATACAGGACAATCCTTGGTTACTTAAAACTTAGAGGTACATGGTCCTACATGGTCCGCATGCCAGTGCCACGTATGTAATCGCCTCAAGGCCCTCAACATCCCTTCATGTGTGATGTTTGGTTAGTGGTGATGTGGACCAACAGCATACGTCACTTCTTAAGAGCTGCCCTTCGAGGTCAAGCCATGCCAATTAGGGCCTTCTATAGTTGCAAAAGGTGCGCCTACGCACCAGGCGCATCATGGCTCAATTTGCCTATAAGGGGTCCAAGCGATCCGACTTGGTGAAGGCGCAGCTTAGGACCTTCTATAGTTGTAAAAGGTGTGCCTACGCTCCAGGCGCATCATGGCTCACTTTGCCTAGAATGGGTCCAAGTGATCCGACTTGATGAAGGTGCAGCTTAGGACCAAGGTGCGCGCCTTTTAGAAAGGTGCAAAGCCAGCGCCTAGTGAGTGGTGGCGTAGCCAGGAATATGCATTAGTGGGGGCCTTATGCAACAAAAACTTTGGTGATAGCCAATCTCCAACGAAATACCACCGGCCCACAAGTTGATGGTTGCAGGCCATTTGACGCCACGGTGACTTGAGTGTTAACATCATGAAAGGGGATTTTTCAGGTTTTGGATGCTATTTTGTATCGGATAACAAAAGAGAGTACTGGGTTAACATTACTCACTTTTCGTAAAATTCACGCCTATTTTTTACCTTGATGATCAGAAACATTAATTTTGTACTGCTCATTTTTGTAAAAATTCAAGCAAGGCATTCTTACTTTGACGAGTATTTGAAATATTTGTACTTCGAGATCAAAAACATTTATTTGGTATTAGATATTCATGACTACTAAATTCAATTGAGATGTTTTTTTTACAGAAATAATTGAAAGGTCAAGTCGGTAAAAGAAGGATACGCCTATTGAAGTGGAATCTAGTATGGATCCTGAATAAAGTAGATAATATCCACACCCTATTTTTGCGTTATTGAACAAAATATCTTTGATATGTGCGTGTTTGTGTGAGTTGGATGACTTATATAAAAAGCAATAACTGTATTTGGTTCAAGTGAAACTTAAAATATAAAAATAAAAATAAAAAGGGCACCGGGGGGCCATGCCCGTGGTCACTGCTAGTGAGCCTCTTTCAATTCATAAAAAATTTAATTCTGAAGGGCAAAAATTATCAATGGTCTTAACCTAAGGGCTACACAATGGTCACACATAAGTACACCTCATCAATCTCTCATCTCTAATCTAACAATTCGAGCCAAACAATCTCTCAGCCTCGGTTTCAAATTTTGGATGATTGTCTTTTATGAAATTTGACGTTTTCGTTCTTCTCAATGCAAGAATTGTCGACTATTTGGCATTTAGCATATGATTTTATGTAGGGTACACTTACTAGACTTCATTTTCTAAGAGTGCATTATTTGAAAAATTGATGGATGTTTTTTTTTTTGTGTGGCTATTTTTTCTAGCTCAAGAGCGTCTCGCTTCAGTAAGGCCCGCGCTTCGCCTTGTGCTTACAACTGAACCTTGTCTCTTAGATTGCACTGCCGGTCACTCGGTTGTGTCGGTCGATTGTTGAACCCTAAGCGTAGGACTTCTGTAGTCGGTTGCACTTTAACTTGGGAAGTTTCAGATCGATTCACAGGGAATGGCTTTTTGGAGATAATTGCTGAAGGATTACTTTAGCTTTTGGTAGAAAACTTTTTGGTGAGGGAATTTGGTGAATTTCAACGACTTCCTAGCTTAAACTAAAACTACGATTGCAAGTATTTAACGACAAAGCTCGGCCTAAGGCTTATACCATCTACAGCCTAGATAGATCCAATGTTCTCACAGATTACTCAATTGAGCCATAAGGTCAACACTCGCTCAATCGGAAGATATTTCAATGAAAATCGGTTTAAATCTAATGGTGCTTGGTATTATTGAAGTTTTTTTCAAACTCTAAAGTGGCATTGATCCAAGTATTATGCATGCTAAAGTTGATTGTATACGGATAATCAAAGACTTGACAACTTTGAGTTTTGAATCAAGAAATTAGGACTTCCACCAAACATAGTATGAATTTCAGGAGTGATAATCATCGAATCACCTAGGCTGTAGGGCGATATTCACCCTAGGACCGAGCCGCCTACCCCTCCATTGATGAAAAACTTGCCAAAGAAATGTTATTAACAACTCTAAACATTATGGTTTTGTACGTGCTTAAGTAAGATCGGTACTAGTTTGTACCGTAGAGATATGTATGGCATAGCAGGCCAAAGACTGCCATACACCTTCAATCTCAACGGAAAATTCAGGGACTAGTACTAATCGTAGATTCAGATTCGGTGTGACAAACAGCCGAGTTGTTTGCGAGAACTCACAACCGAAACTCAAACTGCAATTTCGAGAATTATAAGTAACTAATAACCATAGACGGAATCAACACAAGAATTTTAAAACAGTAATCTTATTGATAATCAAGATTCTTGCAACTAACGTAAAGGAAATTACATGATATCATAAATACCTTAACAAGGATCTAAGCTTGAAAGCTTCCAAAAACTTAGAAAAACTAAGGACAAATATATGAGGGAGGTAGAGACTCAGAAATCTGAATCATGAAAAATATCTTAGTTTAACTATATTATAGGACTCCCAAAATATCTAGCCACAACCCTGGAGGATTAGTCAAATTTGGAGTTTGGAACAGGGGTGTACCGGTACAGCCTTTTTGGTGTAAAAGCAAAAACCAAAACATTCCAGTAGGTTTGTGGACCTGTATGGGCATTTTCCTGTACTGGTCCAGAGGTCCAGTTTGTTATTTGTCCCTTTTACAATTCAATTCGGCCCTTGGTTCGTCCTTGCTCACTCCAATACTTCACGAATTTGAACTTTAGGACTCGGGAAGGGACCTCCTTGGTATCTTGGGACTCCGGCTACTCCTGGGAGCTATCGACGCTCTGACACGCCGTTTTTTCTTGGAACTACCTGAAAACACTAGAAATAATACCTTAGCGCAATATCGAATAAAACTAACAACAATATGCAGACAAATATGATAAATGGAGGACTTAAGCTACAACAATATACATTATTGTGTGCTTATCACCTTGCACCTGCACCTAGACCCCAACACACCTTCATGCCTCATTGCACCTCTCACCTTTACTAACTATGGGGGCTACGGTATACGGTGTGGCATTGTCAAGTCTAAGTGCTCAAAGACAATTATTAAGAGGCTTTACTATCCCGTAGGCATCGATGTGGTCAGTGTCTCTTGAGGATGCGATTGATTGTATTGCCATCTGCACACCTAATGTCTTCACTTGCAACAATACTATGTTTATCCTTTTGGGGAGAACCTAATGGCTCTCTATCAAGCATAATCTATGCCTTATATAGTCATATGCTTTATTATGACAATTGATTTCAGATTAATAGAGATGCTGACAAGAATGTGGCATGTTTCTTCTAGTACTCCATTATATTGAAGAATGCGCCATAGGAAGATTAACTTGAGAATTTCAGCTCCATTACTAGAGTTGACTGTGCCATTAGTGGAGTGTCAGACAGGATAGAGCCTGCTCCATTCCCTTAACAATGTATGCTCAGAATGTAGAGTAAGCTGCTGGACCCTATGGTTTAACCCCTCAATAAATAGTGAGTCATCTTCTTTTCAATCTTTGGGTAATCTCCTCTTCAGCTTAGAGACTGAATCATCGTCGAAGGTAGTTATAAAAGAAGGGTGGTGCTAAAGCCACGCCAGATTCTTTTAATGCCACGACACTTAATACAGTTTGACAATTCTGCCCTTCAACCTTCCTCTCTAAAATTCTTCAATTTCTGGGTCTTTTTTCTCTTCTCTTTGTGCATACATTTGTCATCGAAATCTTATTCTCTATTCTCTTCTTCCATTCAAACCCCACTTTCACGGGGCATTGGCATGTGGAGAGCAGAGGGAGGAGAGGGATTTTAGGTCGCAATTTTTTTAAGATCTGGACTCAATTGAAAGGATGGGTAAGTAGCAATACATCACAAAACGAAGAGGAAGAGAGAGAAAGAGGGGGGGGGGGGGGGGGGGGGGGGGGGACAATGGTAGAATCGGGTTGAGTTTTAATTTCGCTTCTTCTTCCTTATATACCTGCTAATTGGGGAAGGGCGTTATATGACAGTTTGGTTCTAGTGAGGAAGGAGTGGTAATTTGTACCTGTTGCAATGGGGTAGCGGTGGAGAAGGTTGGAAAATGAGATAGATCGAGGAGGTGGCCATCCTAAAAATGTGCACCGAAGCAGTGGAGAGGGATGAGGGAAAGAGAGAATGACTTAGTTTGTGCTCTGGTTCAAGTAAAAGAGAAGAAGAAAAGAAAGAAAAAGAAGAGATACAGGAGTACAACTCATTTCCCATTTGACTAATGAGGACATAATGGTCATGTACCGAAAAATGTCGTGGCATTAAAAGAAACCCTCGTGGCATTAACGCCACCCTAAAAGAATTGTGATTCATTTTGATAGACCCAATTGCTAAACTCTCTCTCCTCCTAATGCCACCTTAGTGTTCATCCAGTATCTGTCTTTTGCATTTTACTTACTTCCCTAGAATGAATCCCTTTTTTAGAGAATGTTAATTCTTAATTAGGTCATGCAGCTTTTGTGTTTTCCCTCTTGGCAAAAGCACCAGCCCTACTGTTTTTCACAGCTTGCTCTGTATGATTACAGGTATACTAAAACTAGCAAAAATTGTTGTTTTTATTCTTGTACCTTTCTGTTATTCAGGTGGCGATCCCCGCAGGACTCGAGTGGCAAATGCTTATTTCTCATTGTGTATGGCTGTTGGTAACATACTTGGCTTTGCTACTGGATCATACAGTGGCTGGTTCAAGATTTTTCCCTTCACAGTCACCTCTGCGTGCAATGCTGACTGTGCCAATCTCAAATCTGCTTTCTACCTTGACGTTGCTTTCATTTTTATAACTACATACTTAAGCATCACAGCTGGCGATGAGCCGCCCCTGAACCATGGGACCTCCCACTTACATGAGCAAATGCCTGAACAGTCCAGCCAAGCTCAAGAAGCTTTCTTCTGGGAACTGTTTGGAATCTTTAAATATCTACCAGGGCCTATTTGGATTATCCTTCTTGTTACTGCTTTGACTTGGATTGGCTGGTTTCCATTTATTTTGTATGATACTGATTGGATGGGTCGAGAAATCTATGGAGGCGAGCCAAATGAAGGGCAGAATTACAATATGGGAGTCAGAATGGGTGCATTGGGTTTGATGTTGAATTCTGTGCTTCTTGGAATAACTTCATTGCTCATGGAGGTTCTCTGCCGGAAGTTAGGGGCTGGTGTTGTGTGGGGTATTTCAAATATCTTAATGTCGTTGTGCTTTGTATCGATGCTCGTAATTGCTTACATTGCGAGCCATGTGGACAAAGTAGGCGATGGTCTGCCTCCAAATGGTGTTATAGCTGCTGCACTTGTAGTTTTTGCTATTCTCGGGATTCCTTTGGCAGTAAGTCGTCCCATTCTCCTTGAGATGACTTTTAGGTCATCTTTTGGTTTGCTCTGTGGATTTTAAGATAAAAAGTATAAAAAGGAACTGACTTCTCTCATGGTATCTGCAACGCAAACATTGTAGCAGTTTGTCCATGCTGAGATGGTAGTACTTGACGTAGTTATAGTGGGATAACAAAATTGTCATGACCAACTTGGATCTTGTATTAAAATTAAGATCAGTAGTGTATAATTTGACAGTTTAATTTTATGTAGTTATTATACAATACCAACTATAAAATTTTTGTTGGATTTCCCGACTTGATATTGACAAATCTACGAGTCTGGATATCAATTTTGCACGATTGCAACTTCAAAAACTGTTTCAGTTTCCAAACCATTATCCTTTTTGATGGCATTGCGATAGAATTTGGTTTGACCATGTGATTTGTGTTATCTAAAACATTCTTTGCAGATCACGTACAGTGTTCCATATGCCTTGATATCTTCACGTATTGAGTCCCTAGGACTTGGGCAAGGTGTGTTATTGTTGGATGTTTCTTTTTGTATTTGCAGATATGGCGGTTAGAGTGCCTAGGGCTGATTGTTTAAATCTTTTGCAGGCTTATCAATGGGTGTTCTGAATCTGGCAATTGTGATTCCACAGGTATCAGTCACACTGAACTAAAATCTAATCCATCTTTGTCTAGCCAGCTCATAACAAAATGTTAGACTAATCTCAGGGCTGACACAACCGAATTGGTTGCGAACAAAGGAAAGCTACACTTGTCCACTTCCTTGCTTCCCCCTCCTTACTAAGATTTTAGTAGCGGTATGGGGAAACTATACCCAGTTGTTGATCCTGAGAAGCTGATAATCTTAACTTCAATCATTTGCCTAAGATTCTCGTAATGTGTTACTCATTAGTGATCCTCAATACCAGGGTTCCAAATACAGCCGTTTTTTGGCTTTATGGAACAGGATTATGGACACCTAAGTATCTGTCGATGTGATTCCATATCGGCCAATAATTGGCTGTACAACCGATACTTTCGTTTAGAACCTTGCTTAATATATTACTTTTCCTTCAGTGTCTCCCAGGGAGTTTCAATTTGAATTCTTCAATCAGGTTAAAGACATAGTGCACTTGAAGTCCCATTTACCTGGAACAATTCTCTCTTATGGAGTTTTAATTAAGATATTAATGTAGGAAAGCACATGGAAAAGAAGATTGTGTGGCAAGGACAATCACAAACGCAATAGTTCCTTATAGTTTCGAGTAACCTAACCAGAAAAGGAATCACCAAAATTGTGCTAATTGGTAATAGTAGAAAATTACAAATGTGGAGAATCGGACTTGGACCCGAATCTGACCTCTAGGGTCATATAGAAACATGTCAAAAAAGTGCTGCGAAAGAAGTTATCTCCAAAACAAAAGTAAACGGGAAAATTGCCTATTCAGTGGGTCAAACAATGGTAATTGTCCAAAGCAGCCATGTGTCTTACTTGTTAGAGCGTTTCCAATTGAACATGGGCTTTTCAGAATGTTCTGCTCCTCTACTGCTGCTTCTTTGGGCCATACAAGGAAAGCCCCCTACACCCAATTGAGTCACTTCTGGTCCAATCACTCTAAAAAAGGAGCAACCTCACCCCTAACTTCCAAAACTAATAGTTATAATTGAAATTAGAAAGTTGGAGTATAGGGTGTTTTGTAGCCAATTTATGTCTTTCGATTTAAATTTGAATGCATTGTTATTTTGTCTTCTTAAAAAGTTGGAATTCCGAGAAAGGACTAAGAGTGGAATGGATGGAGTACAGCTCGTGGTTAGGTCCATGCACATCTAGGTCCACCAAAGGGTGCACCTTTGTATAATCATTTTTTTTTCCAAATGAGTTAGATGAACATGCTATCTAGCGAATGAACAACAATTGCAATTTTGTTGGGTACAGCATCTCTTCTATCTATTTTTATGTATGTGTTTTTCTGTTATATGAAGTGTGATATAAAGCTACATTCTGAAAGGGATTGGTGACTAAATTACATGCCCTACATGCATAGGTTGCCACCAAAAAAAATTAAGCAAGTACTTATTTTGGCTTCCCGTTGATTTTTCCTTTTTTTCATTTGAAAAATATCTTAGGATACATATTACTTTATTATTGGCAGCTGACTTGGAATGCTTATGCTGATTCTATTTTGACGAACGGCAAAGCCTTTTCTATTTTAACGAACTGAAAAGCCTTCTCTCTTTTAATGAAGTACAAAACCTCCTCTTGTGCAATTCTAGCTTCTTCCTTCAAAACTTCGATGCATCTTTGGCATTGCAATGCAGGATCGAGTTTTCTCTTTCTTCATATTCCCAAATGTCAATGAAGTTTGTTGTAGACAAGTTAACTGGATGGCCGGGTGTACTCTTGTATCTTGTACATATTTTGCCCATTTCCTCAGTATATTTGCTTACCTTAAAAAAAAAGAGGTAGTTTTAATCAATCTTGTTAAGTTAAGATGGAGTGAGGTGCCCTATGCCATAAATAGGCGTTCTCTGCGTAATTGGCCGGAAGTATCTTGACAGTAAATGTGCTGATTAAATCCACTAACCAAACCAAACCAAACCGAGCCTTATGTCCCAATCAATTGGGGTCAGCTACATTAAATCCACTGCTATATATTTTCTCCCCTTTCGGTATCGAGTCTCGGTAATCATGATTTCTCACTTGTCACTTTCTCTTATTTTTGACGTTCAAATCATGCTTTGAAAGAAAAGTAATTAATGCTTGTCATGTTAATATCGTGGATGACTAAACATTTTCAATGCATATTATGTATTACCTTATGTGCCAATTAGTGCACCATGCATGAGTCTTTGCAATATTCGTTGTTAACTATGCATTCAAGGAAAAATTGTGAATTGATAAAAGGAATAATAGTATAAAATTGGTCCCTCCTGAAAAAATGTACATTGAGCCAACCATAACACCATGCTTAGGAAAGTTTAGAATGACATGTTCATGTTATTTCACCATAATTTGGACTCACAAAAAGCATGCAATTCAATTAACTCAAGTTGAAAAGTGTCTTCTTGATTATGAGAATTGTCACAAAAAATTTTCCCCCACAATTTCAATACTTTTAGCATGTGATTTTTTTCTGTTTGGTGTCTTGCCTTTCCTCTCATTATTCTTTAAATAAGTGCAAGGTTTGCATCTGTTTAAAAGCACATTGGCATGTAATTTAGTGTCCTGCTTTTAGCCGTTTAGGTGAATTATATTTTGCTGCCTTGAAACAGATTGTGGTGTCTCTTGGAAGTGGACCATGGGATCAGCTATTTGGTGGTGGTAACTCACCAGCTATAGCCGTGGCAGCAGTTTCAGCCTTTGTCAGTGGGCTTGTCGCCATTTTGGCTATCCCAAGATCCAGATCTCATAAAGCCAGAGGCCACCAATGAGGTACTTTGTTGTATAAAGAATTTTGCAACGCGTTTCTTTTTCGACACGAAGATTGATATATGGACAAGTATCAAAATTTCTGTAAATAGCCTTTGTTCTATTGATTTAACATTTGCCACTTCATTATGTATTTTCCGGATTAAAGTTTTTCTTTTGTTTTCATATGTGTATCTCATCATTCATGGTATTCAAGGGTCTGGGTAAAGTCTCCACTTACTGGTTATTGATGTAGCAGTGGAAACTTGAATGTGAACTAAGCTCTAGTGTTGCTGAGAGCTGTTTGAGTTAATTAATAGTGAAACATGGATGGCGTTCTCTCTGTGTGACGAAAAATGACTCTTTAATGGGTATGAAATATGTATCTATTGAAGCTATTGTTAGATATATACCAATTTTTTTTTTCTTTCATACAGAGCTTTAATACGCATGTTCGGTAACAATAACTCCTGAATACGCATTTTCAGTGTGTTCAACACATCTGTCTTTGCCGAGATAGCCAGGAGTAGCATCCAGAAGATTAAGAAGACTCTGAATTTTTTCAGGTTACCTATCTTCCAAAATAAGTTATATACACGTCGAAATTCCATATTTCCTGGGGCAGATTTGGTTTACAATATTGACACTGATCGATTAGTATTTCACATTTAAACAGTTATGATTCTGTGAGGTAGATGAGGTTGGCATTGAAACAAACAAGCCTCAAACACATATTCCAGGCATCTTACTACATGGTTTGTAATCTTTGAAGACTTTGGAATGTGTGAGTACAATGACAATGATGCTCAGCAGGACGCTAGTCATATCTAAGTGTGCATGAATGAAATGAATTAGTGATATTGCGTTATTCTTTAAGCACAATGTGTCACTCCAATTTATGATGCATCGACTGTAACAAAAATGTTGTACAGAAGAGAGGTGCGTTTAGTGGAGAGATGTGCATTTAGTGGAGAATTTCTTTGTCGCAGAACAAAACTCAACTAGAAAATTTGCTTTGTTATTGCTAATCACCATCTAGATGCAACTAGACAAAGCCTTTGGTTTAGATTCTTGATTGCTCACCTAGATAAGTTGTTGGTAATTGGGATTTATTCCTAATGAATAATACTATTCCTTCTTTTAGTAATGTTGATTGCTCATCAGTGGTTCAGTCGCCAGGTTGCGGAATCTCATTCACTACATTTTAATTATGCTTGGTGGCAAACAGTTATGTAAATCGTGCTGATTGAAACCCTGATGGAGACATGTTCTTTTTATTATTCTATTTTGATATTTTGGAAAGCTCAGCTATTTACCGATTATTCTCTCTTTTTCATTGCTTGCATTTGAATCTTGGTATAAATTCCATTGTCTATTGCACTTATCAGTATCCTACAAGAGTCTGGCTTGCCTTCAATGTCCCCATACAATTCTTGCTATTAGTACCTGAGAAACATTTAAAAAAAGCTGCTTTTCTGTACGGTTTTTGTTCCGAGTACTGTAAGAACTTTTGCTCTGTATCCGAGTGGAAAAAATAATTTTTATTGCCAGATTAGCACATTAATTTGCATTGTCATGTTGAGTTGGTGTATAGTGTCACCACAGATGACATATTTGTCTGTTTAGCTTTTAAGAAACTTGTTTTAGAATTTTAGAATTTCTGCATAGTGCATACGCATGCAGGGCTCCCAAATGCTCACGTGCAAAATAAATTGCACTGGACCACTTGGAGGGAGAGAAAGGGGGGAAGCATCAAGCATTATTCTTTGTGGGAAGAAAAGGTGTAGGATGGTGAATCTATTCTTGAAAGGTGCTTTGGTTTTGCTGTAAATGATGGGTGTTTCAAACTTCAAAAGCTTGGCTAGTAGTATTACAAACCAAACCAAACTGAGCCTTAGTCCCAATTAAGTGAGGTTGGCTGCGCGAATCTATTCTCTCTGTTAGGCTCTATCTAGACATCGTTTCTTGTGACTGTTCATAATTGGATTCATGCCCTAAAAGATCTAACAGTCTTTTGAGTGGTAGCTGTGAGCTACCTAACGCACAACTATCCTCCTTTATCCGGGCTTCGAACGGGCCTTAGAAGCTACTGTATACAATATAAGACTCTAAGCGTGACGCGTGCAGAAAAGGCTTGCTAGTATTAAAAATTTCTCTTTCCTAACAAAAATATTAGTACTATGAAGCTTAGGAGTGATGGTGTTGTTTGGGAGAGTATGGTGTTAGGTAAAGAATTTGGGTTTCTGCTTGATCCTTGTACTCTCCTCTTTACTGCTAGGAATCTAATGGTATCTGCCTTTGTTTTTGCCCCACTTCCTTAGTTGGAACAGCAAATTGACAGAGTGATATTCATGAATCTCTGTCTGCTTTTCATCACTTCTCTGGTTTGCATTCAATGAGCAGGACCAGGAATAATTGCGTGACGATGCAAATATTTCCCAACATTGCACCATTTTCATCTGTCCCTGCCTTCTGTTTTGCACAAATACCTCAGTCTGGTTTTTGTGTCTAGGGAAATAAATTTTTTACCATAAAGAAACGAAAAGAAAACTTTGGTTCTTTGAATTTCTGGGTCTGTTAGTGTATGTAGAAACAAAGTGCTCTTGTCTGAAAGCACAGGGGAGATGTATCTCCCAAGTATCATATCGTACTAGTAGTAGCTTGCATAGTTTTTTTTTTAGACCGCAGATGTTTTGTTCTCGCATCGATGTGTATTGGGTTTGTCAAATTGTGCTCTACACGGCGCACTACCGAGTGTTTTATTGCTGTCTTTGCATTCCTTTGTATTGCATTCGTTCGCACTAAATAGAAACAGGGGTTGGCCTGATACCATTTGTAACGTCTCCATAGTATCTCACTAGTCTAGCAACGTGAATGAAGAAGCTTCTTTTTAATTTTGGTTCGATTGTCAGCAGTGTCCGGGACAGCTTATGCGCACCTCGACTAATCTCCTCCACAGTCTGGTCAAAAGCAAGCCAATCACGCCCGGACTAATCTCCTCCCCGGTCCGGTTTAGTGTCCGGTTTGGTTTACGCACACTTCGACTAAACTCTAGTGATTCGGTCTTATATAAATATACAAATGTGATATATACAATATTCCAATTTCTTTTCCCATGGATGGGAGACTTGCACCAGAGAGATGAGGGGTGGGGTGGGTGGGGGCTTTCTGTTGCTTTACAGATTGCAGAGGGGCAGAGGCTGAAGAAAGGCCCCCACATAGAGAGGCATTCTCATATCTCTGTTTTTCTGTGAGGGCAAAAAATAAAGAAGGGATACAAAAAAAATTAAATGGCTGCAATTGGAGCACGTAAAAAGGGGACCCTTTTGCTGCTTCCTATCTTCCATCTGCTGCTTCACTTTGCATCCATTTTCTGTCCCTCCTCCATTAAGCACTTGTGGTCCCTTCCATGCATTTACCTCCCACCCCCCAACACTATCCAGTATCCTTGTCCAGATAATCTTCTTTTTTGGATTAAAATAAATAAATAAATAAAAAGAGAGAGAGGTAAAAAGGTTAAGAGTGCCAAAAATTGATTTGACATATTTTGGCCACTAAAAGCATCAGCAAACTACTTTTTACCCAAACTGGTTTTTTACCCAAACTGGTTTTTTAATATTTGGCGATGATGAAGGCGTCAAGAGGCAGTTTCGTTGGTGATACTGAAATCACCTCCACGAAGCTAGTGTGGGTCCAACATCGATGCTGAGCATCTTTTTTTGTACTTTGTTTATTTTTGTTGTTTTGTTTTTGTACATGTTTTTATATACTGATATGGGATTATATGTAGGAGGCAGCTTCTCTGCTGTTCATATCCTTGATGTAAATCGTTCATATTGTGGGGAATCATAGAACATAACATTCACTCAAAAGAATCAAGTTGATCGGCCACTTGAAACTACTTTTTCATAACACTTTCGTTTCACTTTTTTAGTGAGCAAAAGTGTTGTGATCAAGAAGTTAACGGTGTCTGATTAACTTGAACTTATTCTTGAACGTCTTATTCATCAAGTCCTAAAAAAAATGAAACGAAAATGTTATGATCAAGAAGTTAACGGTGTCTGATTAACTTGAACTTATTCTTGAACGTCTTATTCATCGAGTCCTACAATACGAACAACTTACGCTATCTAGGAGGGATCCCACGACGTGCAAATTGCAGGAGTTGGACCCCTATCGAAGGTACCCCTATGTCCCGATATTGACCCATGATGAATGCATGGGGCACGTTTAATAGTACCCACATACGGATTTTGGGGTCACAAACATCTTGGAATGTACATTAGGTATTAGTGACTGAGGAAGAGTTTAAAATAGGGGCCACTTGATGATTATTAGAAACTATGCAACTAAATGAGTCCACAATAGAAAAAGGCCCACCAAAAATCGACAATGTTGGACTGATTAGACGGACATTATATGAGGTTTAATTAACCAAAAAATCTTTGTCTGTCCCAATTTTTTTTAAAGCTTTTGGGTTCAAAATTTACCATTAATCCATTATCTGAGGTTTTTGCCCAAAAGAGTGAAACAACGAACAACTAGCCGAAAACGGATGGGGCCTAAAAACAGATTTTCTTGTCCAAAGACACTCAAATCGGGCAAGTAGCCAACTTTGCTTCTCTGTTCTAGACGATTGCAGACAAGTAGTCATGCTCAGACTGGAGTTCATCACATGGGTGTGGGGGTTTAGAGGGTGGGGAAAATATTGGAACATGAAGTTTCCTTATTGCTCAAAATAAAAGTAACATATAACAAAAGGCACATGATCGGACCGATCTCTATCCGAACGTATTTATCCACCGGTTTCAATGCACTTTTCATCAGAACGTACGTAGGGTTGTAAACGAGTTGAGCATACCGAGCAAAATTTAAGTTTCATGCCATCCATGGATTTCAAGATTCTCTCAAAATAATGTCTTGGAGACAGAGATATATATCTACCCATGCATGAACAATGAGCTAGGTTACCTTTTTCACATTTCCATGGCCACAATTCCCTTGCCATAAATGTAAATGGTAGGGAATGGGAATTTGAAATTGCTTGTCAATCCATTCATTATTCCACTTGCCAATTCCATTGGGATAAGTTTTTATTCCCTTTTCTTTATGTGTTATGATCAAAACCCAAAAGAAGAGGGGTTAAAAAGATTATCCTCTTGATAGGGAAACCACACACTTTGAGCAAAAAGTTCAAGTCAAATTATAGCAAACCCACCATTTATAAGATGCCAAGAATTAAGGATCCACCCATTATCAATCACCTTGGCTATATGCCACCATGTTTCTTGGTCCAAAAACCACCGCCCCTGACGGTTTTAAACAAACATGCCCTCCACCAATCATTTTTGCTTTTGTTTCACTTTGTTGTTGTGATAAGATTTAGACCCTTCTTGCCCCTATTTCTTATGACCTCTCCTACTAATATGCTACATGTCCAAAGTGACCACTTGCTCTAAAGACACGTAGATTAGTTGACTTTCTTGTCCGGGTAGTTAGGCCATCTCCAGCAGCCTCTTCAAAACTCCGGCAGCAACAAAATGGCGAGGCAAAATGCCATTTTCGGTGCCCAGCAGCATCTCTATCTTCCTCGCCAAGAAGATTTCCGCTACAGTGACTCGCTTGGGTGGGCGAGTCACTGTACACCTCGCGTTCTCTTTCTCCTCGCTGGCCAAATCGCGGCCAAGAAGCTACATCTCCGGCGCAGACGAATCGTTGATCCTAAAATCGTTTTGATACCAGAGGGATGTTCCCCTCGTCGAGATGATTCTACTGGTGCAAACCACGTCGCCGTCGGCTTACGGTGGTGGCCGCACGCGCCGGAGAAAGGAGGCGCGTGCCGCGCGAGTTAGATCTACTCGCGGCGCATGAGATGCACGTGCCCGTGCGATGAAGAAGAAGATGACGCGTGTTTTTTTTTTTTACTCAAATGGCTAGGCTGCTGCGTTCCACCATTGCTCAAAGCTAGCCAAAGCTCCTTTTTCTTGCCAAAATGAAGATAGAGATGGATAAACAGCTGGAGATGCTCTTAGTGGCTTTGCTCTCCACTCGAATGATCAGGGTTTGATTTTTTGAATCAGGCTGTAAGAAATAATTTCTTGGGAATCTCCTAATCTTAGCGTGGATACCTTGCCTGCCTCTAACTTGACCAGCAAGGGGATTAGTTGAATTGCGCGTAAGTTGGCCTGGACAGCCTTGCCCGTCGGGGAAAAAAAACAGAAGACATGAAGATTATTCAAAAGATGAGATTAGTAACTTGTGAATTTTTTAGATTGACTAGACATTATACGGAAGTAGATCACCGAGGAAAGGAAAAAAAAAATTCTGAATACATTTTTTATTTATTTTCTATATGGATATTTCACATTTCTGACAAAGCCACGTAGATCAAATCCCTATCAAAATGTGCAAAGATTGAGGATCCTCTCTGGTTGGAGGAACAAATCGGACCGTCCAGTTTTGTTCTTTTTGGATTTTTTTCGGGTCTGCTTCAACTATTGAAAATTATTCATTTTTTAGAGTTCGTGGACAAGTTCTTTTTTTTTGGTCATTTGTCATTCAAAATCTATTACATGGGGGAGGAGGAAATGAGACTCGATCCCGGGATATAGTGTGGGGCATCCAAGAGCTCGCATGAGCTAGCCATGTTAGGATTTTCGCAACCCCACAACAACCCTACGGATCTTGGAAACAATGAATCACAGAACAGAAAAACAAGTAATCTTGCGTAATGAAAACGGAAAAGAAAGTGAGACACAGATATACGTGGAAAATCTCAACACGAGGAAAAACCACGGGAGCCACACCAGTCCACTATGAAATCGAAATCAAGAGTACAAGTCTTCTCGCAATCTCTCTGAGATCTGCGTTTTCTCTCGCATCTCTCTATGTTTTCTCTGAAAACGTGTTACCCTAATTATACACTAACAACGAAATAATTAGGTCGGGCCTATAGCCGAAATTACACACCGAGGTCTCTCAAATATCGTTTTCGTTGTAGTTCGGAATGCTCCTAAAGTCGCACTCCGGACTACTTGGGAGCAAGGCATGCTACAACATGGGCTTGACAAGGCATGCCACAACCCTGCTTGACATGCCACGATATGGTCACAAGACATGCCTTGACATGGGCACAAGTCATGCCACCCGCCCCCACACCCCCAATACTGCTGAAGGTAGGGATGACCATCTCAGCCGACCCGCCCCGATCCAACCCGTCCCCTCCCCGAATGGGTAGGGGATTCGGGGATTTTTTCTGGGATCGGGTAGGGGACGGGGATTATTTTTAAAAAAATTCGGGGATCGGGTCGGGGATGGTATTGTCAGTCCCCTCCCCGATCCCCGCCCCTCCCCGTTCTCCTCCCCTCCCCGACCCTCCCTGCATCCCCATTCACGCATATATATATTTATAGGTATAATATAATAAAACCTTGTATTAAAAAACCCCAAAGGACTGTCGGCTTGGGAACATAAAGGCATGGATTTGCTTTCTGTCGGAACCAAAGGCATGGGTTTGCCTTTTTAATATTTTCATGGGACTATTCTTTATCCCTTTCAAGAAGCTGACTATGCTTTGTAGGTTTTCTTCCACTTTGGTATTCTTTTTTTTCTTTTTTTTTTGGTTCATCGGAAAACATCCACTTTCGTATTCACTTTTACGATTCTTTCACCCGCATGAAATACTATTCTTCCATCTCTCTCTCTCTCTCTCTCTCTCTCTCTCTCTCAACCAAACAGAGCTCCATACTCCATAGAGAATAATAGACCTTTGATCGTCGGTATAAGTTTCTCCCGAAAAAATTCTGTACGAATCGATGTAAATTTAAAGATTAATTTGTTTGTTTTACTTACCTTTAAATTTGTTGCATTTGGAATTTGGATTTACCTTTTGAAAGCTTCAGCTTTTGATCGTGTCGTATGCTACTTGAAAATTACAACAGGGAAAATTTGAAAACTGTAGTTAAGGTTTGGATCCCCGATTCCCTGTGCGGATCCGTTCCCCACATTGGGGCGGGGATGGAGGTTAAAAAAAAAATCCCCGGTGGGGATTGGGATCGATATACGTTCAGGGATCGGGGATGGAGGTAGTGGTATCCACCTCCTACCCTCCCCATGCCCATCCCTAGCTGAAGGTTGTCTGTACCCAACAAGCCATTCTGCCAGAACTCGTGCCGAGTGGATATTGATAGATTATTGATTGCAATATGTTATTTTGAAATAAATAAGTTCCAATTCAGCGTGTAAGTTGTTTTACCAAAGATTATGTACTTTTTAAAGCGCATTTTTCGACTCTCGATCTACGTGATTCCCGGGCATGATTAAATCTCTCCGTGAGATTTATAACCTCACCGATTTCAATATGCAAGTGAACCTAAAAATTGCCCAAAAATATAAAACTGCACGGTTCAATCTTCTTCTCCAACCGGAGAGTATATACAAGGAAATCATGCACATATAGGGGTCTAGACTCTATACACAGAGGGAGAGGAGAGACATAGGAAGATGGTGTGGGAGAGGCAAAATTATGAGGAGCAAGGCCATGTGATACTCCATGACCGGTGAAATTGCTGAATCCAAATTTTTGATGTTGGTAGTTTAGCGGACATAGTAACATGTGGTGTATTATGAATGAAGTGGAGCAGGGTCGGCTTTGAATTTTTTTAAAGGAGCCCTCATTCTACTTTGCGTAGTTAAAAAATTTTATGAAAAAAAACTTTCATATGGAGGTCTTACAATCATTTGAGAGTATATGTACCCAGAATCGATAACCATTATTCCCTCCGTTCCCTTTTAAGTGACATTGCCATTCACCCCGCAATGTCATTAAGAAGCCTGATTGATTGAGAACCCCTTTTTCAATTGACCTAAGTAGTTGAGTGGCTTTGTACTCAACGCACTGCCCGCCCCGAAGGCTATTATGAATAGGTGGAGCTCTTTCATAAGAGGGGTATATAAGCACCTTATTAGAAGATTCACGAGACGTGCAAAACCAAAAGAAAGCCAAGTTTCGGGGTGTCGAAGGGCGAGGATTCGTCGTGAAATGTTCAAGTCGTGGACAAGAGAAGTTTTTTTTTTTTGGTCATTCGTCATTCTTAATCTATTACATGGGGGAGGGGGGAATGAGACTTGATCCCGGGATGTAGTGTGAGGCATCCAAGAGCTCTACCGCATGAGCTAGCCACCACTTACGTGGACAAGAGAAGTAAAAATGGATAAACAACACGTAAATCGAGGGCTACACGGATTCCGAGAACGAGCATTGCTCCAAGAACACTCGGTGAGAGCTATTGAAAGTCGGCCCCTCACCACCCAAAAAACTAGTAGCCGCTTTTAGATGGCAATTCCCGTTGGGCATTTTTTGACCGGTTTGAGGGAAGCAAAAAACCAATAGGCCCCACTAATTGCAAGTATAAATACCCCATCACCCATACCTCCAATCCCCCATTAGAAAACAAAATACAAAGCCACACAAATTAAGCTCCTCAATATTCCATACAGCAAACTCAACTCTTTTCCCTTCTCTAGCAAGAAAAATCACATACCCACTTCATGTGTAACCCACAAAAACCTTCTTCTCCCCCACCATTTGTCTCTCCTAACAAAACCCATGTAAAAAACCTCAACAAAACCATGGATCCTGATATTCACAATGACTTTGATGATCAACTCCATAAATGGCCAACTCCTTCTGAGGTAAAAAAAAAAGTGCAAAAATAAAATAAAACAAATACCCACCAGGACCCATTTCCCTTATCATTAAAAAAAAAATCACAGATACTTCATTTTCTTGATTGGTTTCTTCCTTTTTTTAAAATTTCTCTTTTGTTTCAGGCAATGGAAGAAATCAAAGAAATAGGAAAGATCTCAGGTCCAACAGCAATAACAGGGCTGCTACTGTACTCAAGAGCCATGATCTCAATGCTGTTCCTCGGCTACCTCGGCGAGCTGGAACTCGCCGGCGGCTCTCTCTCCATCGGCTTCGCCAACATTACCGGTTACTCCGTCATCTCCGGCCTAGCCATGGGAATGGAACCCATCTGCGGCCAAGCCTACGGTGCCAAACAGAAAAAGCTCCTTGGCCTAACTTTACAAAGAACTGTCCTCCTCCTCCTCTCCATCTCCATCCCTATCTCCTTCATGTGGCTCAACATGAACCGAATCCTTCTCTGGTGTGGCCAGGACCAAGAAATCTCATCCATGGCCCACACTTTCATCATCTTCACCATCCCAGACCTCTTCTTCCTCTCCCTCCTCCACCCCCTCCGTATCTACCTCCGAACTCAAAGCATCACCTTACCAGTCACTTACTGCTCTTTAATCTCCGTTCTTCTCCACATCCCATTGAACTTCCTCCTGGTGTTTTATTTCCAAATGGGTATTTCCGGCGTGGCGATAGCAATGGTGTGGACAAATCTCAATCTGTTTCTGCTTCTGTGGACATTTGTTTACTTCTCCGGCGTGTACAAGGACTCGTGGGTGGCCCCGAGCGCCGACTGCCTGCGCGGGTGGTCCTCCCTCCTCGCCTTGGCCATCCCCACCTGCGTCTCGGTCTGCCTCGAGTGGTGGTGGTACGAGTTCATGATCATGCTCTGCGGCCTCTTGTCTAACCCAAAATCCACAATTGCTTCCATGGGTATTTTGATTCAAACAACTTCACTGGTATACGTATTCCCGTCTGCTTTATCGCTCGGGGTCTCCACCCGGGTCGGTAACGAACTGGGTGCCAACCGACCCGGGAGGGCCCGGGTGT
Organism: Vaccinium vitis-idaea; assembly: GCA_963854785.1. Lineage (NCBI taxonomy): Eukaryota > Viridiplantae > Streptophyta > Magnoliopsida > Ericales > Ericaceae > Vaccinium > Vaccinium vitis-idaea. The sequence goes on along the minus strand of OY978226.1, from coordinate 27,266,418 downwards.
CTACTGTAGTTTCCATGTCATGCGCGGCGATGCTGGGGATCGCCGCAATGATGTTCACGACGCTGATGAGGCACAGGTGGGGGAGGTTTTTCACAAGCAATAGGGAAATTCTTGAATTGACGGCGGTGGCATTGCCTATTGCGGGGTTGTGTGAGCTGGGGAACTGTCCGCAGACGGCCGGGTGCGGCGTTTTACGGGGAAGCGCGAGGCCGACAGTAGGGGCCAATATCAACCTCGGGTCTTTCTACTTGGTGGGTTTTCCGGTGGCGATTCTGATGGGTTTTGTGGCGAAAATGGGGTTTGCTGGCCTTTGGCTGGGGTTACTGGCGGCCCAAGCCTCTTGTGCTCTGCTTATGCTCTTTGTTTTGAAGAGAACTGATTGGAAGGCTGAAGCAGAGAGAGCAAGAAACCTCACAACACAATCTTCTTCTTCTACTTGTAATAATGATTCTTTGCCGGTGTCGTTGCCTCCGGCAGCGGCCACGGTGGCGGAGGGTGGTGGTAAGGAAGCAAAGAAGGTGGTGGTGGCTAATTTGGAAGGGATTTTTTGCAGTAATGATCATGATGAGTTGGCGAAGACAGCTCCACTTGAAACTGACCCTCTGATTTCTACTACTCATACCCACATTCTTCATTGATTAGGAGGAGAGAAGATCAATTGCCACTTCCCCACCATATTTTTTCATCTTGCCCCACTTTTGAAAAAAGTTGATGTATTCACTGCTACTAATCTTTTACAGTTTCCCGTCCCCTCCTCCTTTCGATTGTTGATAATTCAGGTGTCCGGGCTGACTTACGCGCCCTTCTGGTTTCGATTATCATGTAATCAGATTACGAATAGAACAGAAATGAGCAATGCTATATACCACCAGTTATTTAATTTTAGAAGTCGTTTTATAATTTAATGATGAGATTATGTGACATTATTCTTAGGCTCGTTTTACGTTTTCTTTAATGCACTCACAAATTTGTTCCAAATATTTTACTATGGTAAATTAAAGTGGGTTTTGAGTTGCATTGTAGGGATGCTACAAATACAATTTAAAAAAATAGATTCAATTGCTTTCAACTGTCTCGTAGACATGACTCACGTGCATCAAACAGTTACTTACAGCTGTATATGAAGATAGTATGGTACGAGTTATAATTTTTGTTGCTGGTCAAGTTTTAGGTACATATTGTTTAATATTGTTTATATCACTATTTGGCTCCGCTTACTATAAGGACAAAATTTTAATACACATTTAAATTTTTCAACAAAATAAACCGTTGACAGTCACTTTCATTAAACGTAACATCTTGAATGATAGTTCCAGAAAAAAAATTCTAAAACCGTCAATGCTTATCCTCAACAAAGTTGAAGTGAGATTTTTAAACATATTTTTCTGTGATTCCTTTGATAAATTTAACTAAGGGTATACAATAAAAAAATCCTACCACTCCACTCGTGGAATTTATTCTCCATGCTGTCAGTGAGAGAGAGAGAGAGAGAGAGAGAGAGAGATTAAGCTGTCGGTTGTTTTAGAGGCGTGGAGGGAAATCTTTGCTAACCTTTATGTTGATACCTTTCCAAATAAGGCCACAACATGGACTACCTAAAATGGAAAATTAGCAAATTAATACTTATCTCCATCAAACTGATCATCTTTCATAAACAAATCCACTGTTGTCTATCTTCTTGTATCTTCTTTTCATAAACTGGAGTATTATTTATATATGCAGCGCGGTTCCAATTAGGTATACCTGATGGGATTCCCATTAGGTACTCCTATTTCCTGATCAAATTTTCATGTTCCGGACTGTTCATTGTATTTAAAACATGTTTTTAAGGATCCTCCGATAAATCATAAAAAATAATTACCGGGAAGGGCTTGATCTGATCAGTTTTCGATGAAAATATTTATGATTTCTCGGGGGACTCTTAAAAACATGTTATAAACACATTGGACGGTTCGGATCATAAAAATTTGATCGGAAAATTAGAAAATTGCAGGAGGCCCTGATGGGAATCCCATCAGGTATACCATTTTACTTCTTCCACCAATCCCAACTCTCTCTAGCGACCCTACTCCTTTTTTCATCAGCCTTTTAACTCTAAAAAACCATACCCATTCTTTAAAAATATCATAAGTTTCCTTTTATGAAAAAGTTGGCATCCGAGTCGTGCAATAATTTATGTAGCAAATGTGGGAACCAATAAAAAAAAAATGTGGGAACCAATAAAAGCAAATTGGGGAGGCATCTAATCCAGTGGTAAGCATTATTTTTTGGATTCGAAAAGCCTACAGAATGATTAATTTTATGTGCACAAATTTTTCGGGATACAAATGTGTCATAAGTTTGATACAAGTGGATGTTTCATTGTTTTGTGGGTCTACGTGCATCGTACTGATCACAATCTTTAGACATAAGTAGCATTCCACTTTTCAGTTAGTCATAAATTACGGGTTATGCATATTTTCTCATACCTTTTAAATGCGACGAATACAATGTAACAATGCTTTTTTATAAAGTTGTAGACGTCGCATACGCAAACAATAAACAGAGGCCTTTAGAATGATTGAAGTGACATTTTTACATATGCGTAGCGTAGTGGTACATTATTTAGCATAAAAGGTCCACAACAACTTATTATCATAATACGAGAATTTTGTATACAAAAGAACATAACATTATTCATGTTCTAAACTAATGTCCATGCAAGCCTCTTAATAAAACAATTGTTAGTATACATTGAATTTGATAGAGAGTGTGTCTATGAATGTATAGGGCTGGAAACGAACCGAGATGTTCTTGAGCAGCTCGAGGCTTGGCTCGTTAAAAATTCGGCTCGTTTAGTAATCGAGCCGAGCTTGAGATCGTGTAGTAAACAAGCTGAGGTCAACACTCTAAAGCTAGGCTCAGCTCGGCTTGCGACTCGTTTGTCTAGACTCAGGGGGTGTTCCACTAACAAGTTTTTCCCAAAAACCTAGACAGGTCATCCTCTCACAATACATCACATAAAAAGATGTGAACACAAAAACCAAGGCAGTTTTTAAAACAAAACTTAGTGGAACACCCCCTCAGCTCGTTTACAGAGACTTAATTCAATTAACTGGGATCGATTCGTTAAGGGCTTGGCTCAATTACAAACGAGCTGAGCTCGATCACTACAAAACTCTGCTCGACTCGTTTGTACTCCTATGTATGTATAATGTACGTATGCAATGAATAAAATCAAGGAGGCAGTGAAAGAATGAGATAATTGGGTAGTGGAGAAGCATCTGTTGAAGAGGGGGTTGGAGGGTTGTGAGTGGGGGCCCTGGTTTCTAACTGAAGAAACAAAATCCAGCTATTATTGCTTCTGTCTACTTCTCAGATGACAAAAATGGGATCAGTGACTCTGCAGTTGCAGTTTTCCAGCCCCCCCCACACACAGCCCAACCCCACCTCACCTCTGCACTCCATTGGGTTGGGTGGGTCTACAAAAACTGCCGCCAACACACACCCCACCAGAATTCAGAACTACACATTTATGTAGCTACGTACTTATACATTCACACACGTGTGTATGTATCCGTGCTTGTGTTGCTGTGTGTTCATGTCCTGAAACCTAGCTATCAAGCACGGATACTCTCGATCCACAAACGGTGGTGGAGATAGAATTTTTGTCCTTATAAGAAGGAAAAGAACATTTTAACAACCACCAATTATTTTCTGTCCTTCTTAAAGTATATAGCAAAAGAAAATTACGAGAGCGCTTTCTACGTATTTGTCGTGCCTGCGAAAAAAATAGTTTCATCAAACATTGTAAAGACTTGGTCGAATCATATTTGATTGGAAAGAAATGAATGGTCAAAGTCCAATGTATCTTTTTTTGGGGGTAAGTTAACATTTTATAACCAACCACAAGAAATCAACTGTCCCATGGCCAAACGTTAGGAGAAACAACCAGATACAACCAAAGACAAACAACTAGAAGTAGAATCTAAACCCTACTCCTACTAATAAGCAAGGATGAAGATATATTCCAATTTTGACACAAACTAAAGTTCTCATTCGAATGAGGCCACTTGCCCCACGAACAAACCCTGTCCCTAACATTTGCCACAATGACAGATATAACATCATCAGGGTTGCAGGACTTCTGAGTGAAGATCCTGACATTACGTTCCAGCCAGATATGGTAGAGAGCAGCTGCTATGGATAACTTGCATAGAGAAGCTTTAAGACTTGTACCTTTGCAATGTAAACTAAGCCAAGCAATCTCAGCATCCCAATTCCCAGGGCTTCGAAAAATTAAGTTCCTTTTCAAAAGATCAGACCAAATGTACTTGGAGAAGCGACAATCAAAGAATAGATGAGCATGGGATTCCAACTGCTGATGGCACAAAACACAAGAAGGCTGCACATCCATCCCCCAATCCCGAAGCCTGTCCTTTGTAGCCAACCTCTTACGACAAGCTAACCAAACAATGAAGGCCCACTTGGGAACATTCCCGTGAAACCACACAACAGAGCACCAAGGAGGATTTTGACCAACAGTCCTAATAGCATTCCAAGCGGATTTGGTAGAATAGAGGCCAGAAGAAGAAGGAGACCAAAAAACCTCATCCTTAGACTGAAGGTCAGGAAGAAACTCAGCTGGAGTAGCTGCAATAATTTGTAAAGTAACTCTGTTCCTTGGTCTGGGCCAAAGCCAACTGCCATCTTGAATAATATCAGCAACCCTAGCAAACAAAGACCTTCCCAAGTTATAGACCACTATTTCACCAAACTTCTGGTACAAGGGGCCAAGGGGATGCCAATTATCAAGCCAAACATAGGTGTCATTCCCATTCCCAATTTTGTGCTTAATCAAAGGCTGAGCAAGAGGTCTAAGCTTGAACAATTTCCTAATGGTCCAAGAAGAATCAGTAGGAAGATACATATGCCACAAGTTATGATGCTTAATGATATACATATGAACCCAACGAACCCAAAGGCTATCGGTTTTCTTACTGATGGCCAACAAATGCCGAAGCATTGTTGCTTTGTTCCATTCCTTCAAAGGCTTAAAACCCAAGCCACCCTCAAGCTTTGGAGTGCAAACATCTATCCACCTTACTTCGCACCAGTAGTTTTAAGATCCACACCAGACCACAGGAAAGCCCGCATCATGCCTTCAATGTCCTTCAAAATTGTTTGAGGAAGAATAAACAAAGAGCACCAATAGATTTGAATGCTAAAAAGATCTGAATGGATAAGTTGGGCCCGACCACCAAATGAAAGAAGCCTGTTAGACCAGCTCATAATACATTGAAGAACTCTTTCCTTAAGCACAACACAATCCTCATACCGTAGCCTGGATGATATCAAAGGCACACCAAGGTATCGAATTAAAAGATGGCCCTCAGGAATAGGAAGGATAACAAGCAAAGATCTCTTTAGATCGGTAGCAACTCCAGAGAAAAATATCCGTCTCTTTTGTAAATTCGGCTTAAGCCCGGAAAAGAGATAGAAATCATCCAAGGCAGATTGAAAAACAGCAATAGAATGACAATCAGCTCCAGACAGAAGGAACAAATCGTTTGCAAAAGCAAGATGGGCCAAGGAAGGAGCATTGCACTTAGGATGGTAGGTAAACTGCCCAATACTAATCTTTTCCTTGAGAATAACATAAAATCCTTCCATAACAAAAAGGAACAGATATGGGGAGATAGGGTCGCCCTGCCTTAAACCCCTTGCACCCTTAAAGAATCCCTCAAGCTCACCATTGTTAACAACAGAAAACATGGCTGATGACACACATGTTCTGATCCATCTAATAAAAATCAGAGGGAAAGCCATAGCATGCATAACATCAAACATGAAATCCCAGTCAACAGAATCAAAGGCCTTCATAAGATCTATCTTGATGGCACACCTCGCATGCAAAACATCTCTGTGATAACTCCTAACGAGCTCCTGCATAAGATGAATATTGTCCGAGATTGATCTACCCTTCACAAAGGTTGCTTGAGATTGATCAATAATGAATGGAAGGATGGGCTGCAATCTGAGGGCCAAGATCTTAGTAATACACTTATATACCACATTGCAGCAAGCAATGGGCCTATAGTCCTTCATAGTAAGAGGGCAGCTCAACTTAGGAACAAGGGTTAATGCAGTAGCATTCCATCCTTTAGGCAAGCATCTGTGAGAAAAGAAGTATTTAACAGCAGTCACTACATCAACACCAACAATAGCCCAATTTTTATGAAGAAACTAGCACTGAACCCATCAGGTCCAGGGGCTTTTTCACCACCTATAGAGAACATAGCATTTTTTATCTCATCAGGAGAAACCTCTTGGATAAGCCCAGCCCTCATATCCTTAGGAACTTAGAAGTGATAAGGGAATTCAAAACACCAGCAGTATCATTTTTCAGAGCAAACTTTTCACCCAGCAGCTTCTTGTAAAACCCCAGAATTTCTGCTTTGACAGCTACTGGCTCATCCAATCTAATACCATTCTCATCACAAATGGAAAGGATCTTGCTTCTCACAACATGACTTTTAACCTTTTTATGAAAAAACTTAGAGTTCTGGTCACCCAACGCCAACCATTTCACCCTAGATTTTTTATGATTAAAATCTTCCTCACCAGCAACTAACTCAGTGTACTTTAAGGAGAGCATCTTTCTCAGACTCATGAAGAGTAACATCATAAGGAAGAGCTAAACATTGGGTCTGCAAAATACTCAACTCATCATGAGCCAAAGCAACCCTCTTATGAATATCACTATAGAATTCCTTGTTAGAATTCCAATGTATCTTGCGACAAATATACTTTGTTTAGAAGGAAATGAATGTCTAATTGACCTGATATTTGGCAGGGATAATAAACACTTCAAGGTTTACGAAGTGAATGGCTCGGATCATTAATGAAACTATTGTAAATCATATTTTGCATTACTTAAAAGTCACATGAGAAGCAGTCACATAATTAGAGTATCCATTCTCATCTTTGAAGATAAATGGTTACGTTTTCCATCCCATCCCATATTGCCCATGTGTTTAATTTTTGCATGTCCCAAATTACTTGTCATCTTTGAAGAGTCAAACTAAAAAGTATAAAAATTTACAAAAAACTGTGGAGGACGCTTCTCCGACGTACCATTTTGGACCTTTTGGAACGGAGTAAAGAGTTAGAGAAATGGGTAAACTTCGCCTGAAACCTAGTAAGCTCGCCTGAGAAGACCTGCACAGGTAACGCTTGTGTTAGTGCCTAGCCCGGATGGTGGTGGTCCGGGAAGGCACTCCGACGGTCTAGTGAGTCACCAGAGGTAGGAAATATGACTGGAAATGTAGTGAAGGAAGTGCGTTTTTTGTGTGTGTGTGTGTGTGTGTGTGTGAGAGAGAGAGAGAGAGAGAGAGAGAGAGTGTGTGGAGAAAAGGACCTTCATTAGTTGAGCTCGTTTTCTTTTTTTATAGACAAAGGGAAACTTCACTAAGTGAGCTGTGACCTTCACGCGCGCCGACCGTACCTGACTTAGCATGCGGGTAAGTAATGAGTGCTTTAGTACCTCCGCTGCTTGGGCTGACATCAGCTCTGACATGCCCAATAAGTCAACAAATCTGGGATACCCCCCAGTCCGTCACGCAGTCCGTCAGACGCCTAGCGCACGTCGTCCAGACACCGCCTGACACCACTTCAATCATCTGCTCTCGAAGCCCAAACTACCCGGCTAAGCAGGTCCTCTGGTTCGGCTTGAACCAGATCTTAAGCTCATCAGCTCCGAACTGCTTAGGGGTTCGCTGACGCCCGTCGGCTCGGCAGATACCCCTTATGACGAGACGATTTGATATCTCTCTAGATTGTCGAGGAAACTACTTCAGATAGAGCCCTCGTCCTCATTCGCAAGCTCACCCGGCGATTGTAGTACCAGTCGAGACACGCGCTCCAGACTAGGCGGTTCATAGCCTTCTCCCTTTAGCTACCTAGGTCCACCTATTAGGACCAATTTGTGGGAAACTGAACCCCACTGGCCCCTTGTGGCCCTCGGCCGCTACACAAACTAACCCTCATAAATTATTAAAAGTAGTCTTTGATATAGAGAATTAGAGATGACATTGAAAATCTAATCAAACGTGTTAGCCCAAAGGTTTCTACAAAACCTTAGTAATTTTGATGATAACAAAATATATTTTATTAAATGAGAAATATAATTAATTTTGTGATATGTGGTGCTCATTTGAATTAATTGTTTATTTTGTAGGATTTGGTTGATGCACATGCATATGCATATAGAGAGATTTTACACCAAATCACTACTCCAATAGTCAAGTTTTTAATTCAAAGGAAAAAGATTAAGGCCAAATCTTTTCCTCATTTTTTATTGGCTCAAGCGCTCCAAATGGATATAAAATGTTGAAGGAAATTCAAAGTTCATAAAAATATGGACCACCGTTTATTTTGGAAAGCTCCTCTCATTTCAAATGGCAATTGGAGAATGATGGTATGCTACCTAATCAAGGCTCAACGGCTAGTGGAGAAATACATGTTGATCAATGCCTTGATTCTGGAACGGATGAAAAAAGTTGGTTCAATTAAGGCTCTTAATGGAATGATATATTGGCCTAGCAATAAGAAAAGAAAGATTGGCAATTGAGAATCATACATGCCTTAATTGCATGGTCTTGGTTCTAACGGTTATTTAAAAAAAAGGGATTGACTTGGATATGCTTCTTGGCTAATGCATTGGGTGGTTTATTTCCAAATGTGTACAGATGGCTGCCAACGTTCAGATTTTTTGAAGAATAAATAGGAGTACCTATTGTGCAAAGGCCGTGAAGAGAATTGGAGAAAACAAAGAAGGCATTCATATTGAGCTCAAAGTTCGTTGGTTATTGAGAGAAAAATTTAGAGCTTCATATTGTTTTTATCTACACTTTTGAGAGTATTTTGTGAGATATCATTGTAAAAGGGATTGTACACCCTTGTGAGAATTTATCTTTTGTGAGTGATTTTTGTGTGAGAAAAAATTACTCGGGTAGGTGTGAGTAGCACCGGAGTCAAAACTAGTTGGTTAGGTGTGACTAGCACCGGAGTCAAAAATAGTTGGAGCGATTAGGGACATTGCTCGTTGTAAAGGTTTCTCTAGCACCCGCAAAGCTAGAAAGTGTAACTATTGGAGATAGTGCAGCAAATCCCAAGTTGGACACTTGGGGAGTGGACTAGGCCGTGAAGTTGCGGATCGAACCACGATAAATCTCTGTGTTTGATTTCTCTCTTCCCTTTACTATTTATTTTTGTCATATATTATTATGCGTGCATGAATTTATTTAATTTTATTGGGTATTGCATTTAAGTATTTAATTCCGCATTATTTTTTGAGAAACCCAATTCCCCCCCCCCCCCCCCCCCCCCCCCCCCTCGGGTTGCTATCTGGGCCAACAAAACATCTTAAGAAGACATGCATTAATTGCATGTTTCTTTTAAAACATCAGATACCTTGTACAAGAAATTACAAGAAACGACAGGGGGGCCAGTGCTCGTGCCTTTAATACATTTGCCAATGTGTGTGAGTATTCGATGCTCATCAAATGCAATTATCTACATAGTAACTCTATTCTAAAAATCAATCTAGGAGGTCTGTCGGCTCAACTAGGGCCTTTGGCGTTGCATTTGGCATCTGAACGACTAGTAGACCGCTAAGCGAGATTATTTGGGGACTGAACCACCAGGTAGCTGGGCGGGATTAGATGGCTAGGCGAGATTGATAGGAAATTAGGTGGCTAGGCAGAATTAGCAGAGAATTAGACGGCTAGCGTTTAACCGAGGTTAGATAGTTAATTTTACAAATCTAAGAGGTTACATGGTGGGTAATATACTAATCGAAACCCAAATCTATGTAAATATGATATACACACACACACAACATATTGTGAAATTATGCGTAATGGGCTCTATTTTCTCTATTTCGATGTTATTTAATGTTTTGTTTTTATTTATTTTGTTATACATACTTAAAACTTGGAGTTGGAGGTGTGGAGGAGAATAGTTTTTAACAATTAAAAAAAGAAAAAGGATAAATCGATGAATTTCTAAGTGCTAATTAATCACCGATTAATCGGCCTTGGCACTATGTGATTTTTATATTAATTACTCCACCGGCAATGGAAACAAGGGGGTTTCCCCACCACCATTGTGGCCCCACCGTGCATTCATTGTTGTAATATTAACCATTCATCTTGCAAGCCATGCAAACTATTATATCCGCTCAAAAAATTAGTTTGATTGGGCATTGATTAATATATCAAAAATTGTATTTTGGTTTATAAATTGATTGGATGGTTTTATTTTGTCAATAATTTTAAATTTAAACTTGTAATGCCCCGATTTTCAAAAATATTATTTAAATCATTTCCTTTAAAAGATTTAATTAATTAAAAAGAGTTTCATTGATCAACAACGAAAATAACATAAAGTGTTCTTATTAGAATTACAGATAACCATTATACTTTGTTAGAATTTTGATTACATTGTTTCAACACAAAAATAAAGAGAATTCAAACTTCTAAAGGTTTAAAGTTAGGTATTGATCCTAGTTCTCCTTATGCACCTGCTCAGCCACAAGTTCCTCTGTCTTGAAGTAAGGCTTCTCTCCTACACCTACAACACCTAGCGTGATATGTCAGGGCCAATAATAGCACTGTGAGCAAATAATCATTTGATATTTAACACTTACCCACCAACCCTTACATTAAAGATAATCACAGTTCATGTGTAATCAAAAGGAAGTACAAAAATGAATAACAAGTATATGGTTTCATTAACTAGCCTTTAACTTACATTTTCATTTAAGTTCTCAACCTTGAGAACATCCTCTCAACTAACCACTAAAACTATGGTCAATAATGATTCAACTCCCCTCTTGCTTGCCCTGGTCATGAGCTCAGATAAAAAGGGCTAAGTTATCTCTTAGTCGCATTCATCAACTGCCTCACAAGGAATTCTTCAGGGACTTAATGTAACACCTCGTATTTTAGTAAATGCCCATATTTTAATTTGGCTTATAAAATAGTTCTATTTTTACTACATAAAAAAGGTTCAAGTATTTTTCTGTGTACGTGTCAACGTCGAGGCATGAGTCGCCACAAAGCGACTAGCCTTGGGGCCCAAGCAAAGTTTTCCGGAACGAGATGAGGTGGCGCTTTATTAATGGGTGAATCACCCTAACAATAATTAGGATCATATCTTTATGGGATATTCTTGGATTTATTAGATAATGAGAGATTATGAAAGATATTATGAAATTATAGTAGACTCTTCTAGATATTAGGACTTCCTTAGTATAACTAGCTCCCTCTTCGATTCATACCATACACACACCAAAAACTAGACACACCATACAACAACAATAGGATAAAAAAGAACAAGGGGAAAAGAAAAGAGAGGAAAGAGAAGGGGAAAAAAAAGGGGAGAGGAAGTGGATCAAGGGCTTTGATTTAAGGTAAATCGGGTGGTATACAATATGCTCCTCAAATCTTCAAAGTATTTCTTTATTCTTCTCATTTTGTACACCCTTTGCTGACGTTACGTTTTAATAGGATTTCATGTTATGATCACGTTAAAATTGATATTATTCTTTATGATGACGAAATGCTATGGAACTATTTGATACGTTGATCGAGTGGTCCTACGAGATCCTAACCCAGTAGCTAGGAATAAGCCAAAGGAGGCTTGGCTTAGAGGTAGCCGGGAATAATCCAAAAAGGAGGCTTGGCTCAGAGTGGGTGAGGTCGTTCACTGGTCACGTACTAAAAAGGACATAGTATGTGGTTTAGTTAGATAGATAGTTCATATTGAATTCATTGATCATGTTTATCGTTCCCTCCTTTGTCGAGCATTTGTATTCTTTCATATTGTGTACTTTCCGGCTTAATCTATTTTTCAGGATGGCTTTGAAAGCGAAAAGTACGATAGGATTGGCTATTCGGAGTCATCGGACCGAATTCGTATTCATGGAATTTGTAAAAGAACTTACTTTGTACTTTTATTTTTATATGAAAATGTCTATATTTTTTTTGTATAAAAGAAAGGTTTTTGTAACAGCTATGTAGTTCATTTATTTTTTATGGCTCTAAAAATTAGGGTTTCACACTTAATGTACCACTGGACCCACGAGAAACTTACTGTAACCTCGGAAGTATATAGACCGTGACTCGATACTATATTATAGACTACCCTTTTATCACCAAAATTTATACGGAGTAATCACGCAATGCCATTACTTAGGTTCCCGTATCTCTGATAATCTATCAATCATAATCTTTCCATTCTCCCATATCAACTAGCTAACCGCCATTCATAATCCTGAGACTCTGAGGGATGGCCTTCTGAGGGCTCATCAAACACCATAAAAAACCACCATTCCAATAATCCACTATCATCATTTCAATTATCCATTAACTTAATGACTAGGTGATTTTTATGTAACACCAACCCAGGAACTTAGTTGTCCATTCTAACAATTCAATACTTTCATGGTAAATGTGACATAACAAGCAAAGCAAAACGATAACGATATTTCAAAGGTTCACACAATCACATAATTTAATCCATAGCGGTCCATATAAGACTCTCTGGGTGTTGACACGTAAATTCATAATTCATAAATAGTTGATTTTCCAATTTAAAGGGTTTAAGTATAATTAAATAAACTATAAGTGTCTAAAGGGAAATTTTAAAAACTATAGGGTTGGTTATGTAATTTTACTGAAGTACATTGGTAACGTAGTAATTTAGTAAGTCTAGGATGGTTTTAGTAATTTTATGACTAGAGACATTTTGGTAATAATAATAATAATAATAATAATAATAAGTGCAAGAGCAATTTGGTAATTTAACAAATGTTGAGGGTGATTTAGTAAAATATCATTTTTAAAGAGGGTACTCATGTAATTTTATTATTACTAAATGATTTTGTTGATTTTTAACAGGTATAGATCTATTTATACATTATAAATCGTTAAGGGTAAATTGCTAGTTTTGTTAAGGGAAAGGGTATTTTAGTAATTCCCAATATAAATGTTAATAAGATTAAGTTCACAAGAATCTAGGTGTACATATATGATTTTCCAATAAGTTAGTATTATTATGGATATTCATATTAATAACTAGTTTCTTTCTTCTAAATGAGCTTTATAAATGAATGCATTTTAGTAATTCACAATTAATATACAATGTTAATAAGATTAAGTTCACAAGAATCTAGGTGTACATATATGATTTTCCAAAAAGTTAGTATTATTATGGATATTCATATTAATAACTAGTTTCTTTCTTTTAAATGTGCTTTATAAATGAATGCATACATTTTTCAACATACTAACTAATATAATCACATCATCAAGTCCTAATAACATTCCTAACGATTAATTATGCCAAACAAATAAATTCAGAGTCGACATAATAAATACACGTACAGGGGCCATATGAGATAACAAGTATAGGAGCCAAGAGTGTAATTTATGCATTAAAAATTCAGGAGGGAACATTCACTCTCGTCCGAACAGACGGGGCCAAGAACAGAGCACAACTTCATTTTTGTTTGGGTTTTGTTAACCCCTTTGCACGGGAGGTTAACCCTTTGACCATAAACTACCTCTAGACTATTTTAACACATATTTATACTTAAAATTAATGGCCAAGAGATTTCTATCTTGAAAAGGAAGATTTGGCGAAAAAATAGGTTTTGGCAAAAATAGAGCGAAGGGGGCTCTTCGGTTGAGCTTGGTTGCAATTGGTGGTGGATTGTGAATGCTTGGAACTCCCCTACCTGATGTGTAACCCGAATTCATGTTAATGGTGTGTTCTCTTTCTCCCTTTAAAAAGTAAAACCCCATAGCTAAACCTTGAGCTCTCTCTCTCTCTCTCTCTCTCTCTCTCTCTCTCTCTCTCTCTCTCTCTCTCTCTCTCTCTCTCTCTCTCAGTGTTTTTCTATAAAATTGTGATGTGTGGGAATGTGAGAGTGGAGGTGGTATAAGGCATGTGGGAGGTATGGGGCTTGATAGAGGAGTTGATGGAGGTGAAGGGGGCAGAGGAGGAGGAGTTTTTTTAGTGCCGAGCGGGCACCATTCTACGTGGTGCCCGAGAAGAGAGAGAAAGAGGACAGAGAGAGAGAGAGTATGGGATGAATCTGGACCGTCCAAAACACTTTTGGACAGCTAGATGTGCGCACACGGGCACCACGTGGTGCCCACTCGGCATACAAAATTCTTTCACAAAAGAGAGGTGAGGGGGACTAATTTTGGGTGGAGTGTGGAAAAGAGGGAGGAAGGAGTTGGTAGTGTATAAGTGTGTATAACACAATTACATGACTAGATCAATGGATATATACATGTGTGAGTATATATATATAGGTAAAATTTCTAGTCCACACTCCCGGATTTAAGGAAAAAATGGGGTTTTTTTGTGTTGCAAATTTTTTTTGGAAAATCCGATCCGTCCAATGTGTTCAGAAGGTGTTTTCAAGGGTCCACGCGGAAAATCTTCAAAAAAAAATACCGGGAAGGGCTTGATCCATGCAGTTTTCGCAAAAACTGTATTTATATATTTTTTGCGAAAACTGCTTGGATCAAGCCCTTCCCGGTATTTTTTTTTGAAGATTTTCCGCGTGGACCCTTGAAAACACCTTCTGAACACATTGGACGGATCGGATCGTCAAAAAAAATTTTGGATCAAAAGGTGCGGAAATTAAAAGTCCGGATTAGAAGTGGACTCATATATATATATATATATATATATATATGTGTGTGTGTGTGTGAGGCTCCTTCCTATGAGGAATCCCGCATTTTGCTAAAGTGCGGTACTCATTTTTTCCGATCAAATTTCGACGATCCGAACCGTTCAATGTGCTTAAAAACGTGGTTTAAGGTTTCATACAAGGAATTTCATAGACTTTTGGATGGATAACATATAAAATAAAAAAAATCATATAGTATTTGAAAAGTATATATAAAAAAGTAAGAGCAATAGATTATTCGTTATAGTATCTGTTAAACTTCGTTGTGAGCAACAAACTTGTACATTGCAATTGTGCGACGTTTTTCTCCCCTGTTATTGTTGTCCTAACTTATTTGAATAGAATAAAGTTTGGAGAGAGAATTAATGAAGCAAGAGAGGAGCGATATTAGAGATAAAAATAAAAAAGGGCAATGTGAATTTACATGGAATGAAAGTTCATTAATTTTTAGGTACTTATATTTTTCTTGTTTTTCTCCTCAAAATATGCAAGTAAAATACAACCCTTTCATTACACAATAAAATGGCTAAGAATTAAAATTGCAGTGGCATGGAAGATTTTTGTGGGGATTTACATCATAAAATTGCTAAGAATTAAAGAGTATGGACCACATGGGCTAACCGGTGATAGAGGGTCCAACCTATACAAACAGAATTTGTATGAAGAAAGTTCATTTCTTGTAATAAAACCTCATTTCATGGTCCATGAAACCAACATTTTTTTTTTTTTGATTACAAAAAAAAAAAAACATGTTTTTTAGCGATTTGGTTAGATCTCCTTCGGATGTTGCATATTTAATTTTGTTCTTGATGTTTTGAAACTGTAACCATCAATGTGATTCATTTTGTTTTATAATCTTGAAATGATACCAACCTTGGCTCTTGAACAACCGTAACCGTAACCGTAACCCATGGGGTTAACCTAATAGTCAACGATTGGAGACTTATTGGTTTTTACCCTCCTGAGTTTTAAGTTCAAAACTTTTTAAGCCTTAGGTTTTAATAGACTCTCACTAGTGGACGGTGAGATTGATATCTCATAAATTAATCGAGTCTTTGTAAACTAGTCAGAACACCCTAGTTAAGAGAATAACCCTAATAAATATCTTGAATCGATATTTTTTCACCATCAATGTCAATAAAATCAGCAATGATTAATGGTCCAAACTCCATAGGATGCAACTCCACCTCATAAATGTTATCACCCCAATTAGAGTACCCACCTATACCCAGCACAGAGATGTAAAAACCCAAAAAACAACACAAATTCATGATGCAATTTCTGTAATAAAGGAGACGTGTGATTTGAAGGCCTTTGAGGCAGTACTGAGTCCTTCCAACATTGGAATTGATGTCCCTCAAATTTGGATAAATGGGGCACCCCTGAACCTCCTGGGGCTAAAAGACAATTTCTATCCTTCCAAAATTAGTGTACTCTTCTCAATGAAGGGTCTACACTGTAATTTTGTCCTTCCAACATAAATTAAAGAAAAGGGTTAGTACCTAGCAAGACTGTCTCTCTGCATCCCCCCCTCTATTGTTTTAATAAGGTACCCTTAAAATTTCATAGGCTTCAACTAGGCACATTTCGTATTTATGTGCATGTGTGTACCATCATTATGCTGCTTGAGTCAATTGTAGGACTACTTACACTTATCTTTTCGTACCAAAAAATAGGACCTCTGAGACTGTCACCTTGTAAAAAGTTTTAGGGGGACCTTATTGGTCCCCTTTATTATCTTCTTTGTTTTCAAGAATAGAATTTCTTTAAAGTGGTGACCACAACTAGTACGTGAATTGGGAGTTAATGCTACATGGAGGTATTCAAGGAAGAAATTCATCACTGGGGCACCTATAATCACAATCTTGAAATAATAAAGCCACAAAAATCTTATCCTTATGGTGGAAAGTGTAGTAGAACATAGCTTGATTTCTCTTCAATCTTACTACAGGATTGTGGACTGGAAGATTGATGGAAGATCACTTACAGGATTCGAGTCTGGCTCGGTGGTATGTTAACAAATTGGTTCACTATTGATCGGGCTTGCGGGAATCCTAAGTCCTTTCAACTATATATTACGTTGAGTGATAAACCAGTTTTTGCATTTCCAAAAAAAATATGGAAGGCGAGCCTCTTTTCTATCCTAAGATGTATTTTATTAGGTGTTTTTATTTTTGGTTTTTTTGTAATGCAAGGTGTCCAGATTCAACTTGCGCACACCTCAGACTAATCCTTATAGTCTTTCCATGCTTGCACAATCTAATTTGTATTCTTCTCGTCTGTATATATTAATTTTGTCGTGAGTTATTCCGAGCCTAAGATATGTTTAATTCTTAGTATTTTTTTTTCTTTTTACCAATGAAGCTCTTACATTTTATGAGACGATGAGGAGAACAGCAATAACAAATGTAGTAATAATAATAATAATAATAATAATAATAATAATAATAATAATAATAATAATAATAATAATAATAATAATAATAATAATAATAATAATAATAATAATAATAATAATAATAATAATAATAATAATAATAAATGGAAGATTGAAGAGTGAAGAGTGAAGTTTTTTTCTCTCTGAGTTTTGCCTCTTCTAGGCTTTAATATGCCCCGGGGTTTCTAGTGTTATTATTGTCGAGTTCTTTATTTTCTGTAATTGGGCTTCTTCCCCCATATTTTCCTTTTCTTGGTTTATCAACCCTTGTTTGATATCCTTCTTTCCTCCTTCCTTTAATTTCCTTCGATGTACCTTTATCGAGTTCAATATATTCTCTTCCTTTGCCGATCAAAAAAATAATTATAATAATAAATGCCTCGATTAATGATCCTAGTAGGTTCAATAGTTAATAGGAAATGGATCCTCTTCCATAATTGTTCCAGATAGTTGCTAGAACTATCTCACGAGAAATTTTGGTCCTGAAGAATCTCATGCTTTGTGAGTAAATTATTACATAATACTCTCTCTGTCCCATATTGTTTGTCCATTTTTATTCTTTAAGGACTTCTTACAAAATTGTCTATATGTTTCAATTTATAATATTTTTTATGAGCAATATTGATCTTATTTGATAGATCTCAATTAGCTTTATTAAACAAAGTTTTCCAAGTTAAATTATAGATTGTGAGATATATTCAATTTTTTGAAGGTCATGTATGTCAAAAATGGACAAACAAATTAGAACGGATCGAGCGACGATAATAGTAAACGCCTCGATTAATGATCCTAGCAGGCTCATAGTTTATAAGAAATGGATCCTCTTCCGTAATTGTTCTGAATAGTTCCTCTAACTATAAACTTTGGTCGTTAAGAGTTTGCAGGTATGATAGAGTCCCCTGATAGATGCTGAAAAGCACCCGTTTAATCCCTCCAATTCACACCTTGTTAGGCCGTCTATATTGTTATTTGATTAGATTTAGTTGGTTCATTGTGTTTCAGGCCTCAAATTGTTAAGGACATGAGAACACGTATTTTGGAGCAAGTTAGGAGCATTGGAGTGCGAAGGGAGTGAAGAGGAGCAATGAGGAGAAAAATACACCCAACCAACATCTCTAGTCCGGACCAAGACTTCCCTGGTCCAGACCAGCTCTCAAAATCAACTCCTAATGCTTGTAGCATGTCTAGTCCGGTGCTAGTTTGGTCTTGGTCTGGACCAGAGTACCTTGGTCCGGACGAGCGTACCCATGGTCCAGACCAGAACATCGGAATCTTTCCTATAGCCCTCAGTATGTTTGGTCCGGACCATCCTTGTCCTGGTCCAGACGAATGAGGCCAAAATTCAACATTTTGATTCGTTTTAGTGTAATTTTTAGGTTTCCTAGTATAAATACAACTTCCAAACATTAGTTTAGGATTCCCAATTCTTTTGAGATGCAACACTGGAGATAGGAAAAAGAGTTCTTTATGTTCTTCACTTGTTCTTCAATTCAATGCTTGTCAATCGCTTCGATGGCCAGCTAAACCCCTAATCTAGGGGAATAATGAAGCTTCACACCTAGTAACCTTGTTTTTCTGTATAGATTAGGGTTAATTGGTATTTGAATCTCAATATATGTTTAGAACTTGGTTTCATGAATTCAATGGAATCGTCTTCAATTCTTTCTACATGTTGAGTATTTGTATACATGTTCTCAAATACCGTTCATATAATTGTTTTCACTAATGTGATTGGAGTTCTAAGATGAATTATGCTCGTAAGACGGATCGTGTCGCGCTAGTGAGATGATCTGTGCTATGAGATAGTTCATGCCTTTAACAATCCCTATATTCTCTTGATGATTATCGAAAGGGTTTACAAGCCCTAGCGATAAACCTTTGCGATTCGAATATTTAATCTTGGCTATACAATGCTTGGTTATGCGGTTGGGGTGGATTCTAACCCTAGATCCTTCCTCCAAATAGTTTCAATCTTTTAATTATTGCTCTCCTTAGTTTAATAATCTCACATCAGTTAAACCAATCTTTTCCTGAATTAAATAGAAACCAATTGGAATTAACGCAACTTAGCCAATCTATCTCCATAGATCGACAATCGGACTTAACCACTATTCTCTGAAATAAAAACTAATACCTAATTATTATTTAATTATTTTTGATATGGTACAACACGATCATCCCTCGTGTCTGTCTCTCCAATCTCATGCATTGTGAGTAAATTATTAAACTGGTTCTGGAAAGTATCCGGACCCTATTTTCTAATCTCTTAGAGGAATGTTTTGCTTTACAATAAGACTTTTGAAATGGTAGCCTTTCCTTTGAGGGAATCTCAGAATGGCTCGTGTTGTATGAATCTCTCACAAAAATTTATAACGACAGCAACCCATCACTCATCAGCACAGCTTTCGAACTCAATAAATCCAAGCCACGTGTCGTAGCAAGAAAATTCAAATATTTTGTTGGACCAATGCCCAGTTGATTAACTGACACGTATCCCACTTCTCTAATCACTTTCCTTAACTTGATTATTCACCAGTAGCATCATTATCATCTTCCACAAAAAGAATGACTAATAAATTCCAAATCTTGATAAATACAATTGAAACCGCCCCATTGGCAGATAGGAGAGTAAGTGGTAGGGTATCTCCGAGTGTTGTCCTAGGTGGTAGGTTAACTCCAATGTAATGTCCTACTGGTCTTGACCCGTGACTTAGGGGTTTGCTTTTTTCTAACATCTCGGGCCCAATTCTCCGTGCCAGTAACTCTAGAAGCGACTTCACCTCACATCAAAACGTGGAAACTAAAAGGCTGTGAGAGGAACTGTAGAGATTAACCTGAGATGCGAGGAAGCTGGAACGGAATGCCCTGCAGTGGGGAAAAAAAACAAAGGGAAAAAAGTAAGTGGGTTGATGCACCACAGAATTCAACAAAAGGAAACCACAAAAAGTTAGTAAGTGGAAAGAAGATAGAAAGACAAAACTTTACACATAGTTTTATGAAATTACGGCAAGGCTCGCTTACCCAAAACTGCAATTTTTTGCTTATTTTCCTTAATACTGGGGTTTCATCGAAAGTCATTGCCATTCATTCATTGAAAGACTCCCAAGTGCTACTTATCCTAAAAAAGCATTTGCAAAAGATTAATGGAGGACTCTTTTTGGCCTAATAGAAACAAGTGTTGATGACCTACTGCTTTTACATGCAAAGGAAGACTTGGTGTCGAACATAAAATTTCAGCTGCCCTTATTGCCGAAAGGCACAAGTTTAATAGTATGGTAGAAGACTCAAAAGTGTTGAGTGTCCCAGAGCACTAGTTTAATTAATATGGTAGAAGACTCAAGTACATCATGTTTATCGAAATCGATGAGATTCAACGAATACGTCATCTATTTCGATCATGTGATTATCAATGTCTGCACTGGTGACTCCACAATATGGAGTGTGGGGGTTCGGTCGACCCCACTAGAAAAAAATAAGTTACTATTATTATATTAATTTTTTCCTAAATTTATGAATGACCCATCAAAGTTTGATGTTGACACTACACTAGATAATTTTTTTATCTTTGAAATTCTCTAAAAGCTCCAAGAGAATTCAAAATGAAAGCTAAAACCCATCTAGGAGTAACCACGCTAGACAATTTTTTAATCTTATACAAAAGAAAGGGTAAACTCATTTTGATAGTCTTACAACACTAGATAATTTTCCAATATTTGCAAAAACACACTAAACTTAAATTGACATATAATACAAGCTAAAACTCAATTCTTCTATAAAGTTCTCTTTTTCCATTCATAACGTAGTTGACCACTGTCCTCCTCAATTTTTTCCCTCCTCTCTTTTGTCGATTCAGCATCAAACACTAAAGTATTGATAAGATTATCATGTTTGCTCTTCTGATTTACTTTACTTTGAGTATTCTAGGTCTGTTAGAATTAAATCTATACATGTGTGTGTGTTTACTTTGTATGTGTGTGTTATATATAGAGTCCACTTCCTATGTGGGATCCCACACTTTGTTAAATTGTGGAACTCCCATTTCCGAATCAAATTTCGACATGAGGATTTGTCACAAAAAAAAAACCCAGAAGGGCTTCATCCGAGTAGTTTTTCATAAAATATATATCTACCGTTTGTATGAAAAACTGCTCGGATCAAGCCTTTCCGAGGGTTTTTTTTTTATTTATTTTTACAAATCCTCGCGTAGACCCTTAAAAACACGTTTTGAACACATTGAATGGTTCGTACCGTCGAAATTTGATCCGGAAATGGAAGAACTGGGTGACTCCCACACTTCAAGAAAAAGTGTGGGATCCCACACTTTATACAAATGTATATTGCTTAAGGTGTAAAGCACCGAGAAAAAAAAAAAAAGGTGTAAAGCATGAAAGTTTAAATAGGAGTACCTAATTTGGCAATTGCATATATTTAGGATATTGTTGTTTGATTATTTAGGGAATTATATGTATATTTGGTAGGAGTATTGATATTTATGAAAGACCTCACCGTCCCAAACTCCTGGAGTCGCCACTTGTCTAATTGATTTTTTATACATACCTTAAGCTCAACAGAACGTGCAAAATGAGTAGTTTGAACATACCGCACCTAGGGACACTATAACCCTTGGGAACCTCAGGGGACCCCGCCCAGTGACTCAAGTCTCACGCCCACATTGCTTCACATTGATGGCCTCACCTCGCAAACCCTTTGTTATTTCATCCCCACCTAAAATTTGTTGTTTCCCTATTGTTTTCTACTATTATTGGATTGATGCTTGGCATCGAGGTCGTGCCACAGATACGGATATATATCAATGACAACACCTTCCCACAAATCAATCGCTCGTAGACGATAAACCATAGACTATAAACCGCTCGTACATTGAAGTATATACTGCATGACACACAAGATTTCAAATCATGACCTTGGATAGTTTCACACCGACAAACGAAAGATAGTCATATCGCTCGTCCGGGATAAAAACGCGAAAGCAAGTTTGTGGCAAGGACACGGCTTTTACGTACTATGCCATTTCCACCAGCCTAGAGCATGCCGTGCTGACCTAGCAAGCGTAGCAGGACCGGGGAAGGATGAGAAGGAAAAGTCTGAAATTCAAAAAAGTGGATGCATGCATGATTTTACAATTCAAAGATGCCCATCGTGTGGTATCCATATGAACGAAAAGAACAGACTGCTACTGAACGTGCCTTTGTGTCTTTTATGCAAAGGGCAAAAGGGACACTTTCAGTTTTTATCAAATGGTGCAAATGTGGGCCATCACCTAGAAGGCTAGAAGCACAGGACACTACACCTTTCTGTGACTTTTTTAATGTTTACAATAGTGGCTACCACTAAAAGGGTACACAATCGTGGTCTTTTGTAGGACATGAGGAGTGGGCTTTAGGGCAATAAGAAATGGACAAATTTAGGTAATTCTTGTCTCTATAGAGGATGTAAAGCTTTTCGTTTCTCCAAATTGAGAACCGACCTGCAATTAGGAATGTGCCAACAACCCATTGTCTTTCCCACTTTTGTTTTTTCTCACTCACCCAATATTAGGGTTCAAAATAAAGGTCCGTCATTTATATATCGTATCGGCCGTTACATAGGAGATTTCGGACCTCTCATGCAATTATTTACTTAGGTATCAGTTGATACGCATCAATACGGTTCAATATCAGCTGTATCACCAATACTGTTACGTTTTCTGATACTGCGATTTAAAACCTTGCTAAATAAATATAATTATTACTCCCTCCGTCTCAAATTATTGATCGTTCTTTCCTTTTCTGGATGTCCCAAAAAGAATGTCCATCTTGAAAAATAAACATAAAAAGTTAAGCAACATTACTTTTTTGCCCTTTCTTTTTACACTTGAGTGTCATATCAACCAAGTAATAAATAACAGTAAATCGAGAAAGTCAAATCCAATTAAATGTCTCATCATTCTCCCCATAAAGCTTTTCCCTATTATTCTCAATAGGTTTGCACAAAGTCAATTCTTCAGAGCTACGATAAATACTGGTCATGATAAGATGATGAGCCACACCTTTCGGCACTTCTTGAACAGAGAGAGCAAAAGACGAACCAGATGATTAAGTCAAAACACGTGGCGGATTGGCTTTAAAAAGGATCACTAAAGGTTTTAATACAGTAATCGGATGACTTTGCTCCAAAGTGAAAGGAAATCAATTGAAAATTAGAACTCCCCTGGCCTTAAGTGGTTTTTGACATTCTTTTGTTTGTGCATTTTTTACTCGATTATTCTACGTTTCACACGTTGACTATCCGGATCGGTCGGTCGGTTATCGACTTGGTCTCCCCGTAATGCCAAATTCAACAATGTGTGTGCATGAACGGAATAAGAGGATGAGAGAAACGAGTCCAACAAGTTATGAATATAATGGACGAATTGTTGGAGGACTTTGAGATCACTCTTTCTTTTTTTCTGGGTGGAGGTTTCCAAATTGTCAAACTTCAAGACCACCAATCAGTGGCGGAGGCACCTTAGGGCCAGTGTGGGCACAGGCCCACACTCGATTTTGTTTTTTGTTTTTTGGTAGAAAAATATGTTTAAGTTTAAATCGATACATCACTTTTGTATATGAAAAACTATTGAGTGCCCTTGGGCACCATTGCGTGGTGGTATAAGGTCATTCTCCTACACATATTTAAAACATGTAGGAGAAAAAAATGATGGAGAAGGATGTTAGGGATGCCTCAAGATCACTAAATAACTAAATACTTATAAACAAGATTCAATACATTGAATTTTTGCCTCAAAACTATTAAGTGTTTACGGAATTATATTTACTATATTATCAAAAACTACAGGTCTCTTGAACAAAAGTCGAATGAAAATCAAGACATGCATGTTAGATTCTTACAAAATATACTAAGTCTTTTTTCCATAACAAAAATTGTGCTCATACTGGTATGATTTTCTAGCTACGCCACTGCCACCGATACATGATTTTGGATCGGCAAAGATGATGATGACTACCCACCACGAACCGAGTCAAAGACAGACAAATATTCATAGTACGCAAACAACAACAGTACTCGCATCGACGACGACAAGATTTCATTCTCGAGCATCGATCATTGCTTCTAGCACTGGGAAATATCAGTGAGTGGCTATCTATCTTAATCGAACCGGCCCTCATTGGCACTTAACCACGGTACTAATAAATGACTGGTCTAAAGATTCTGTCTTTGAAGCCAAGAACATCAACATACAAGGTGCAGTCTTTTTATGGTCACATTTTTGTTTCTCTCTAGAGAACATATTGCGACTCGTACCCAACAAATGCATCTCGACAAAATTATGGTCTAATTTGTTTGGGAATTTATAATCGCGCTCCAATAATTGATGGAGGCACTCCAAGCTACAGTGGTTTTCCAAAACCACCATCTTGCAAGTTTCAATTTTACTTCAGGCACTCCAAATTTTTTTTACATGTTCTTCTCCTCTTCCTTCTCCGTTAACGCCTAACGGAAGAAGAAAAATGGACACCCACCCAAACCCTACCCGTCAAGCGCTGCTTTCTGTTACCTTTCGTCGCTGGTAGCTGCTCCCGATCGTCGTTTCTGGCTTGCATTCTGATCCATCAGGTTATTGATTATATCTTTCTTCGTTGCATGTGGCGTGATCAATATGCAAATTATATGAGTATCATCTCGCACCTGCTATGAGAATTAATGAAAACAAAAGAGATTCATGTTCTAAAGAACGGAAATTTTATCCTATAGCCTAGTAACCAATAGCCATTGGGGGTAATGGATTGTCAAAGAGAAGTTTCAGTATTTCTATTTTGTTTACAAACCCTATGAGACTTTATTGTACTAGATCTCTAAGATACAATAGCTTGAGAGAGATGGTGCAGGAAGAATCTTACTATATGACAACTACTCTTTACTCACTGTGTTCGATTTTTTTTTTAAGGCTTATTGTGTTCATTTGGCATTCAACTTGTTGCTGGAATCTAGGCCCAAAGACGGGTAGGTTGACTTTGATAGAAAGACTCAAAAGGATTTTGTCCCAAATCAGATTGTAAACATCAGAAGGCGGCAGAAGCTATAGTACCAATATGCCTAATTTTTCTTTTTTTTGAAGAGCTCTCTAGTTATGTTTATATAAGTGAAATTTAATGTTCTTTTTGGTGTTGCATGGCCCTATTCCTTTGAAGGGTGAATACTTCAGAAAGTTTTTTCCGTTAGAAGTGCAAGCAGTTTCCGTTAGGAGTGCCTCAAGTAAATGAGGGGATTTGGGATGAAGTGTCTCCAGTAATTTTTATATTTTGAAGAGGGTAGTTTTGTAACTTTATTAAATTTTGGAGTGTCTGCATCAAAAAAGGAAGCCCAAAATCAGCTCCCAATTTGTTTCTCTCTTGAAAAATATCAATAAGAAAGAAATCACCAGAAATGTGAACAATGACAATGAACAATCAACAAGGTTTTCCAAAACCATTGAGATGTATACAACTCATTCTAGGGTTGCAATGTCTATAACCCAACTCTTCTAAGGTGGGCTCAAAATGAGCAAAATGCTTAGCAAACGGATGATGTCATGCATACAACACACATTGCATAATACAACTTAGAGCACATAACTAATTTTTGGTCAAGTGGATGAGAAACCAGTAACATACTTCCTTTGGCATGACTAAAGATCCTTTAAGGAACAAGTCAGTTGCATAATCAAGGGTTTTGTTGTATGCCAGTGTTTCCACCAATTCATGGGAAAACTTGCAAGGAGTGATCAATACAACTACTATAAGTTGCCACATTTGATCAACCATGTCAGTTATCTAGATCATATATAGATGAACCAATAAAACTATTTTTCGAAACGATAGAGAGGTAATAGACACAGTTCAAAGTTTGTTCATCGTCTGGCCGATGCTGGCTCAACTCAAAAGCCTTAATACAAAGAGGCAAATTGTTTTCCATTTGTTAACAAATAGAGTATTTGGTACTATAGAGGATTTAAATATCGGCTGCTACATAGCGTATCGGCCACTATGTAGCTGCTACATAGAGTATATGGTACAAGTTTAAGGATAAACCTGGGCGTACAGAAAAACTTGTACAGAAAATGTACAAATCGCGTTCGGGGACCCACTTTTGGGTCCCACAAGAGTGATCCGAACCGTTCATTTTTCTTAAAACATTTTTTCGAGTGGGCCCACCAAAAATCAGCTCAATCGGACGGTTAGAAGTGCTTGAACCAAAGTCCCACCGTTTCAAATCAAATGAAACGATGAGACTTCGGTTCAAGCACTTATAACCGTCCGATTGAGCTGATTTTTGGTGGGCCCACTCGAAAAAATGTTTTAAGAAAAATGAACGGTTCGGATCACTCGTGTGGGACCCAAAAGTGAGTCCCCAAACGCGATTTGTACATTTTCTGTACCAATTTTTCTGTACCCCCAGCAGGGTCCCAAGTTTAATTGGAGTTTGTGGGTCCTTTGGAAGCCCTATTAGCTAACTTCTATATTGACCTATTAGGCCAGCAATGAAGCTCGACTTTGGGCCCCCAATGCACTGACCCAAATACTCTGAGCAAAGGCCTACCAAGCATTAGAAATCTACTCCATCAAAACAGCACTGCCACTGCGTGTTTAAGGAAGATGAATTTTAAGTGGGACCGTTTGTGACCCCTTCGTCTTACAGGGAAATTTCGATGCCTCACAGTGATCTTGATCAAAATACAGACGTAAAACCGAGCTACGTAGGACTTGATTCCCCCTCGCGCCAGAGATACGTAGGCAATCTGTTGTGGGCCCGGTCGTCTTTTTCTATCTTTCACCAAAAATTCACTATTAAAAACGCCTCCAAGCGCCATGTTACGTTGCCGGATCCCGTGGGACCCGGGCAGTAAATTTGAATTTAATCTCAAAATGAATTCATATTACATGTTGCATCTGTTACTAAACTCTGGAACTGATCTGGAAGCGTCCCGGGTCCCCCTTCAAATGTAAATTTTTTATTCTAGGCACTGTTAATATTTGTTGTTAGGTTAAGCACTGTTAATTTATTTCTAACTTAATAGTTAACATTGTCACTTTCTGTCTAAATTCACAATTAACAGTGTTAATTTCACAGTTAACCGTGTTAATAAATTTTATGTCAAAATTCACAATTAACAGTGTTAGTTTCTGTCTAAATTCACAATTGACATTGTTAATTTCACAGTTAAGATTGTTAATCCCATAGTTAACAGTGTTAATTTTTTCATGTACAGCGTTAATTGTATATTCTAAGCACTATTAAATTGTTAAAAAATAAAGCCTACACACAAACAAAAGTGAAAAAAAAACATTTTTTGATAGATCTCGTCGAAGAAATTCTAAAAATGACTTTTATGAAAAACAGATATGTATAATAAAAGTTGTGGCATTTTAAAAATTTAGAATGCAGAAAAAAAAACATTTTTTTCCCACATAATTTTATATTCAATGTTGGCCTCGTATGATATAGATCTCATCAGAGTAGTTTGCAAAAAAAAAAAAAAGACATGCACAACAAAAATTGTAAACATTTTAAAATTTACTCGTATATTCCAATGAGGGAGGAGAGAGAGAGGGACACATTAATGGACCCGGGGTGGGTGTTGTCCCCGAGGTGCTGGCCGATCACGGCCGTCCGTGGTCGGCCATGGACAGCTCAGATCACATCTTGCCCAAACAAATCTGAACCGTCCGCTACCGACCATATTTGAGCCGTCCATAGTTGACTATGGACGGCCATGATCGGCCCAGCACCCATGATATTCCCGAAGGGGACAGCACCATCTCCCGTTCCCACATTAATCTGCCAGGAGGGAGGGAGGAGTTTGGACCCCGCAGAGCACTAGTTGCAAAATCCTAGCCATTCAAAAGTGTTTTCAATTGTTCGGATTTAAAACAAACTCTTCATGCGAATAGTTATTCTCTTCACGAGAAGATTTTGTTTTCAATTCGAACCATTAAAAATACTTTTGGACGGTCCAGTTATGCACTGCACAGCTGCACCAGGAGGGGGGAGAGAGAGAGAGAGAGAGAGAGAGGTGAATTTAATGCGTTAGGGAAGGAAGACACGCATTTAATGGGCTTTGGGAGAGGACCTGGTGAGGGTTTGAATCCAAGCATGAAATCATACATTAGGACCGGCCCAGCATTTTCGGTTGATATATTTTAATGAAACTAATCCAATTCCCTTAAAATCTGCTTTTACATTAGTGAAACGTAAAAACTCTCTTCACATCATGTAAGAAAAACATGATACCCTTAAGCTTCTCGAGACTAAAAGCACAAACAAAAACATCCCCCTCCCCTATATATATTGCACCACAACTTGGTATTTTTTCAATTACTGTCTAGACAAGAAAAAAAACCAAAAAAAAAACTATGTTTCTAGCAAAAACCCTATTTGAAATAACAATTCTAGTTTTACAAGTTGTTGTGATAGTAGAAGCCGAATCGGTGTCGTTGCGGGGGCAGAAAAATGGGACAACTGGCTTGCCAACTTCGCCGTGGCTCAGGAGGGTGGTGGTGGACCAGAGGGAGCCAGGGTGCCGGAAGAGGCCGTGGATTTGTAAGGAGGGAGAAGATCCGCCTAGAGTGAGGAGAATGTGTTGCAAGAATCAATGCATTGAGGTCACCTCCGACGTAAATAACTGTGGGTTGTGCGGGGTTCGATGCCCGTTCGCTTGGCAATGTTGTCGTGGATTCTGTATCAACACCAATGTCAACCCCGTTCACTGTGGAAAGTGCTTTCACAAATGCCCCTTCCCAGGGTTTTGCTTCTATGGTATGTGTGGTTATGCAGGGCCTGTGCCTCCCCCATTTCCGCCTAAACCGCCTCGTCCTCCTTTTCCGCCCAAACCGCCTAAGCCTCCTTTCCCATTTCCCCCCAAACCGCCTCGTCCTCCTTTTCCGCCCGAACCGCCTAAGCCTCCTTCTCCATTTCCCCCCAAACCGCCTCGTCCTCCTTTTCCGCCCGAACCGCCTAAGCCTCCTTCTCCATTTCCGCCTAAACCGCCTCGTCCTCCTTTTCCGCCCGAACCGCCTAAGCCTCCTTTCCCATTTCCCCCCAAACCGCCTCGTCCTCCCTTTCCGCCCGAACCGCCTAAGCCTCCTTTTCCATTTCCGCCCAAACCGCCTAGTCCTCCTTTTCCATTCCCACCTAAACCACCTCATCCTCCATTTTTCGTTCCCTCGTAAACCGCCTCGTCCTCCTTTTCCGTTCCCGCCTCGTCCTTCATTTTTCGTTCCCTCGTAAACCGTTTCACTTTCCCACAGGTCGAGTTCAAAGATAAAAGTGTTTTCCCTTTTAAGCTTGTCTGTTTTCTTGTTGGAGTCATTTTCTTATTCAGATGGCATGTAATATGATAATGTTAATCATGTTGTATTGTGTTAAATTTCTTCTTAGAGCTAAGTGGACGTCATCTACAGATAATAATAATAATAATAATTAAAAAAAAAAACATTGTATTCTTTCGTTGATCATTAGTATTATATTTCATCTGTGTTTCAGATATTAAGAGCATGTCTATCAGAGTACGTAGCTATATTTTTTTCAAAAGGATGAATTACACGAAAAAATGAAGGTGAAATTCAACTAAGTCTGGTTTTGTTTGTTTTTACTTTTTAGTAATGTGGAGAGTGGATGAGTGCTCTATTAGACATGTTAAAGTAAGTATTGAAGTGCATATTGAAGGATTGCGAAAATAAAAGGTTTAACGGACCAAAACATGAGAAAAAGTTTGTATGCCGAATGGGTACCGCCACATAGTACCCGTCGGCGCATCCGAGCCGTCCAAAACATGTTTGGATGGCCGAGATTTGTCGAGGTAAATTTGCCTCCAAAATTTAAAAAAAAATGCCACCCTTAAACCTGGGCTGTTCAAAACATGCTTGGACGGCTCGGATATGCCGACAGGTACTACCCGTTCCGCATACAAGTTTTTCTCAAAAAAATCACACATACATCTATCTATCTAACAGAATCTCCTAGTAATTAAATAGTTCAGCAATTGGAGGAAATAGTTCCAATTTTAGAGTGAAAAAGCAGAAATAATCACTTTAAGTTGTCTTAAATTGACCTCTGGTATACTCTCTCGTGGGAGGTTATGGGTAAACTCTTTACAGAATTGGATTTTTATAACCACAGTAGTGGATATTTACCCTGTATAGATAATGCTTATTCAAATTAATTCAGTTTGAAACGCAATACGAATTAATTCAGCAGTGCTACGGTAGCATGCTAATCTGCTGCAGCCTTGTCAAGCTGAAGCTTATTGCTAATCTGCTGCAGCCTTGCTTTAAGCTTCAGCTTGACTTTCGCTTACCTAAGACAGTCAAGAGGAGACAGACCAGCCAACCAGGTTGGGCCGAGGCGTCCTCCAATGCTACAAAGGCAGGAGGCCTCGGTTAATCAAACTCAACCAAGCAAGAGACTAGTTTACGTGTAGTGAAGAGAATGGAAAGAGCGAGTTTACCTCGCTAAGTTGTTCATTCCTCTTTCTTTTGCATGTTGCTTCTATCTGTAGACCACATGTGGGTTGCCCAAAAGGAAAGAAACATATTCACAAAACCCAAACAAAGAAACTCGTCTTAGCACTTCGAAATATGAAATATCGAAGTACAATCACCTATCTTTAAGGAACCCTCACTAACATTTAAATACCGTCCTCAGTGACTGGTCTAAAGCTTCCATCTCAGAAGCCAAGAGGAGCAATATATGACAAGACACGCAGCATATCAGATACGTAACAAATAGAACTCGACAGAGTTATGGTCTCATTGTTTCTCTCCAGAAACGTATTAGAGACAATCTCCATCAACAAAAAAGTAATCACCAAAAATGCAGTCCATGGACCATCTGATCACAACGCATATAAACCAGCTCTCTTTTAATGTAGATTGGATTAACTTGTCATGCATATAGTACACATCATAGAATAGATTCGATCACATGGCCAATTTTAGGGCAACATATCCATGTCAAGTGAACAAAACCCAGTACTTACTTCCTTGGCGAAACTTATCGAGTAAGAAGGAATATATTTAGAAAAAAAAAAAGGCTTATATACTTATTTGGTCCTTACAAAATGGTCAGCGTTTCAATTTCGTCCTTATAAATTTTTTTGGTTCAATTTTACCCTTATAATTTGTGACGCGTTTCAATGTTACCTTTTTCCGTCAAAAAATTAACGGAAATATGTTGTGGCTAACGGAGGCTGACAAGAAACCTTTTTTGTCACGGTGGCACCCACCAACACAGCACACTGACATACCCCAAACCCCAAATACACACTCTCTCTCATCCTCTCCCCCCACCTGTAACTTATTCCCCAAATCGATCCCCCCGGCATGGTGGCCGTTCCCCCCCTTTGCGAGGGTTTCCCTATCTCCTCGTATTCCAAACTTCCTCCCACCATTACTTCCACGTTTAGTGGCGGCTTATCACTGGTCGCGGTGGTGGCTCAGTCCCGAGAAGACTCTGTTTATTCTAGGCCTAAGAGTTCCACCTCTAACATAGGTATGTATGACCCCATTGAGGAAATAGAAATGAAAGTCAAGCAGGTGCTTGTAACACGAGACTGGTGATTCACTAAGGAGTTCAGAAAGCCCCTTCGGATCTTACTAATAGTAGGAAAGCGGACGGGAACGTGTTTCATGGAAATCGTTCGTGGGTGACTCAGTCTCAGTAGATTAGATGACTAAGGCTGTGGTGGTGTCCTGTCAATACAGCAAACTCAGTAACTCAATAACTCGCTTGTATCGGTTACTCACTCTCCGGACTCGGTACTCAGTAACTCAGTTTCTGGCAACTCAGTAACTCTGTTTATGAACAAGGCTGAGCCGACACACAATTGGCTCTCTGTGATGGTTGTACTTGATTTTCAGGTTTTGTTTAGTTTTAGATCAGTTTGTTTATGTTGTTAATTTGGATCAGGATCTATGCTCCCCCTCTGGTGGAGTTGTTTTTCTTTGATTTTGGCTCTAGTAATGAAAAAGAAGGTGAACTTGGATAAATAAATAAAAAAAGAAAGGAGTGAGTTTATTTTCCTTGATGCTGTTGTAAACGTGCAGTGTGAGAGGGTGTGTAGTGGTGCCCCCTTGGCCAAATACCCTCCACATCAGCAATCTGTTTGCCACATAACAGATTTCCGTGCACTTTTTGACGGAAAGGGTAACATCGAGTTGCGTCACAAAGTTTAAAATTGAAACAAAAAAATTTACAAGGACGAAATTGAAACGCTGACTATTTTATAAGGATCAAATAAGTAGATAAGCCAAAAAAAAACATAGTGTTGTGTTCAATGGCTATCCTCTAAGAAACAATTTACGTGAAAGCAATTACGAGTGCCCATCATGCTTGCCAGTGAAATGAACCAATAAAATGATAAGCTCGGCAAATGCTTTACTTGACAGCATACTTTCTGCAATCCCAATAAGTAATGGATTAATTTAACATGCCAAGAACCCTCATGAGAGAATTGCGGCCTCAAAGGACAACCAATGTTTTTTCTGTGTATTCCTAAAAACTAGAGCCTTAAAAGGAGATAAATTTTGACAACAAAGGCCAGGTCAGACTCCAAAGATCAAGAGATGGAGCTAGAGGTAATGGACACAAATAAAGTTCGTTCCTCATCGGATGGAGGCTGGCTCAACTCGAGCCTTAAGGTTCAACTACGCGGAGGCAACTTGGTTTCCATATCCCCAAATACTGGTGCTATACAGGGTAACTCTAACTTTGAAACCCAGGTGGAAAGTATTGAATATCACAAGGGATCGTTCTTAACATTCTTTCATCAACTTCATTTCAAATTCTGAAACATGATCAAGAGTTCAAACCCAAAACAAAATGGTGCACGAGCTGAAAAATGTTACCCCAATGCTCTACATAATTTCCTCCTGCTCTTCTGCATCATCAACCTCAGAAAGTTCTATTTCGTCCACATCACTGTCATGATCGAAGGAAATAGCACCTGAACCAATAACATGTTAATTGGCGTTTGTGGAAGGAGGAGAAGGTGGAGTTAGATAATACAACAAACCCCAAATGAAAGTTTCAAAGAGAACTTCCAAGATTGTTTAGAATGCGAAATCTCTCAATCATAAAAGAATTATTACATGTATACCTCTAGAAACAAAGGAAGCCGGGCTATAGTTTAGCTCCCTTGATTCTGATGTGTTGTCAAGTAGATAAGGAAGTTCTAGAAACTGTAAGAAAGCTTCTGTTTGAGGATTTCTACAATTTCCTGCAAAATAGGAAAATGAGTTAGAACATGAACTATTTTACACCAAATAATCTAAGCCACTGCATTGTTAACAAGATATGAGGTTAAATAACTAATAACTGATGGTCTATGAAGCACCGACACTTCTAGAGTTCGCCGTATCGGAGTGTCGGACACGGGGACACGACTGGACACACCACGCGGCGTGTCCCCAAAAAATTTTGAATTTTTTGTAAGGGACACAGTGGGGACACGGGGGGGGGACACGCTGGGGTCAAATTTGGGGGTCAATCAGTAATTTTAAAATTTTCAGGGGTCAAATTGTAATTTTTTAAATTTTGGGGGTCAAACAGTAATTATTAATCTTTAAAGTTTTAATTTTTTTTAATTTCTTTTAATATATATATATTTCCATGTCCCCCACCGTGTAGGTGTCCCTTTTTTAAGAACTGCCGTGTCCGTATCCGTGTCCGTGCTACATAGCTGATGGTGATGACTGATGACCATGCACTTCAACACTATACTAAGTAACGTTTTTGTAAACATTATACACCAAAACTTGGGAGGGGCTAATTAGAAGTTATGTAACTTTTCTCCAACA
This sequence comes from Vaccinium vitis-idaea, assembly GCA_963854785.1. Classification (NCBI taxonomy): domain Eukaryota; kingdom Viridiplantae; phylum Streptophyta; class Magnoliopsida; order Ericales; family Ericaceae; genus Vaccinium; species Vaccinium vitis-idaea. The sequence continues at coordinate 27,232,400 of OY978226.1, read as the reverse complement.
CATAAGTACCCACGCTTCAAACTGTGGCATCAAACCATGAAGAAAGAGCCATCAAGGAACAAAAAAAATGCTTGAATATATATAGAAGAGCATCTTTCTCGAGAGTGCGGGTTTGAGCCTAAGGGCAGCTATTTTAGGTAGATAATACCCAAAGGTAGGCCAGTCTCTGGTGTTGAGCGATAACTAGAACACTGATCGATCGCCCACATGCCACAAGAGCACAAACAGGATCCGTCAGCGACTCCCCACAGCTTAGCCTCACAATCCTACGTTCTACGATCGGACCTTAGTTGTAGGGAACATCCAAAGTGGGTTTGCTCCCGAGTAAGGAGCTCGCTCCCATCTAGACGTGAGCGCCCTACTAAATATGATGGAGCTTACACACAGGGACGGAGCCAGGATTTCATATCCAAGGGGGCCGCAATATGTTTGCTCCCGAGTAAGGAGCTCGCTCCCATCTAGACGTGAGCGCCCTACTAAATATGATGGAGCTTACACACAGGGACGGAACCAGGATTTCATATCCAAGGGGGCTGCAATATAAACAAGAAGATTTTAAAAATTCAAAGTTCAAGAGTCTAAAATACTTAATGGTCTTAATAGTACCCAATGCAAAACACAATATCTAAATGCTCTAATAAATCAAAAGCAACTCGAAAGTGAAAAATTAAAATTATCTCGATGCGTTACCTCAACCATGAATCATAATGAAATGCGACACTCATTTAGATCTCGAAAGTCATCTATGATTGAGTCAAAACTAATTTTTGAAGAAATTTCCTCCTCCATGAACAAAACCAAAGCCTCCAGTAGCCAATTTTTGAGTTTTTCAATTCTTTAGTATTTCAATGAAGTTGAAATGTCTATTTACAATTCTTTATTTTAGTGGGGGGCCACGAAGCTAGCCAAAACTTTTTGTGGTCGACTCATATTTTCAGTTGGGGGCACCATTACAAGTTTCAACACACACAATAAATAAATAAATAAATAATAGCAGTGGCAGTTTTTAATTGGGCAGGGGCCAAGGCCCCCCAACAGCCAACTAATGCCTCCGTCCCTCCTTACACACTAATCTCAAGGAAGAAATTCGGACTTCTCTTTGTAAAAATAGGCAAGGAAGAAGAAAAGGAGAAAAGAGAAAAGAAGAGAGATTTAGGAATCCCAACTCGTATTTGACTTACCTATGTGTTCAGTTCATAAATTTAATATAAATATTGAGCCGTCTTTTCTCACTCATGTTTATATATAATAAATATTTATATACAGACTCATTTCGGAGTTACCAACTTACGATATTCTACATACCCCTGCTTCCAGTTCCCGCTTCCGCTCCTACTCCAGGTCCTGCTTCGTGCAATGAAGGACCACCTAGGATCCCATCTCCACGATCCTGATCTCACCTCTAAGGATCGAACCTCCAGGATTTCACCATATTACCAATCTCTAAATGAAATCTGTGATGACCGATCCAACGTCTCCAAGTCGACGTTATCTCCAGAATGACCTAGATTGGGACCAGGACCAAGGATCCATCTGGGATCATTGCAGGACTAGTGAGGTTAGAATTGAGGGTTTGTCAATGTTGCTTGTTCCATCCTCAGCTGCCATCCCTTTTTCTGTTTAAGAGTGCACAACTTTAATTCTCCACCAAGCTTAGCGTGTGTGATCCCTATCTTATCAATAGGCTCACCTCCAGCCATCTCACTTACCATCCCCCAACTTATGATACAAGGGCAATTACAAGATTTCTAATTGTACCTGAAAAATTCCCTAATTTGGTCATACTTCCTCCGTCCCATTTGGGGATTCCAACTTTTTAAGAAAGCATAAAGATTATATCAAAAAGTATGAACTTTCCAATTATGCCCTTTAACTTTTCAAATTTTGATTGATCTAGGTATAGTACCTCAATTTAAACATAAGGGTAATAACAGATTTTAACCAAATTTTTATGGTTGATTTTGGAAAGTGGACGTATATTTTTAGGCGTCCCAAAATGGAATATGGGTCTATCAAAATGGAACAGAGGGAGTATTAAGTTAACATAACAATACTTGTAATTGTTAGCACAAAGTCATGAAAATGGTCTTTCAAATAAGAGCTGATCCCAGACTCGTCCCACAAATGAATGCAAATAAAAACAAGAAGGTGCTTTAGAATTATCACGATGGAATACCAATCACAATCAGTTAGAGAAGAATCATTGATTTGAGAGCTTATTCAGTATGCCCCCAAGAAAGTACAATATTGAGGGAGCCTATCGACATGAGCTCATCATCGGTAATCAGACAAACGAAAGGATGATAAAAGCAACTCAGAGTATTACCCGTAGAGGAATCATTCAAAACAGACCCAGAGGGATTGTAGCACGGAACTGTCTGCACAAACTCAAAAGGTTTAGCCCCTCTTGTCTGTAGCCTATGGCTAACCCATTGGCGACATTCTTGCATGTCAAGCTGTACACCCCTGCAACAAAAAGGCAAACAGATAACATAGCAGTTACTAAAGAAGAAAGTCAAACAGTGATATGCCAAAAATATACATACCCAAGATTTGCTCTTCTAGTGGTTAGAGGAAGGATAGAGTTAAACTTCCTTGTTATTGCAAGCCATTCTTCATCATACTGGATCTCAAAAGGTCCTGGCTCGGATTCAATTTCAAAAATCTGAACCTCAGTTAAACCCACAACTGACGTGAGATTCAAGGATTATCACAATGAAGGCCACGTAGGCAACAAGCAACAATCCCAGACAATACCTGCAAAAATTTGCGTCCCGGGAGGCACTTATCAAGCGCAAGAAATTTTGTCACTGCACCTTCCTCATGTTGAACTAAAGCAGCAAATTTACAGTGTAGATGTGCTGAAAACCAGTAAGTTGGTTTCAATTTTTCAAGCAATTGTGCAGCAGGTTTGCTTCCTAGGGTTCCCTCCTGTATCTGAATAAGTCTGCATTATTAGTCATCAATGAATAGAAATTTTTCATTGGCGAGTAATAGCATGAGTATCATACAAGATGCTTAGAAAAGAAAAGTTCGGCTATTCATAAGCATGGGAACAAAAAATAGAGTAGGTCACGAAAACACTATGGTAGATTGGGTCAATATGCATCAATATGTATTTCTAACCATAAATCAAAAGCCTAGTTTTCTGCACACACTCCAAAGCTACTATAAAATTTCGCTAATTTTACTGTTGACTTTATAGTCAAGCCATTTCTCAATGCATTTTGTGTAAAGTTATAGGTCAGATAAAATAAACTGAAAAGGCCAACTTTTGCCTGGTGCCCTGGTCAAGAAAACTAAACAAAAATTGACATGTTCAGCTCTGACAACATAAAGTGCAGAAGCAGAAATGACTCCTCTCACAAGTCCACCAAACCTCCAAACTTACCGGAAGAAGAAAAACATTCACATGAAAGGAACTAAAAGCATTGGAAAATAGAATAAAACAATCCAAACATTCTTAGGAAAATACTTGGAAAAATATGCGGGGATATTGCAATTACCTCTACAAGCTTTCACCATATTAATGCAAAAGTCAAAACGCTTGATTACCTCTTGGTTGAAAAACGGTTTACGTCGAACAAGCGCCTGCCAATCTCCATGGTCAGTGATACCAACAGGCCAGTCATGCGAAAGGAATATATCAATTGGTTCTTCAACTTGCATGAGCTTGTGCACATCATACTCACGTACATGATATATAGACCGGATATCCCTCTCGTTATAAGGCACCCTCTCATGATGTCCTGCTCATAAAACACCCATTCTTCTTATTACTCTTTAATACCTAGGGGCTATTTACACCAAATTACAACAAAGCAATGCTCTCAAATTCTCAGAGGAAGGCAATGACACAGCATAAGATGTAGAACAGGAGAACATGACTACATAACCTTCATGTCCATAAAAAAATAACCAACCTGAATGATAATCGTGTGCCTTATAAATCCCAGACAGTCCTCCAATACGAATGTTGCCAAACTTGACCACGCCAGCAAAACCCAAGAAGTATATATCAGGCGCAGCCCATCCTCCATAGTATCTACAGAAACAATATAGATCTTGGTTGCTTTAGGCTGTTTCATTCTTTATTTTAAGGTCTAACCAGCCCAAGTTGGTCATCAAGATAGATTATGCACCGTACAGAAGCTACATAACTCCAGCGAGAACAAAACAAGATGTTTTCGAAAAGGTTGAATTTTCAAGTCAGGGAAACACAAAATGCTTAGACCACAAGAATATCGTTTTGTCTAATAAAACACTAAGTATAAGATCAAGAGTACTCATTAATACCTACAAAATAAACACACTGCTGTATTAACTGATATAGTGATCTGTGTATACAACCCTCACAAAAAATGGCACTTTTACACACTAACCCTTGACACCTCACAATTTTGATCTATTGTAACTCATACACTTGCACACTACTAGTATTTTCCACAACTGTGTTTTCTCCACTACATACCCAAAATGGAGACCCGACGTCTCCATATATACATGATGCCACTGACTCATTAAGTCAGATTAACTTTCGACTTCCAAGCTCCTAGAATCTTCGAATTGGGTATCATGCTTAATTTTAGCCATAACTTTAATTAACAAAAAGATATATCTAAAGAGAGGACGGTAGAGAAAAAGAAAAGGAGTTCTAGAGAGGAGAGATTGTAGATGGTGACTCTTAACAAAAGAATGCTTGGTTTCTCAGTAGGGGATTCGGGGGCGTGTGGTGTTTAAAGTGTGCATGCAGGTGACTACCCTTTAGACAATCGCTAATGTATAAACTACCACAAAATCAATCAACTAGGAACTTTAACAGCTATGGCAAAAAATCAGTTTATTCAAGTTCAGTAAAACATACTATGCATGACAGAAGCGAGTCTAACAAAGAGCTCAATCCTCTAAAGACCTGCTCAAGCGACAATAAACTGATTTTGGCCACAGCCCACGCATCATATCATGCAAACAAGTCTAATAGGACCCCAAAAAACTTAATGAATAAAAATCTACTTACAGTTCCCATAGGTAATTCGATGCTTCGTGATTGCCGCCTATGAATATAGTTGGAAATGGAGCTACTTTTTCTCCTGAGTAGTACTTCCAGAAAGAGTTCATGCTACGAAATTTAGGCGGCACGTTTAAGCTTTCCAAATCCTTCTCATTCCTAACAGCCTGTTCTCCAAGGAAAACAACTAAAGTTTCAAACCAATAGGTGAAGGGGTAAAAAAAATAAAAACAAAATAAACAACACAAGAATCTTGAGCTGTTAAAACAAGTTAATTTGAGCTGCAGACATTGAAAAATCAGCTCTGGCAATACTCAATAATGACGCTTGCATAGAATAAGCACAATGGTATGCACACAAAATTGGGGTGGAGCAAAGAGTAGTCAATGTAATGCATTCAAACAGAAAAATAAAAATAAAATAAGAAACCTACAGAAATTGAAGTGATTGTTATGGTATTATACCTGAAAGTCACCGCAGCAAATGAGGAGGTCGATTTTGGTCTTCTCTACTTCCTGCAAGTGCAAAAGCGTCGCGTATACATTATCCAAGTCTCCATGCATACACCCTTCCACTGCAATCTTCATATCTAATCTACACATTCAAAAAAAAAAAAACGAACAATCAAACAAATCAAGTCATGCTCTGAATTCTTTCGAGGAAATTAACAAATTGAAGGTTCTGTACGGTAATTTACAGGCCCTGAAAACATACTGCTGTATTAGCAAAACCCACTTGTAAGTAGAGGGTTGCGGATGAGAAATCCTCGAATCAGCGGTGAAGGAGAAGATTGAAGTGACTTCTGGACTTGTTCGATGTTCGGCGAGACACTGGAGAGCACCGTGCGGATGAAGGGTTTTATTTTTTTACGTATTTTTTTCTGAGTCAGATGAAGGGTTTTAACGGATTGAAACTTGAAAGGTCCGGGCCTATAGTTTGGGAAAAGAAATTTTCGCGGAACAAGGCCACTCTTTTGTTTTTTTTTTTCTCAAATGATTTTTTTTGCTTTTCTTAATTTTTTGTTAAGGTTTTCGTTGTAATTTTTTAGATTAACTATTTGTATCAACAAGGGAAAACAATAAAATACAAAACTTCGATTGAAAGTTTTAAAAAAAAAAAATCATATAAAATAACGCTTTAGACAAAAAAAACAGTTGTTTAATACTCCAATCGAAACCGATAAAAAGCTCGATTGATTCGTTCAAGTTTTGGTTCCTGAATCAAATGGACTAAAACTTTAGCAAACTTATCAAGTCTTTACCGATATCTCACTAAGCTGATTTTAATCCTTAGAAAAAATATTTTAAACAAATCGAACGGCTCCGATCATTCGTGTAAGACCCCGAGGTAGGTTCCACATAATGAGATGTGAGCGATAGGGTGCGATGGTAGACTTATTGTTTTATTTTTTGAACCATGTTACAGCTATAACGGGATTGTACAATGCGAATCTCAATCGTTTATTTTAGTGAACAACAGTCCGTATTTAAAATCAGGACCGTCGTTGTACACCTATGTTTGTGCAATGTCATTGTACATGTAGCTTTTTTAGAGATTTTTTTGTTTATCAAAAATGCTACATTTACAACTCCAACTATTTACAACTCTCTCACATACATGTGGAGCCTACACCCATAATTGTGTGTGGGTCACACATTATGTGGAAGGGTTGTAAATGGTTGGAGCCGAAATAGTTGTACATGTAGCATGATTTTTTTTTATCTGCATTGGACATTGCACAATCAGCACCGGCCCTGGGCTATAGCCTAAGGTGCCTGGGCTTTAGTCCCACCAAAAATGGCTAATTTTTTGGGCCCCCAAATGTAGTAGTCTCATGTGTGTGTGTGTGTGTGTGTGTGTGTGTGTGTGTGTGTGTGTGTGTGTGTATACACTAAACTTCCTATCCAAACCCTTAAAATCCGGACTTCGTCCAAACCCCATAGATTCCGATCGAATTTCGACGATCCGAACCATCCAATGTGTTTAAAAGGTGTTTTTAAGGGTCCCCGCGAAAAATTAGCAAAAAATAATATATTGGGAAATGAGTAAAATATAAATAAATAAAAAACTGGGAAATGAGTAAAATACTGTGATAGGATATCACACTTAAAAAAACACATAAAAACACACACATCACTCTTTTGGGCCCCACTTTGATGTTCCAAACCGTTGATCTTGTTTAAATGAGTAAAATATGAGGTCTTGCAAAAATTCAACTCAATCGGATATCGGTAAGTGCTTGATCCAAACAGTTTTAAAAACACTAGTTTTTGTCACAGTTTTTTCAAAATTATTTGGATCAAGCACTTACTGATATCCGATTGAGCTGAATTTTTGCAATACCTCCTATTTTACTCATTTAAACAAGATCAACGGTTCGGAACATCGCAGTGGGGCCCGAAACAAAATCAAGTGTTTTTTTATGTGTTTTTTAAGTGTGAGGAAAACTGCCCCCTATATATATATATATAGTCAAGGATCCCTGACTGGAGGATTTTTGATGTTTTGAATGTTTTAAAAATTGTTTTTGCAAAATCCGAACCGTCCAATGTGTTTAAAAGGTGTTTTTAAGGATACCCGCGAGAAATCATCAAAAAAAATACCGGGAAGACCTTGATCCGAGTAGTTTTTCACAAAAACTGTACATATACAATTTTGTGAAAAACTGCTCGGATCAAGCCCTTCCCAGTATTTTGTTTTTTTTGATTTCTCGCGGGGACCCTTAAAAACACCTTTTAAACACATTGGACGATTCGGATCATCAAAAAAATATCGGGAACGTGGAGGTTGGAGTCCGGACTAGAAGAGGAGTATGTATGTATATATATATATACAGAGCGGATCAGGTCAGGACGCTTGCATTTTTTAAAAAAAAATCGAACTTCTAATTTAAGCCGTTGGATGAGATCCAACGGCTATGAAAAGAAAACAGATCTCGCGGGTCAAAATTACCCAAGCGGGTCAGGATCCGGGTTAAATTACAGGGGAGAGAGAGAGAGAAAGAGAGAGAGAAGACGAAGACGAAGAAGAGAAGATGAACAACTGGTCGATTCTGTTACCATTCACAAGATCGAAGAACAAATCGAATGAAGCCATTCACGAGATCGATCGAACGCGGTTGAGGAGTTAGGATTTTTATACTTCTTGTTCGCAGTCGGGTAGGTGGAAGACGAAGTTCCACTAATTAACTTGTTCATCAAAAGATAGATAATAATGCAAATTATTTTCTCCCGTATACTTAATCTGGCTTAAATGTTCTAGATTTGTATAGTAGTACTTGCTATCAAGCTCCCTGGTTTCTTTGCTTGTATTGGTGTTATCAATATACAGAGGTTTGCCCCAAATATACAGTGCTTATATTAAGGGAATTCCCCACAATGAGTTGGGATCACGTACTGCTCTTCTTTCAATTTTTCTTTTTACTCTCTTTTTTTGTTGGGACAAATCACCTTCGTGGAGTAAATGATTTCCCCACAGCCCTTCACAAAATAACTAAATCTTGGAGAGAGAAATCTACGATAAACTGAACAAGTAATTCCAAATTTTCGAAACCCTGGAGTCAAGGGTTTGTAACGAAATCGAACCAGAAAGAGAGACGGAGACAAAACTTCGATGTCGATTCCAGAGAGACCTTGATTTCTTGTTCGATTTTGAGCTCGTCTTCGATTGCCTCTCTCTCTCTCTCTCTCTCTCTCTCTCTCTCTCTCTCTCTCTCTCTCTCTCTCTCTCTCAAATTGGGGCGTAAATGATAGGGGTGCCCAGCAGATCATCTGATCCGCTCGATCCGCCCAATCCAAACCATCCGTTGATCCACCCAAGGTATGTATGGATGGGTAACGGTTCTTAAGGCTACCAATTTTACGGTTCCGGATCGGATTCGGTTCGGTCCCGGTTAAAACCGAACCGCCCATTGCCAAAAAAAAAAAAATGTAATCGTGTATCCCATACTCCACCACATCACCCATGTTTACCCAATACCCCCACTACTCCACTAGGGCTAGCCAAAATCCTAAATCAGTAATCACTCTCAATTCTCAAAGTCTCACAGACACAATGAACTCATTCTCTCCGCCTCCCACACATATCATCCGACAATTGACATCCATGGGGCGCCTCTCTCCCTCCCTCCCACACAGATCTTGATGTAAAAATGCTGATTTTGTGTTAAAGTGATGATGAGTTTGTGTAGTGTTGCTGCTGCTGCTCATGGAAGCTATTATTTGTGTGTGATTTGGATTTTGGAGGATGTTGCTACTAATTTTGTGTTATAAAAATGTGATGGGTTGTGGAGGTTTAAGTTTACGGCATTGATTCTCCCAAATGGGCTGAAAAAATAGGCTTGAAAAATGATTTGAGCCGGAAAATGGGCTAAAAATATGATTGAAAAATTTCCTAAATTTGCTCAAGTTAGAGCCCCATTTGTCACAGTCCAATCCGTCAAATCCATCCAAACCGATCCATCAAATCCGTTACTATCGGTTCGGATAAAATCCAAAACCGATCCGGCCGGAACCGAACCATGGACACCCCTAGTAAATGACTATGGAAGAAGGTATCCGGAGACCGGGGACCGGGGTTTGTTTTACCCTGTGAGATCCCATTTCTTTTACCAGCCGTTGGATGAGATCCAACGGCCTAAAACAAAAGTTCGAATTTTTTAAAAATACAGGAATCCCGATAGGATCCTCTCCGTATCGGGGCGGTTCCATGGACACAACAATAATCGGAGCCACACGCTTACAATCGGACCCGCTCAAGTTGTTTAAAATATGTTTTTAATATTACTTGTAAAAAATCAACTCATTTAGACATCGGTAGAGGCTTGATTGGTTCATTCAAATTATCCTGTAAAATCTGACAGGAATCAACTAAATGACTGATCAAGCCCTTACCGATATTCAAATGAGTTTATTTTTTACAAGTAATATTAAAAACATATTTTAAATAAATTGAACGGCTCCGATCATTCGCATGGGGTTTACAAAAAAAAAATTGTATCAAATGTTGTGGTATTCGTTGTGTTAATGGAACCGCTCCTATATCCATCTACACACACACACACACACACACACACACACACACACATATATATATATACCAAAAAACAGCCCACCAGCCCTCTTTAATTAATTTATAGTCTTAGACTCCTAATGACGAGATTTGGATTGTGAATATGGACCTACAAACATTTATGATCCCAAGTAATTGGGACAAGATTGGTCAAAATTTCATTGACTTTTGTAGTAGAAAAAGGGCCTTTAAGAAGAGATGGAGATAAATTTCGCAAGGATACAAAGGGTAGGCATTTCACTTCCTTTTACTACTTCCGTTGTTTGTCAAACGGAGAGAAACAAGATAGGAGTTGGCGGGTATATTCAGGGCCGGCCCAGGCCCAAGGCCCACAAGGCCTGGGCCTAGGGCACCCCAAAAATGACCACTTTTTGGGGCACCCTACCATTTTATACCAATGGGCTTGACTAGAACACTTTTTGGACCAAAATAAAGGAAAAAAATCCATTAGAAGTGACAAAAGAGCCCAACATTGTGGCCCAATATTTAAAAAAGGCCCAAAAACTATTGTGGCCCAAAATTTAAAAAAAGACCCAAAGCTAAACTTGATTTAAAATAAAATCATTTTCTGCTTGTTACAGTTTTTATTTCTGGTTTTGTAAAAAATCAAGACAGTCTAAACGAAATGATTAAGTTTAGTTTATTATTTGCTTAAAGAAAAAGTAATTAGGTAGTAATTTTCTAATCTTCTTGTTAGAGTTTCGAGTGGGTTTGTATTTGAGATTTCTAAATTGACACAAGTTCTTGAGTTTTCCCAAGTAACCAAAAAGTTGATCAAATTTCATTGTTTTTCCAACAAATAAAGTCATAATATTAATTCCAACAGATCAAATTTCTTACTTATTATAAGTAGTTAAATGGGCCATTTTGACCCAAATTTTTTAGAGGAAACTTGAAAAACAACAAATTTGGGTAAAACTAGGGTTTGGCATTTGCATGGCAAAGGAGTTTTGACCCAAATTTTGTTTCAAAAAAGGCACAAGATCTCTAGATGCTCTACATCGTTGTTAAATTTAGCTTGTATTAATACCTTTTTGACGGGGATATTGTAGTAACAAAAACGTAGAAAGTTTGGTTGAGGAACACGAAAATTTTTAGGGCACAATTTTTTTAATTAGGCCTAGGGCACCCAAATACCTTGGGCCGGCCTTGGGTATATTCAAGTACATCCGACAAAGTACTTTGTTTTTGTTGTAAATCGTTGTGCAAGGTGAAAACAAGACATTGTTAGCTACTAATGGCTTGAGAAATTGGGAAAGTTTTTTATTTTTTTATTTTACATTGATCTTAAGAATTCGTGAAAGGCCCATATTCTTTTATCACTTTAAATCCTTGAAAAGTCAGGGCTGGCTCTAAGCACAGTTGTGCAAGATGTTGTGCTAGTAGTAAACCTCTTCCTCAGTTCCTTGATACCTTTGAACCAAACCTAGATTCGAGCCTAGGCCCATCGCTCCGTTTTCATACGTCCCCTCTTTCGGCAAATGGTCGATTTGGAGGCCATAGGCTTAGAATGGGCTAACCCAACCAAATGAGGAATAGGTCAGACTTGGCTTTTTAATGCAGCCCTAGGTTGGCATTGTAGAGGCTACAAATAAAGAAAGTGAGGATGGGCAACTCGGGCTCACTCTCATTATTGTTCTTTACATTTTCCATCTTAATCCTCGCTTTACGAATGTTTGTAATTTGAGAATTTTAGGAAGCTTCATACTTGCTCTCACTTCTATTCGCATACGTATATTATGTGACTTAGGTCTAGATATGAAAGGAGGGTCATCTTTTTCTTTCTCAGAAGAATCCCGAAAGGGCTATGACTGGTTTCCAACCATTGTTTCATCCAATGTTTTAAATTCTTAGGGGATATATATTCATATCACGAGTAGAGTTTGCTCTTTGATAACAAATGCATTGTAAAACATTAGTCATGAATGAACATGGATAATATGACAAATATGTGCAAGGCTCATGTACTTTTGAGTTTTAGGTCACATAAAAGTTCGTATGACACATCAAATGCCTTCATTACTGCATATTATCCTAGACCTCGAACTTACTTTTGTTTTTCAGATTAGTAGTATAATATTTGGGATAAATGATGGAGTATATTCAATAATATGAAGAATATGTGTCCACCATTGCATTTCTATATGATAATGATCTAACTCGAACGAGTAGCCTCTGCCTCAAAAGGCAACAAATTCATTTGATGAGAATGAGTTTTGGGGGTGGGATGCCAAACATTCAAATGGGAAAATGGAGAGCGAAGAATATCCTGCAAAACACCCAGGGCTAGCCCAAGCCAAAGGCACCAGAGGCCTGGGCCTAGGGCCTTCAAAAAACTCTCAAAAATAGGGGCACCCCAAGGATTTTTAGTAGTGGGCTTGGGTAGGGATCTTTTCTAACCTAAAAAGAAAAATAAAAAGACTCAATATGATACTTTTGCTTCTAAAATGGAACACGAGTAATATTCAAATGATACTTATGCGTGATATGTATTTGCAGATTTTGTGTTTTGACTTTTCTGTTATTATATACTCCCTCCGTTCCTAGTTGTTTGTCCCACACTCTCTCTCTTGCCTTTTTTCAAATAAAAAATTTAAGTGCTTCCGTGTATCATTTTTCAAATTTTTTCACACCGAATTAAAGTACACGATGAGTACTTTAATTCGGTGTAAAAAAATTTGAAAAATGATACACGAAAACACTTTTTTTTTATTTGAAAAGTGGCACGACTTTTCGTAGTGAACAAACAAATATGAACAGAGGGAGTAATAATTAATAGAACTTTATATTGTTTTGTCTTTCTCATATTGTGAATGTGATTATTGTTGAAAAAATTATTTAAGTATTATACTCATAGGGCACAAGTTTTAAACTAGACCTAGGGCACCCCAAACCTTTGGGCTCATCATGAAAGCACCCCCTTAGTACCATGCATTTTTGCTGTATAGAATACCCCAACCATAGCTCCAAATTAAAAATTATAGTCCCTCAATTTATGTTCTGAATCTGGATTTCAAGTTTCAACTAAGAAAATGCATGTAGACAAAGGGCTTTTATGGTTTAATTAAGAGGTGAATCTAGTGGTTTCAACTGTATCAGACCTACCAAATCCATCAAAACAAAGGGAGTTGTGCTTCTTTATTATGGGGGAGTTGATAATGATGTACACGTTCAAGAAAAGTTAATTTGCCTGCAATCATTGGTTCATTGTTCAAGTGTTGCCACCTTTAATCATGAAAATGTGTTGATGTCTTGTGTTTTCCATCCTTTTTACCAGCAGGTGAATTCAAAATGCAAATAGTTAGAACTCACTCCAACCAAACAAATCATTGATTTCCTTCGACAAAAGATTACGGGTTATTTGGGAGGCTCATTTTCATCTTTTTCATTTTTAACTTTTAGGCTTTTGACTTTTTTGTATTATAATCAGAATGTATGTTGAGTGTTTAAAAGAAATGTTCAGAATGTATTTTACAACAGGAGTAGTGTTTGAGAGATATGTATAGAATACATTCTGTAGGTCTTTTTGAGAATCAAAATGGAAAAGTGGAAAATGAGAAGTTGACTTCTCACCCTAGTTTTGGCTTATCCTCATAAAATATCAGAACGGAAAACTCATTATCCCCGAACGAGTGATGGTGAAGAACACAAAATTAGTCAAAAGCTGAAAAAACAGAAAATGAAAATGTAAAAAGTAAGGTGCCAAACACCCCCAATAACTGTCTTATTTCACGGTCGTCCATTTTTATTCATGTTCTTACAATGGTCAGAATATCTAAATGCCATATCATTTGAAGTGGCTAAGTTCTCCAATGGATTTTTATCAAGATTTGACAAAATCAACCCCTTAATTTTATCTATTCGTGAAGACATTTGATAAAATCTATGGATTTTCGCATTCAAAAATCTAAAAAATCTACAAGTTTTATTAAATGTCTTCACGAATGGATAAAATCAGGGGGTTCATTTTATCAAAATGTTGATAAAATCCATTGGAGAACAAGGCCAGTGTAGCCGATAAAATCAGAAATATCGTAGATGCCCCAGTTCACTTATCCATATCATTGGTATGGCTATGAAAAATGATATTGGTACACCATTTGTGCACTTCAAATGCACACCACCCTAATGTAGCAAATAAGGAGAAACCCATTTTTTGGGTGAGCCCCACATTAGACTTCTCCTCATTTGTCATATCAAGATGGTGTGCATTTGGGGTGCACAAGTGGTGTACCCATAGCATTGTTGGTATTGCTATTAATCTCGACAAAGCTTGAGGGATTTATATATATATATATATATATATATATATATATATAGGAAAAAGATCTTATAAGGGCTCCCTTAAGAAAATTGTGCGGGAGAGTAGCCGTGCGCCGTTGGATCGCCTCACGATCTGAACGGCTGAGATTTAACAATACAAACGCGGGTCAACCGGCCGGGTCAATTAGACACACGGGTCAGGGATCCGGGTTTAACCCCCATCCGGATCCCTCCTCTCCCATTCACGGTATTCGACACAGAGAGAAGAGAGAGAGAGAGAGGGACAAGGCGATTCCACTGTGAAATCGATCGACAAGATGAAATCGATCAATCTCGAAGGTGTAATCGGACGTGTTTGACGAAATCTCTCAGGTATTTATCTATTCTCTCTCTTCCCTCGCTCTATGTAGTTCGTTTCACCTCGATTTTTGAACTCGTTTTTTCAAATTTTAGGGTTTCAGTCAGGAGAACGAAAATCGAACAAGTAGAGGTCGATCAAAGGTATCTCTCTCTTCTCTCTCTTCTCTCGCTCTATGTCGTTCTTACTGAACTCGATTTGTTGAACTCGAGTTAGGGTTTGGTTTGTTTTTACACTATCCTGTCGAGATCTGATTCCACTATTTGTATAAGGATTAGTATGCATATTAGATAATGAGAAATGCTTTCATAATGTCGCTGTCTGGGTGATTTCTTATCGAATTCAAGGACTTGAATGCTAGTTGGGTTTGGCAACACCCGTAGTTGGGGAAAATGAACAAGTTGGGTTTGGCAATTGATAACCAAACAGGTTGGGTTTGGTAATTGATAACCAAACATAACAGCAGCAGTAGGAGTACCAACTTCAGAACTTCAGGCTATGTTACAGATTCAATAAGTTTGATGGAACTTCATTTCCTCACATATTCTTGC
This sequence comes from Vaccinium vitis-idaea, assembly GCA_963854785.1. NCBI lineage: Eukaryota > Viridiplantae > Streptophyta > Magnoliopsida > Ericales > Ericaceae > Vaccinium > Vaccinium vitis-idaea. The sequence goes on along the minus strand of OY978226.1, from coordinate 27,217,150 downwards.
TTTAATTGTAAGATACTCGTTTTGCTTTCATTTTGCTTTAACTTGGTCCTCAACATAGTGATGTCTACATCAACCAACATGGGACACGTTGAAAGTTCTTACCCACGATTTCGAAACACGACATGTGGGTGTGGTTTGAGAGCTGCCGTGAGAATTTCAGAGTCAAATGCTAATCCTGGAAGGCTCTACTATGGCTGTCCAAAAGAGAAGGAAAAAGGAAGATGCGCATATTGGGACTGGTGCAATCCGATTGGGTATGATCAACCCAACCGAAATCCAAACCCAGCAAACGAAGGACGTGTTCAAGTCATTGAAGTGAAAGTGGCCAATCTTAATGTAATAATGTTCTTTTGTGCCTTACTAATGGCTTTGGTTGCATTTCTGAAATGACTAAAATCTGTATTATGCTACTTGTTCGTCAATGGAATGTCTTTTCCCTACAGCTTTGGTACATGGTATTGTTAGGAGTTTGTGGAGTTTGTACTGGTGCTACAGAAATTGACATGGTACTAAAATGCCTTGAGTTTTCCCTCCTTTTCTCATCTCAATTGTGTTTGTAATTGAAATAAGAAATGGTAAAGGGAATGCTTAATTGAGCCAAGTGATGGTTTTAAGTTTGAAGTTTCTCTCTCTGCCACTGATTTTGTGTTTGAAGTTTCTCTCTTTGGCAACTTTCCATGGCATTTTTATAGAGAATGTTTGACCACTAATTCATTGTGAACTCTCTCCTCTTAGGAAGTCAAATTGTGCCTACTGGAAAAATGTGGCTAAGATTGACAAGAATACTACCAATTTATTGCCACGGCAGAGAGTTCAATTTAGGAAGTCAATTTATTGCCACAGTCCCACACTGGCAGAATACCACCAATTTATGCAGAAACAAATCAACATTTCGCCAATGGGCAAAACAGATTCAATACAATTCCTAATAGTGTAAAATTTGTGATCTAACGTGCAATAGAGCTCTCATGCAAGAGGGCATACAGTAATAGTTGCTACCAAAAGAGCTTGCTTTTAATTTTTTGAAGATTTACCCAATACTAAAGGCAAATGAAGACCACGAATGGGGGCATGGAATGTCTTTTCACAGAAGAGTTTGCGGGATTTGACTTCTTGCTCTACAGAAAAAATCACCATCATCCTTCCATTACATTAGTGATAATATTAAAACTTCAAACCTCAGAAACTTAAAACTTACAACTGCAGCAACTTAAACTGTCTCAAACTGTCTGCAAACTGTACCAAACTGTCTTAAACAACTACATTACATTGCAGATTCAGAAACAGATCCTATTTGAAACCACCAGCCAATGAAAACAGAAACCAATTTGCAGATTGTCTTAAACAACTACATTACAGGGCTACGAAAATAACAGCAGCAGCAGCCAATGAAACCGCCAGCAGTAGGAGTACCATAATAGCGGCAATCATCGTCAATTTGCAGATTCAGAAAAACTGTCTTAAACAACTACATTACAGGGCTACGAAAATAACAGCAGCAGCAGCCAATGAAACCACCAGCAGTAGGAGTACCATAACAGCAGCCAATGAAATCTAAATGTAAAACCTGGATTCCTTTTTTGTTGACTTCTAAAATGCTCATACATAAGATTAGCATCATGTCCCTTTAACTCCTTCCTCCTATCCCTTTCAGCATTATAATGATCACGTTGTAAAAACCCCACCTTATCTAGACCTCCGGATTGTACCTCGAAAAAACTCATTTGTTGGGAGGCAGACACATTTGCATCGGATAGTTGTTGTGATAAGTTCCTTTTTGCCACTGAGATGTCACGATGAGATCGCAATAAATGCACCCTACTTGGCGTCGTAAGAGGGTGGTTATGACCCTCGACAAATACCTTCACAACAAATCCCACACCCTCTCGGTTTTTTACAACACACATTTTTGCACCACAACCCTCTCTAGTTAATCCCCGTCTACGTAGTGTGTTTTGAGAAGTTTGTGGTATATTTTTTGTGGCCCGCACCCCTTCTTTGCAACAAACATACTCCTTTCTAATGACTTCACCTGCCCTATTCTTTTTGCTAGAATGGAGTCGCGTACCAAAACCACCCTCTTTACCATAATTGTTGTAAAATTTATGAACGTCATCTAAAGTATCAAACACTTGTCCAATTTTCGGTATCAAGTCGTTATTGACTTGGGGAGTGAAAATTTGAGAAGAATTAGCAGATGAGTGAGATGGTTGAGATGCTGACGGTGACTGTAAAGTATCATCCAAAGATTGCATCCTAGTAACAATTATTTACAACCAATTATTCAACCATAACATATGCACCATAAATGCTAAATGAAGCAAAAAATAGAAAACCGTTTATAGATTACCTAATCTGAAGGGCATATTGGGGAGGGTACCCTCCCATTGGTGGGTACCCTTGTGGCGGATACCCTTGTGGAGGACACCCCTGTGGAGGAGGAGGATACTGAAGTGGAGGAGGAGGATACCCTTGTGGAGGATACCCCTGTGGAGGAGGAGGATACCCTTGTGGAAGAGGAGGAGGAGGAGGAGGAGGATACCCTTGTGGATATCCTTGAGGATACAAGGGTGGAGGATGAGGATATCCTTGAGGATACCCCTGCGGGGGAGAAGGATACCCTTGCGAATGATATTCTACACAAAAACCAAAAAGATAATCTTGAAAACCCAATATTATGTAAATAGGAGCCAATTCATCTTAATTGAAGGCGGGATCTAAGGTTACCTTGTGGAGGGGCAGGGGGTTCTTGGTTGTCGCCCATGCTCAATCCCTTTTTTTTTATGCAAACTGTTAACAAACAAGGAAAACCAGGACACGTTAGGTAGCAGAAAGACCAAAACCAGAACATTGTTCTAGCTAGCTCTGTGACACAAGGCCAGGATTTTTGTTCAAAGAGTTCTAAAACTAAGAGGTTCAACCAATAAGGTAAAATCCAATGACAAATCTCGTTCTTGAATACCAAGTTTGTTTCCCTTAAGGTAAAATCCAATGACAAATCTCGTTCTTGAATACCAAGTTTGGTTCAACCAATAAGGTAAAAAAACTAGTGTGGAATACCAAAAATCCCGTTTAGTCAATAGGAGAAATGGGTAAGTTTGGTATTTTTGGACATCTTCATCTTCATAAATAAAAAAAAACTGAAGTACAGGATATGTAATCCTATATCAAACGGATGACTCCCGTTGTCCTGAGTATGCACATGCACATAACATATGATAGGCAGATAGTTGGTAAATGCAAATGGGAAATAGCAGATACGAAGTTTGAATTCAAAAATTAGGGTTTCAAATTTCAAAATCACAAAACCCTAAAATTTGATATACAACCTAAAAAATCAACGTGATCGAGAGAGAGAGAGAGAGAGAGAGAGAGAGAGAGAGAGAGAGAGAGAGAGAGAGAGGAACCTGAAGAAGTATCTCCTTTTTCGATTTGGGTTCGTGGAAGCCCTAAAAAATCAAAAATCGAACATAAATATGCCGAAAACGATGACATTCGAACGAGAGAAGAGAGACAAGAGGTGAATACCTTCTATTTTCGTGAAGATCTGGACTGGTTTGGTTCTTCGTCGATCGATTTCGCAGTGGAATCGCCTTCTCCCTCTCTCTCTCTCTCTTCTCTCTGTGTTGAATACCGTGAATTGGAGAGGAGGGATCCGGATGGGGGTTAAACCCGGATCCCTGACCCGTGTGTCTAATTGACCCGGCCGGTTGACCCGCGTTTGTATTTTTAAATCTCATCCGTTCAGATCGTGAGGCGATCCAACGGCGCACGGCTACTCTCCCGCACAATTTTCTTAAGGGAGCCCTTATAAGATCTTTTTCCTATATATATATATAGGGTCATCTTCTAGTGCGGGATCCGGACTTCTGGACCTCTATGATCCGAGATTTTTTTTGACGATCCGATCCGTCCAATGTGTTCAGAAGGTGTTTTCATGGGTCTACGCGGAAAATCTTCAAAAAAAAATACCGGGAAGTGCTTGATCCAAGCAGTTTTTCGCAAAAACTGTAAATATACAGTTTTTGCGAAAAACTGCTTGGATCAAGCACTTCCCGGTATTTTTTTTTGAAGATTTTCCGCGTGGACCTTGGAAAATACCTTCTGAACACATTGGACGGATCGGATTTTGCCAAAACAATTGGCAACACACAAAAAACACCACAAATGCTTCAATCCGGGATCCCGGATTAGAAGCAAGTGGTATATATATATAATTGAGAAATTCGGGCCAGCTTGCACACGTCTCGACTAATTTCAGGGTCTATGTACACCCCGCTACACACATAGACCATGCAAAGCCAATACCCATGACAACCATGAGATCTTATACAAGTGACTCTAAGGGGTTAAGAAGAGTTGAACCTAAGACCTCCTCCTCCTTAGAAAGAATCCTTAACTCATCTACCCCTCGGGTTTATGTACAATTAATTTTTTTTTTTGGCAAAGGATGGTCATGTGTTATATATTTAATGGTGCGTGTTATATTCAGGACTTTTCTCATGAAAATTCTCCCGGCCATACTATGTTGTATAGATAGCTTTCTAAATGTTCTTTGGATTCAGATAGTAAAAATTTACAAGCTATGATCAGATCTTTCAAATATCAAGTTTAATATTGGATGCCCTTCTTGTCAGGAGAAAAAATGGCAATTTGCCCTTTCATAGCCATCTTTGTTCCCATCCGAGATTCTTAGTTTTCCGTTTGATTTTAGCAACTGGGTTGCTAAAATCAACCATGATTTTAGCAAATGAGTTTAACAGGTGCTAAAATCATGATTTTGAAATCAATAAATGAAATGGTTCCGTGTATCATTTTCGATTTTTTTCGCACCAAATTAAAGTAGTCATCGTGTACTTTAATTCGGTGTGAAAACAATCGAAAAACGACAAACGGAACCACTTAATTTTGTGATTTGAAATACCAATGATTTTAGCACCTGAACTCATTTGCTAAAATCATGGTTGATTTTAGCAACTCAGTTGCTAAAATCAAACGGAAAACTAAGCCAGAATACTTCCAATTTTAACCGCATCACACGAGCATGAATACAAGCATTCTCCCCGATCTACATGGATAATCCTAAAAGTTGTGGATTGTTTTCTAACTGAGGGCTCCGGGTTGACATTTGTAGCCCTTTACATCTGATTTTGAGTAATCAAACTAAATATATATATATGAGGCCGGTTCCAGAGACACAACTTTTAACACAAATTTTGACACAATATCTTAGCCATTAGAATAGATGGCTGAGATTATAACACTAAAGTTGTACACTCTCTCTCTCTCTCTTCTCTCCATCTCACCAAATCCATCCCCCCCACAGCCCCACGACTCTCTCTCTCTCTCTCTCTCATGTGTAATCTGTGTCTCAATGGAAGAATGGGGAAAAGCAAAAGTGCACATCTCATACTAGTTTTTAACATAGACCCTCAAATTTCAATTGACTCCATTTAACTCCTGTCAAATGGCACGATGGAGTAATTAAAATTAAAATAGCCATTTAACCTAAATGTCCCTTCTGAGGTCAGAATCCCAAAATTACTAGCCCTTCAACCCCCATTGGAGACCACAGAGGAGGAATCCTCCGTTTTTTGGATGACCGATCGACGACGTTACCAACAGAACGGGTGGGATTTGGGTGTTTGACTTTCACCTCGGCGTGCAATTCGTCCATCAAAATCCTCTGTCCCTTTATCTTTTCTACCTTCCCTCCATAAATGGAAAAAAAAAAAAAAAAAAAAAGGCTGAATCTGTAGGTTAATTAGTTTAGTTTTGGGACGGCTGTTTTATTTAGTTTTACCATGGTTGTTTTTAAGGTAGGGAGAGTGGGTACTAATTTTTGGTATTTGTTGGGAATTTGATTGCTTCTTGGTGGAAGTGGGAGAGAGAGAGGGTCGCCAGAGTGAGGAGGGGAGTCGCCGGGAGTTGTCAGTGGGGGAGGGGTGCTGTAAGGTGTCAGGGTAGGGAGAGAGACAAACGCCCCGTTTGGCGACCGGAGATGAATTTAGGTGGATTTGTAATGAGGGTGGATTTGTAATGAGGGTGGCCCCACCTCATAAGAAGGGTGGATTTGTTAGTGAGGTGTTTGGATGGTATTTTGACAAGGGGGATTTGTAAGGTGGATATAATAGGATTAGAGGGAAAATGACTAAATTGTCCCCGTTTGATTATTTTAATAAACAAAATAAATTAATTTCATTATAAATAGAATAAATACATAATAATTATAATTAATACATAAAAATATTTAACCAATATATTAGAACTTAAAAAAATATTTCTGAATAAAAAATTAAAAAAATTAATTAGGTAGCCCAAATAGATATGAAGAAATTAATTAGGATAAAAATAAAAATAAATGAAAATAAAGGAGAAATGGGCTCAAAAACTGACTAACGGATGGAAGCCGGATGGGTGGCCGGCTGACTGGTTGGTTGACCGACTGGCAGACCGGCCAACTCATCTTTCACAGGAAAACTCCATTTTTCCCCCGCAAAACTCCATTTTTCAGTCGGAGAACACCATTTTTTCAGAGAAAACTCCTTTTTTCATCGGGAAACTCCATTTTTTTCGATTCCAAGCTCCATTTTTTACGATTTCAGCGACAAGCTTTCTCTCTTCTCTTCCTCTTCTATCTTCTCGATTGAAACCCAGAACCACGTATTTGTGTAAAACCCTCCAAATCACCCGGATTCGGAGGGGTAAAATAGGTACGAAAAACACAAATCCGCCCTCGTTAGCTAACGCTAGGGTGAGGGCTGTCGTTGGCAAATCCGGGTGAAGCCGGATTTGCACTCCAAACAGTAAAAATAGTCCGGGTGGAGTTGCGGACGAAATTGTAGTGCCAAACGCCGGTTTGGGGTGGGCCCAGGATTACAAATCCGGGCGACCCCCAAATCCAGGTGCTACTCCGGTCGCCAAACAGGGCGAAAACGTGAGATGGAGAAGGGGAAGGGAGAGTGATCTGGTGAGATGGACACAGGAGATAGGGTGTATACAACTTTAGTGTTATAATCTTAGTCATCTATTTCAATGGCTAAGATATTGTGTCAAAATTTGTGTTAAAAATTGTGTCCTCGGAACCGGCCCCTATATATATATATATATATAAGCACTCACAGGGTTGTTTTAGGGCTGTGATTAGGGGGCCAACGTGCGGTTGATTTAGGAGATATTAGGGGTTGTTTTGGAACGATTTAGGCGGTAGGTGACTGTCTTGGGGGGTTTTGATTTTTAGTGGTTTTTGCGAGGCTGATTTGGGGTCTACCATACTTCCTAAACTCGGAAAGTAGTTTTCTTCTCCAAATTCGGTAAACCAAAATTTTAGGCAAAAATAACCGAACTATTTATTTCAAAGACACATTAAAAGTAACTTAACTACCGGTGACCGTAACAAATTAAAAAATTACATTTAGTAATAGGGCATATATTATGATACATTTTCAATACATGCAAGATGACTTTCTAAACTAGGTGTTCCACAAATTGATTTATTGGCGCAATAAGTCAGTGGAATTGGCTCGTTGAGTGAAATTGAGGTGATATATTGTGAGAGAGTGACTTATCCCGTAAATCGCAATAAAATCAATTTTTTGAGTTTAAGTTAGTTTCATGTAACAACCCTGAATGTCATGCAAAAATTCAAACGAAATCTTTAACGAATGAAGCAGAAACTAACATTGCTTCCCATGCAATTGCTGATCAAAGGTGATCAAATGTTATTAATTAGGTTGAGTTTTTTCCAAAACATTACTCTGGTATTTTTTTGGTATTATTTAATTTTTATAAATCGTTATTTAGATTTTCGTTGTAATTTTCAGGTTAGCCAGTTATCTAACGAGAGAATTTAAAAAAGCCAACAAATGTAAACGAAATTGAAAATTTTCAGACCAAGACAACACTAAACACAAAAGTTATTGTTTCAAGCTTTCAAAACATGAAAACTCGTCGTGGCCTATTATAAATATATACACACACATAAGTTACTTTTTGCTAGTGTTTTTAATGGCGTAACTGCGTAAGTTCATATTGGCGTATCATGCATGTGGTCGTGGGTTTTTTAGCTTGTGTTTTCTTGGTGCCCGTAGTGCTCCTGATTCTTGGCTACGCTACTGCGAGCCAATGGCTAGTTCAACATGAAAGCCAGTCGAAAATGTGGTATTGTTCACAACTGTTAACAGAGAACCATGTTGTGACGAGTTTAAAAATTAAGAATGTTATATGCGACCGTGAAGTTGTCAAATGAAAAAATTGAATATCTGAGAGAGAATTCATTATTCCATTTTAAATTATGTCCATGTACCTCAAATCGCGGGATTAATTCGACAAATAAACTTACTATTAAATATTTTGCTCAAGCAACAACTCGTGCAATGCATGGTGCCACATGTAGCACATGCTAAGTAATAAATTTACTTGAAAACATATTTCGTTGGTGCACAAATTAGGAAATAAATTTACTTGTCAAGTAAGCATATCAAATCAACCCTAAAACAGTCTCAAAAATATTAAAATTTATATTCACTAAGAGCATCAATATGTATGTGGCTTAACAATTTAACTTTTAAGTTAAAGTAGAGAGCAAACTCTTCCAAAATCTTATAAATCAGCCTCACCAAACCAACTTAGCAATTTGAAGATTTCTTAACTTTGTTACAGTAACTTAACAAATTTGGTGACCTATTGTTCACTTACCAAAAGAGGAGGAGGGAGGGAAGAGAACAAATTTGAATAGAAAGTCTGATTATTTGAGTTTTTGATAAAGTGGCTTGCTAAAGTTTAATAGAGAGTCTGATTTTGTGAATTTTTTGAAAAGTGACTTGCTAAATTATAAAATGTGTTTTTGAGGTTAAATTTGGTGTTTTTTCTTTCTTTTTTTTTTGTGTCAAATAAGGATGCTCTAACTCGACAAAAGCTCATGCCAAGCTAAGACAATCTACATTATTTATTCTTTCGTAACTAAAACTTGCAGTATCCTACATTTTAAATATAAAAAAGAACTATTTAAATATAAAAAAGAACTAAACTATCAGCTATGAAGCACCGACACTCCTAGGAGGCGCCGTATTGCCGTATGGGACACGGGGACACGGCTAAATACGTATGGTACACGCCATGTGGCGTGTCCCCCAAATTTTTTGATTTTTTTGACGGGGACACGGCGGGGGACACGACAGGGGGCAAATTCTAATTTTTTTAAAAATATTTGGGGTCAATTTGTAATTTTTTTAATTTTTAGGGGGTCAAATTGTAATTTTTTTAAAAAAATTTAAAGTTTTTTTATAATATTTATATATAAATTAATATATATATTGCCGTGTCCCCCGCCGTGTCCGTGTCCTTTTTTTCAAAATTACCGTATCCGTGTCCGTGCTACATAGACTATCAGTAATACTCTGGTACCGTGAAATAAATAATACCTCAAATCATGGGATTGATTGGACAACATGATGTTACAATTCAACATTTACAATTCCGAAAAAAGAGTGACAGATTACATTATTATGATTTAAATACAGCAAACGGTTTTACAAATACCGAAATGAATATGACTGTTGTATGGGATGAACCGCAGACTAAGTCACTTTCTTTACGACGTTTCGCTACTCTATCCTTTTTTGTGCAAGCAGCGTACAACCACGCTTCCCCAAGACAAAACAGTCAGAAACAGTCCCTTTGTGTTCGATCTTCCTTACACAGAAAAATACCAAAAAATAGCAAAACACAAATCGACCTTCTTGCTTTTAGAAAACTGTATTTAAAAAAAATATTTTGTTTCGGATGATAAACAATAGAGTTAGAGCATCCACAACGAACTCTCTATATTTGACTCCTAAAATGACTCCTAAAGTTGACACAAACAAAAATGGAGTCCAATTTTGTTTGTTAAGGACTTGTTAATTTAGGAGTGTGAGAACACTCCAATGGGCTCTCTAAAATTGATTTATAAACTATGTCCTAAGTTTATTTATGGACACAAAAAGTAAGTGGGTCCCCGTTACCCCTTCCTCTTCTCCTTCTCTCTCTCTCTCTCTTCTCTCTACTTCCAACTCCCCCCTAAACTTAGCTAACGTGGTATGAGCCATGTTAAAGAGTCATCCTTAGGAGCTTTATTGGATAGCCTATTGAAGACCATAATTGAGCAAATGAATTGCTAACTATTAGGAGTCTCACCTAAGGGCATCCACATCGGGCTCTTAATAAAACTCCTAGGTGAGACTCCTAACATTTAACAATTCATTTGCTTAATTTTGGTCTTCAATGGGCTCCCCATAAAAGCTCATAAGGATGACTCCTTAGCATAGCTCCTACCACACTAGCTAAGTCTGGAGAGGGAGTTGGGAGTGAGGAAAATAGAGAGAAGGAGAAGAGGGAGGGGGGAATGGGGGACCCACTTACATTTTTGTGTCCATAAGTAATCTTAGGACATGCCTAGCAGCCAATTTTAGAGAGTCCATTGAAGTGCTCTCACACTCTTAAAATTAGCAAGTCCTTAACAAATAAAATTGGACCACACTTTTGCTTAGATGTCAACTATAGGAGTCATTTTAGGAGCCAAATATAGAGAGCCCACTGTGGATGCCTTAGTCTCTCTTTTTATAGCCAAAACAAAGACTGGATAATCTTAGTTTTTTTTTTTGAAATAGAATAAAATCAACCAGCGTCAATTAGCGTGCTAATTGAATCAATTTGCTCGTTAATTAAGCACACGCTTTTTTTGATCAGTAATAAATAAAAAAAACTTTTCATAAAGAAAAGATTCAATTTTGACTTCAAAAAACATTTTCTGGATTTATGCAAGCCTCGGTGCTAATAGTTTAATGCTAAAAATTCTAAAACCAACGAAGAAAAGAACCAAAACAACAATTTACGATGGAAAATAACTGGAGGGCTTAAATAGTTAAATTAACATGCATCAATTAGCTAATGTTCTTTTTGCTTTTCTACAATTTTGGAAGGACCATACCGGTGCAACTAGGCGAGTTCCGTCCGCATTTCATGGGAAGTGAGAGGTGCCTGCTATGCAATTTCTGCACCGCACGGTGCAACACAGGCAAAAACGGTTCATGAATATTGAATACCACAGTCAAATTTTTTTTTTTGTAAAGAGATAAAAATATCATTAAATAAACACAACCGATCAAGGAGTATCTGCAAGCTGATAACATTCTAACCACCACAACAAAACAAGAACTAGAACAAGAGACGCAAAACTAAACAGTCATAAAAATTCAAGTCAATTGTATAAGAGCACGTTTACATGCGTAAAAAATGAGTTTGATGCACTTGATTCACAATTTCCGATCACATGTTATTCATTTTCCGATTGATTCAATTTTTACATGACCGTAAACGGTAAACTGTTAACCTCCGGAGGCTCTACAATTTGGACGAAGCCGATCATTGAAATGAACGTAAAATGACAGATAAGCCCTTTCCAAATCATCAATTAACAATCCGATAAAAAATACTATTAAAATAAATAAATTACTCCCAATCATAATTTTTATCTCTCCGACAATGATGTCAACTGGCAGAAAGAACTACCCCTAAACGCGAAAAAATTGGGTATTGAATAGGTACCACGTTGTACTCAAACGCTGTATCTGGCTTGTCAAAAAGTATATTGGACAGTTCAAATCGAAACTCTCTCTCTCCCCTTTCTCTCTCCAAATAAATCCGGACTGTCTAAAACCGAAAGAGGAACGCTAGAGGAATGAAATAACTTACTAAATGCTATACTAAAAATATACATCATTACCACATTAATGCATGATGCAATACATAGATTCACTCATCCACTAAAAGAATGCCACATGTATATTTAATATATTAGTTAGTGTCTCTAGTATTTTTAGTATACTAAATTAGTGTCATATATATATTTAGTATACTAAAAATACACGTCATTTAGTATATTAGCTAAATGATCAGTGGGTTGGATGTGCACATGCGGGTAGCACATGGTACCCACTCATCATTGAGGCTCCATTCCACTAATTCAAAAAGCCAAAAGTCATCTTATTACGAAAATTGAGACGATCACTCTCTCACAAACATAACATAAAAAGCCCTGAAAAACCAATAAAAAAAAACTACTACCATAAAACTACTACCATAACGCCCTGTTTGTTTGAAGGATATGTATATGAGGGGAGAAGTGGGATATAATAAGAGGGGGATATAGAGAGGGATATGATTGAAGAGGGATTATTTTAGAAGGGTAGAACAAGTTTGAGTAGTACCTTGACAAAACCCATATGAAACTAAAACTGATAAAGGCAAATGATTCCCCTAATTATATGATCGGAAAAATGAAACACACATATTTATCCTTGCCAAACACATTATAGTAAAAGGATTCTTAAAATTTTCCAACAGAGGACCACGTAAAAGAAATGGTATGACTGATTTCCCATTAAACCCATAACCAAACCCTAGAACACGAATCAATAAAGAGTGTGTATCAAATGAAGCAATCAGTTACTAAATACACACAGAATCTGGGACTAGGGCTTTATACACAGTGAATCTATGAAAGATGGCACCAAACTAGTTTTCACAAAAGATTCTCAGAAAAGAGGGTTTTTTTTCCGCAGATCGGCTACACCCATAATGAAAGAGCTCAAAAAAGTAGATATTTTGTGCAGAAATTACGATTTCTTTACCGGAGAGTTGAAGAAGTTGCTCGAAGCCTTGCGATTTTTTTCTGCGTCTTCTTCTTCCTCGAACGCCTCTCTCTCTCTCTCTCTCTCTCTCTCTATCAGTCTCTCTTCTCTGTGTACTGCGCCAAGCATAAAAGGAGGGGAAGTGGTGGGCCCAACAGGGGTGTTTGGGTAATTTGGTACCCGGATATAACATAGATGGGGGGGAGGGTGCCTAATTTTAATCCTGGTGCAGAGTCATATACAAATACCAGGAAATATATATCCGGGACACTTTAAACCAAACAAACACCGGATATGGGTCTCCGGATATGTATATCCGAGACAAATTTATATCCCACTCCATATGCTGCTGCCAAACAGGGCGTAAAAGTGGAACACCCCTTGGAAACTCGTTCCCGAAACGCGGAAGCCGGTATGTCCTCCGTGGAACCAACCCACTTGCGACCCGGTCTATGGTCCCACCCCGCGTACTTTAGTTACACCACCCCAAACCCAACTCCAGCTGCCTTTGCCGGAGCGTACTGCGCACCTATCCCTTCTCTCTCTCTCTCTCTCTCTCTCTCTCCCCTGAACAAAAAAAGCAAGTCCAAAAGAACACTCTTCAAACAAAATCCCCCAAAACTCCAGCCGCCATTCCACTTCTCTCACATCTCCATTGTATTCGATCAACAAATCTCATGCTTCACCAATCCAAATCCCACCCCATCCCTACCAAATCCCTGTCGATTTTTCTCTTCGCAAGATCCAATTTTTCATTGGAATCTCCCTTTATCGGTTTCGATTCAGTCATGTGATATACAGTCTGCTTCTTTGTTATATAACCCATTTTCAGTGGCATCCGTGCTCGCGCTCTCAATCCTCGTTTTCGCAAATTGTGATAAGACTGTTCGCTCGCGTTTTCAATCCTCGCAAATTTTGTATTTCTTTAGATTATTATCCTCGCTCTCGCACGCGCATTATGTGGCTAAGGTCTGTTTAGATGGCTTCGATCCGGAGAACTTTATCGCCGTACCGCGACCCGCCGTACCCTAACGGCGGGAGTCCGTTTTCATCGCCGTCGCAGTCATTCAAGTTTGTCTCCAGCGGCAGAACCTCGTCTCCGGTGTCCACATTCGCCGTCGCCGTCCTAAGATTCCTCGACGACGTGTTCCCACTCCGTTATTCAAGGAAAGGTAACCGTATCTGGACAAGACCGTTTTACAGGTGCTTATTGTTCTTCCTCCTAGGGTTTCTGTTAGGGATGACGCCTTTTGGTCACGTGAACAACGATGTAGTACGTACTAGTCGCGATTTCTCGTTCGAGATCAAACCGCCACCTGTAATTGTGGAGGATTTCGTGATGGACACAGTTGAATTGGGAGTTGACAGGAGGCTTAAAGTCGAGGAGAAGTTTGATTTAATACCAAAAAAGCAGTTGATTGTGGTGACGCCAACATATAATCGGGCGCTTCAGGCGTACTACTTGAATAGATTGGGGCAGTTGCTGAGGCTTGTGCCTCCACCGCTGTTGTGGATTGTGGTGGAGACGGGTGTCGAGTCGGTGGAGACTGCGGATGTGTTGAGGAAGAGTGGTGTTGTGTACAGGCATCTGGTGTGCACAAAGAATATGACGGATGTGAAGGACAGAGGTGTTCATCAACGCAACACGGCACTTGAGCATATTGAGCAGCATAAGCTTGACGGGATTGTCTACTTTGCGGATGATGATAATATCTACTCGCGTGAGTTGTTTGAGAGTCTCAGGGAAATCAGGTACTTCATTTGAGCTTGATTTTGTAGTAAATTTGGATGATATGTATCTGATCTTATTCTGTTGATAAATTCTATGTGCATTCTGTTGATAAATTCTATGTGCTGTTTGTTTGACATTTTTGCTTTTGTGCTGAGAAAAATCATGTAAGGTTCATCTATGCTAAAATTGGATTATAATACTTATTCATTGGTTGGTTGAAGGTTTTTTTTTTTTTTTTGGGGGGGGGGGGGGGGGGGGGTTATTAAGTAAAAGCTTTGATTTCTCAGTATTGAGAATCCATGCTAAATATAGGCACCTACATATGTGTGAATGCAGGACCGAACAAGACTGTTTTGTAGAGAATTACATTTAGGGAAGGATACAGGATGTTTGTTAGACTTGTTTACTTGTTGTTTGAAGGTCTCCTTATACAATTGCACATGCAATTTGCTATATCATCCAACAAGGCTTGCGTACATTTGTATTTCTTGGGTGCCGAAGGAATCTAATCTTTCTTTATTCGTTAGGTGATCAAGATTCTCCAATCTCAACTGCCAAACAATTTAATTGGACGAAAACTAAGTTTATATACAAGAATTTTTTTTTTGTCTTGCTTGGCTTCTTGCCTTGGAATAAAACATTTGGTAGACCTTATACTTCTTGCAAACAAAGCAAATGAAGGAGAAGAAAGTACCTTATACACTGACTTTTTGAATAAACAGTGGCACTTATTGTGTTGAAATGTTTGAAGAGGTATAGAGTTACTTGGTTGATCACAGGTGCCAATTTAATTTCTAATACTTCTAAAACTTGTGTACATGCGCTTTTCAGAAGATACTAGACAATCTTCATAAAAAAGGAAGCTGGGGGTAAAGCAGTATAAGTTTTTGCGTATGCATGAATTGTAATGGTGTAACAGGGCCAATTAGACCTTTTGAGGGTAGACTGTAAATTTTAGGATTTTCAAAAAGCATTGTGATGAAGAATAGTGACCATGTGGAAATTTAGGAACTGAGTTCATTGCCTAAAGAAGTTATTTACAATAAGATCCTGAAGTTGACTGCGTTAGCAAGTGGTGTCACTTTGAGGACCTAGGGGCTGTTATTATTATTGATTCCCTACACCTCTACCCAGTCCAAGCTTGTATAAATGCTTGAGTACCAAACCTAATTGCATGTATATGAACATTTACCATTGATCTCAGTGGTGCGTATGCAGATAAGCCGGATACATGAGCTGTACACCCATTTTGAACTGTTAGCTCTTTATAATGGACTAGCACAATCTATACAACCGTCCCCTTGTAGGTACATTTTTAAATGAGTCATCTGTTTGAACATATTTGTTGTCACATTGCAACTGCTGGGTAATCAGCTGGTAGCACTTGAGCAAGAAGGTGTTTTTGCTTTCTATAGGCACGTGTAATCTGTGTGAGGCGCATTTTGTTGTTCAAGCCGATGGTCTATACATTTATGTATGTGTGGGAATGATGTTGTGCAACAACAGAAGCAGAGTTAAGTCTTGTAAAAAAAAAAAGAGTTAAAAGTCTTTCTCTGGTTTCAATGATATTTTTTTTTTTTTTTTTTGTGGACATTTAGGGGGTGTTCCACTAACTATTTTTTTCCAAAAACCAAGACAGGTCATCCTCTCACAATACATCACATAAAAAGGTGTGAACACAAAAACCAAGGCAGTTTTAAAACAAAACTCCCTTAGTGGAACCCCCCCCCTTAAGAAGATACATAACACTTGAAAGTGATATATGTTTTCCATGTTAATTGTGGTATTTAAAACAAGTTGAGGCCTATGTTACATAGATTCGAGTGCGGGTGTCACGTAGGAGTACCTGTCTTTAATTTCAAATTTATGTTTTTTTTTTTTTTTTTTGGGTAAATATGTGATTTTCATATTGAGGGAATGGGACACTCTGAGATAGTCAATCTTTTCTTGATATATGTGTTTAATGTTGTAGTCGTTTTTGGTGTTTAGAAGGTGTCATCCACCATTTCATGTATAATATGGGAGTTTCATCCAAGATCTGGCCGTTACCTTGTATACTTGTAATGTTTTTGAGGTGAAGGTCCAACTAAAAATGCAGGACATGAAATCCGTGCCCTCCAAATTTCTGACACAGCTCTTTAATTGGTCAAAACAGTCCATGTGGAATGGTCTATATGCTATACTTCCAACAAGAAAGTTAATGCATCTTACTCCTTGCTTGTTGATTATCTAGTCCTGCAACTTGTAGTGTGATGTCATTTTTGTATCCTCTTACTCTTCATATCCAAGACTGAATGTGTTCCTTAACTTGCAATCTAGCAATTTCCATTCTTTCTTTTACTCTAAAGATTAATCATGTTTAATAGTTGTTCCAATGCTTGAGCTTTTGAATTGTTATGTGAAGAAAAAACACACTGCATCAGTAAATGAGTTCGTCGTTGATTTTCTTTCTCCCAATTCAACCATTTCACCAATCGTGTTATTTTATACAATTCTTTAGGCACGTGATTGACGGATGAGCTTCAACAGACTTTTCCTTTCTGTAAATCAGGGTTAAATTTCTTATTCTTCTTTCAACAGAAATGCAGTACTCTGTGCACTTGTTTAAAACGAGCTGGCAAGTAGCCAAGTACAATTTGATCTACACTTCAAACATTAAGTTTTTATGCGATTGTCACTTTCAAAAATGGTTACAAGTGCAATTTGGAAATCGATATAAAGACTAGTAATAACATCTGTGAGGAGATATAGAAAATGTGTCCAAAACCTAAAAATAATACCAGAACTTTTACTTCTGTCATGGGAACTATGCTTATTAAGTTCTTATGCTTCCCAATTGCGTTAATTCCCTCTCCTTTCCGTTAATTTTCCCTGAAACAATTATAGAAGCATGGAGACTGGGAGACTATTCTGTGACTGTCAAAGGAAGATCTTTGACCGTGGTAGGAAAATTCTTTCTTCAAATAGGATACCCTCCAATTTTGTTTGTTCTGCTAGTCAATTTACATGAGGGAATGATGAAAGTTGAGAGGGAAAAGGGTAGAGGGTTTCTTAATTTTTTGAACCAAGGGTTTCATAAATTTGAATTAGTGATCTTATGGTGCTATAAATCCATTTTGCTTTGAATGGGTCAACAATTCTCTCCCTCCTTCCCACACTCTCCCCTTCTGCCAACTGGGAAGGTCTGCTCATTTAGGAACTCCTGTCGAAATATAGTTGTTATGATACAAGCCTTTGATCTTACTTCCTGAACTGTTTCTATCACTTTAAATTTTGGTATTTGGTTTGTTAAGGCTGAGGTGAGTGTTGAATTGCTTGGAACTTGTGGAAAAAAAGAAGGATGGGAAAAAGGGAAAGCAAGTGAGAATTCTAGAGAAAAATGGTTAGTCTATGCGTTTGATTTTGCAAAGAATATGAAATGAAAAGTGGTTAGGAAAGTTACTTATCCTTTTTGATGTTACAGCGAAGAGGAAAGAAATAATAAACCAACTTACATTGGCAAATAGGGAAAAAAAATAGCAAAGAAAGACAGGACACTGAAGCAAAACTTCCAAATAAGAAGGAAAATAACTTACTACATCCTTCCCTCCAAAAACTCTGAACACTAACAAGGGTAGGAAAATCGTCGTTCTTTAGTTTCTGTTTCTAACTTTCTATCCTTAAGTCCCATGCTGAGCCTTAATTTGTCTGGATTATGCATCAAGAAGCTTCTTGGATGGATTTTTATCTGTTTAATGTTTTTATTCTATCCTTGCGCATACTGATTTAATTTACTTGCAATTTATAGGCGTTTTGGCACATGGCCTGTTGCTATGCTAGCACAAGGCAAAAGCAAAGCTATACTGGAAGGTCCAGTATGTAATGGAAGCGAAGTATTTGGGTGGCACACAAATGAGAAGAGCAAAAGACTACGAAGATTTCATGTTGATATGTCTGGGTTCGCATTCAACAGCACCATATTGTGGGACCCAAAGAGATGGCAACGCCCCTATTCAACTCCTATTCGGCAGTTACACTCCGTGAAGGAGGGTTTCCAAGTATACTTCATCCATGTCGTTTTGCCATAATATATTTGAGTACCGTTTGCCTTAAAATTTCAATAGGAGTATGAGATATTCACAGCTGTTCACTTCTGCTACAGGAAACCACATTTATAGAACAGTTGGTGGCAGATGAAAGTCAGATGGAAGGTACACCCCCAAGTTGTTCAAGGATAATGAACTGGCATCTCCATTTGGAATCTCGCGGACTTGTTTATCCTAAAGGCTGGCTGCTGCAAAAGAACCTTGATGCAATTCTCCCTGTCCAATGATCAACCTGTAACCCTTTTGTGGTTGACCCTGAGAGCCCCAAAGAGAGAGGTTCGATTTTGTTTGTTTTCATTTATGCATTTTCTGGCTTTCAAGTACGTATTAGTCTTGACTCTTGACCAAAGTTTTCATAGTCGTAAGCGCAAGGCAAAGTGTTTCACCTCTCATGGGGCGAGGTGTAAGCCTTTTGAGTTCTAATTTTCAGTTAAATAAATACTTAAAATTATAATAAAAAAATTACGAAAGATAGAATAATATTAATAACAGTACTAAATAAAAATTATAATAACTACTTTAAACCTAGCAATATCGATATTTTAACACATAGATGTAATTAAGTTCACTTCCACCGACAAGCAAAAGCTACATGCCACCTCTATTTCTCATTTCGAGTAATGGTGCAATGAGTTGAGGGAGAGTGAAGTTTTGTAGGCCATGTCGACAAAAGCTTATGCCTCACATGAAATGCGTAAAACGGCGCGCCTTGTGTGAACGCGTCTGGAAAAGGGGTAAGGCTTTAGAGGGTGAAGCCTTGCCCCGAGATGAGCCCTAAGGCTAGCCTCTACTTAGCTTTTGAAAACATTGGTTGACCTTGGCTAGAAGGTCTGGGTTATTGGAAGAAATTCTTTTCACGAACTTTTTCCTTATTGTTTTCATGACAGTGAGGTTCTTTTGATACTGGAGGCTCGAATATCTCCGAGCATATCAACACTCAACAAATCATTCGATCCAGTTGCTGCTGTAACCAAAAGCGGGGATACCAGATATAATGGTGGCAGATACTAACAGATGAAAGATTATGATTTTGTTTTTTCATGATTTTTTCCCCTTCTTTGTATTCTTTGTGGAAACTATAATTCTTGTAAAGTTTTGGTGTTTTCCCAAGTCAAGGCATGTAATTGCCTCAAAAATTTCTCGAGTACAAGTTGCCTACCGTTTCATGGAACGAAGTTGTCATGATGAGTTGGTTTGGGTAGTCGATTATTACCCTTGTGATTTTAGCCTTTGTACTATCAAAATGATGAAACAAGCGCCATTCGTGGAATGTGGAAAAATGTGATTGCAGCATTGGAGTTAAACTGTAAAAAATTCTCTTTCTTTTTTTACTGCTCATCCCCATACTCCCAAGTTCCAGGACAAAATGCTTGACATGCCGAGTTCAATTTGTCCGCCCTTCTAAAAACATGCACATGGCAGATCAACATTTGTTTGTGCATATGGTTTATCCATTAAAGCCCACGAAACAAATGACCCCGATTGGCCAAATAAAATCGTTAGTCCTGTAAGTCCCATTCCAACCAAAGAGAAAAAAAAGCATATTATCTATGTAGTAGTGCAGTTGTGAGAAAAATGAGTGATTCCCATCCCAAAATCTCTCTCTCAACTGAAATGCCCACGGGAATCGATACATATTTTCACTCCTGCTTCTGATTCTTTCCACCAGCAAGAATACGTTGAATCTGAAGTACTCGGCTGAAAAGAAGCCTGGTTTGGAATTCAGATAGGAAAGGGAACCAGGCCAGGGCAGCCACGGGGACAACAAGGATCACAAGTCCCATCATAACTCGTACCCTCTTGCTAGAGCTTTCATTGACCCCCACATTCCCAAACCCTTGATCACCACCGGCCAACACGCTTGTGCTATCTGGATGGATAACACAATGTGCATTAGAGGTACGCAAAGCTGCAAATTAGTCCGATATGATGGTTAAAATGTGATAATCCTAGTCGTTTACAATGAAAATGGAGTGAATACGCGGAGGGGAATCATATAAACTGATAAAATCAACACAAAATCATGTAAGCACGTTCGGTTTTATCATTTATAACCCAAAGATCAATTGCGGTGACTTTAAAAAAATATCGCTACCGTGTCATTCTACTTTACTAGCCTGTATTGAAATGTACAAAAAATATGAAAGAATGGTAGTATTAAAGATAAAAACCAAGGAAGACCCTCAAATAAAAGATGTGTGTACGATTTGGCTTTTATAGTCACAAGCAGCACATAAACAGGGGAGAGAGAGAGAGAGAAAGAGAAAGAGAGAGAGGGACCTGAAGAAAAGCCCATCCGGTTGGCATGAAGGCCAATAGGCTGGCAAAGATGTCACCCACAGTAAGACTGAGGAATGTGAACAGAATGACGAGTGACCATGGATCCGATAATCAGGAATAGCTTCAGAAGCCTGAACATCAGCTGGAAATCTGCACTGAACTTCTTCCTGCTCATGGACACACAATCTGCATGGTGGAAGATGGATGATTTGATGGATATATAATGTGTTATACGTACAAGAAAAAAAGAAGAAGAAATCCAATGAATTCAAATCTTTGGATAAGAGCACCAACCTTCAAAACAACCATCACGGCAACAATGATCCGCCAAGACAGAGCATACACCTGCGATTAAGTTGGACAGATGTTATTATACTTTATGGACCTTCTTGTCAACTAAAGTATAAAAATTTAAGTCCTATGAAAACTCAATGTGTTAGAACCAAAAGGTTAAACGAACAACACGACTTTGATGGTTTCCAAAACTTGTTTCGACATATTGTCTGAAGATTTAAGTTTGCTCAAAGCTAAAGTGTTAATTGTTTTCAGAATAATACTAAGAAACTTTCTAGAGCCTATCGTAGAAACTACAACCAAATAAGATGTCTATGTGGAGGTCCTGGAGGAGACCTTATATTCTTACCATGATGTTTTTGTCACCATTGGCCATATTCAGATGATAAACCATTCCATATTGAAAAATGAAGAATCAGAAGGGAAGAATGATTTCCAAAACCCTCCTAAAAACCCAGTGTGCTTCAAGTGTTCCTGTTCCTCATCCCACCAGGACTCCCAGCTCTTTGTTGCTGGAACACCAGTACACCCATGGCTACTAATCCACTTAGTCCAGTCGTCCCAGTCTTCCACTATCTTTGGCCACTCGAACCCAGATGGATTAAAAAGTAAAGGACCAAACAGCCAAGAAACCACATTGAGAAACCGAGCAACATGTAAGTAGTGGGGTCCACATTCGCAGAGCCATAAGTATGATAAACTATAAGCAGTAACATTATTTTCAGTGCTTTTACAAAATGGCTCCTTGAGTACATCCTGTAGTTCTCCGTAAATTTCTCATGTTTAACCACAAAACCACGCCCAGTGGTTCTGTACTTGGCCCCACCATGCAAAACAGTGCGTCCGAAGTAATGGACCTTTGTCCCAAGAGAGAATGTGAAGAAAACAGCAGCTAGTTGAAGCTGCATGATTACCATCTCACCTATTGCGGATCTGAATCCTCTCTCCAGTCCCATCTCCATAACCATGGGCCAGGCCATCAAACGACCTATTTGAACAACGGATTGTGAAGCCGTAGCTGCCTTGAGAGGATCACTTCCTTTGGACCTTGCAAATTTGATGATTGAATTCTCCAATCCACTCAATGAAAGGTAGAGTCTTCCATATAGAAACACATAAACTGTTAAAACAACCATCTGCAGGGTAACAAGGAAAACTTGTCAGAGTGGATAGGATGGGGAAAAAATGAAACGGAAGCCAAAAGAAAGGAGAGATAGAATTATCATTGAGCTGACATAAAACCCAGTAGTCGTAAAATAACATGACAGCATGCGGAAGAAGTCAAAACGATGGCCTAATCTGTAGATATCCCGACTGAGTGTTTGCTCCCCGTTACCACAGGCCACTTTTGCTTCAAAAAGCGAGATTTGGTTGAGACCAACATCTCTTCCCTTTCCACCTTGGATATACTCATGGTGCATTTGAATTAAAACCTACAGAACAAAGCTAGTTATGGATGACTAAATATCTACGTGTAAAAATATGCCTTGGGACTAAATATCTATGTGTAAAAATATGCTTTGGGAGGTAGAGGATTCGTAAAACTAATGGCAAAGATGTCCTTGCTTAGGTTGATTCCCCGTTGATGCCACCGCGGGTAATGTGGAAAATCTTGTCAAATACATTGGGATGCCCATATCATGATGCGCAACTTGAGAATAATACCAAAAAAGGATACATCGAAAAACTGCAACCCAAAAAAAAAAAAAAAACTGACACAGATAGACACACAGTCACAGACAACACTACACACACACACAGATCCGCATCTATGGAACACTCAAGCTCTTAGTAGGGACTCTGAATGGTACACACACACACACACAGATCCGCATCTATGGAACACTCATAGGGACTCTAAATGGTTGAAAAAAAATCCAAAAAGATTTGATACATCAACTGCGTCATCTTTCATTTATCAATTACCAGTCATTGAAGGGAAGGGAAAATGTATTTACAAATACTTATCTATAATAATTATTGAAAAAGGAAGGAAATTATTGAGGAAACATACTTCAAAGGTCTGGCAAGAACTCTTTGACCTAAGGTGACAAAGCTCGTTTCTTGATTTGACATAAACCAAGCCAAAGAATAAAAACTGCAGAAGTAATAATTAACGGATCAGATATCATAAAAATTCCAATTTTAGAGGTCAACTTCTATCATAAAAATCCAGCATCATAGCTCCAATATTATTATCCGACCTTCCTGTGAAGATAAGTTCACGAACACCCAAAATTGTAGGGGGGTGTACCCAATGATTCTCATTAAACTCTTCAAGTAGGTTACACATTTTGAAGGCTTCTTCCTATTAGTTGTCCTACAACAAAAATGGAACAGTGAGTAATGCTACGGGCACAAGAAACTCTACTCAACTGCGATCAAATTCTTTTTATGGTGACAATAGAACTTGTAAGGACCTGATTCATGTCAATCGTCTGAAGTGCTTGCCCTCGAGTAAAAATAATAGCAACGTTCTGATTTTCAGGCTTTCCTACTCCTACCATTGCTGACCCTGGTAATTTTTATGCAATAGATTTCCTTGGGGGGAATGGTCTGTCCTCCTAAGGAGACCCAATGCCGTAGTTGCAAGATGTTCTCCTCATTTTCCCACACCTCGCTCTCACTTTTACAAGTGATCCGCTCCAGGAAGTTAGTCCATTCATCTAAAAAAGTTGAACATAATTGCCAAATCAGCAATACACATGAAAATGAAACTATAGAAGATAATGATACCTCGTGAATACAAGTGTTGACAAATGTCATTTATAGCCAGCTGGAAAGTTTTTTGCAGGTAGTATAAGATTGATATGCCATCTTCATTCTCCAACTCGAGGTCACTTTTTGAATAGATGGTTTCCTCTTTATAGTATGGAGTCATGACACTGCCATTGCCAAGTAATTACAATATCTTGAGATGGTTGAAGAATGACACAGATTCACAAATGCACACGGAAGTCCGCATTAAGAATCCACTAGGTAGTTAATTTTCCACCAGAATACATACTCATATAAGGTCTCACGACTCATTTATGATGGAGTTTCATTATTAAACAAGTGTTAATGCTTCCACTTGTTGCAAATGCAGGCACTGTAGATTGAAGTATAAATCTCAATAAATTGAATATGTAAAATTGAATAAATTGCAGCTTTTATATTACATAAAATACTCTCAATTCCATAGGAGAGGAAGAAAGGGGAGAAACCTAGCGTGAGCTAGGGGCCTTGAAATCACAAGGAGAAGAGGGCCTTGAAATCACAACATGATAGTTTTGATTTTTGTAGTAGGGTTACTTTTGTAATTTTGTATTTTAGGGTTTTAAGGAGTCTATAAATACAAGTCTAGTCTTTCATTTGGGGAGGCCAAAAAGATGTGAGAAATCTTTGTTTGGGGGTTGTGGCTCCATGTTTTCTTCCCCTAACCTCCTCCCTTCTCTCTTCCTCTCCTTGTGTAATTCAAGGCCCCCTAGTATTCTAGGGTTTGTTCCCCCTCATCTCCCTTTTCTCCTCGTGGTTTCAAGGCCCCTAGTAGTTCTAGGGTTTTCTCCCCTTTCTTTCTCTTCTATCTATCCTTTCCCTATGTAATTTCAGAGTGTCTTATGAAATAAAAAAGCTGCAGTTTCTATTTAAATTTCATGGTGTGTTCTATTTTCAGTTTTGTGTGAGGTTATGTGGCTTTGGAATTTCTAGGTTACATCAATATATGACAAAGGTTGGGTGTTTTAAGTATTGCTATTGATCGGCCATGTCATATAAGCCCAAGTCGGACATCCAATTGCTTTGATTTTGGTTGGTTAATTGGTCACATTTTATTCATGAAATGACTGTTTCCATAACTGTTTCTATTCGTAAATGCCTGCAAATTTTTCAACAAAAGCACATTTAATCAATCAAGATGGATGCACAAACTAATGCTTACACTGAATATATTGCGTAAAGATCTACATAAAAGAAAAGAAAGAAAAATAAAGTCAAAGAGATTGCCACTGTATTTTTCCAACAAAATAAGTTTACGATAGAGCAACATGTGTACGATTTATAATGGGAAATTGACCTCTTTTAATGATTCTAATGTCAAAGAGATTCGATCAGTGCACAATGCCATTCTATTTCATCCTTAATTTGTACAACTAACTTAAAAGAAAAAAATAGGCACCAGTAACTTCTAAAGGGATCTGTAATCATACCTGAAAAAAAAAAAAACCCTGATATAGTCATATAGCCTTGCGATTCTTTACCAAAAGCACTTTTCATCTTCCTCATCACTACTTTTGCTCCGCCATGGTTGAGAGCTAGAGTTTAGACCAGGTTGATTGTGCTGTCGAACATGGATTTATCAGAGGGAGAGGAGGCTTGTTTGAGAGAAATCGACATGAGAGAGAGAGAGAGCTGCTTCGGTATGTCGCAGTCGCACAGAAGAGGTCAGGGGGTGGCAAATGGGTGAGTTGATCAAACCAACCCATTTGTTTTGGGAGACTAGAAATGCCGACGAACGGATCATATTGAAATACTGGAGTTTTAGGGAGAGATGAAAATTTTAGAGCATGTCATTCCATACAGAATATTATCCTGGAGTTTTAGAGAGAGAGAGAACATTTTATACCTTTATCGGCCTTTTGGCTAAGAGAGATAGTATGAGACAAATTTTTCAGTGCCGAGTGGGTATTGTCCACGTGGTACTTACTCAGCAGTTTTAGTCGTCCACAACATGATCCGACGGTCTGGATTTTAGAGGGAGAAAAAAAGAGAGAACATTTGGACGGCTCGGATAATGCTTGGGCACCAAGTGGCAATACCCACTCGGCACCCAAAATGTTTTCCGAATATGGGGCAATAATATTCACTCGTTCCGACCATACCCAAAAATTAAAAAAACAACGATTGGTAAAATGACGTATTAGAACAACTCGTGACAGAGAAAATCTTCTTTACGGATTCGGTGGAAACACCCCGTTTGCACTGACGAGATTCGGGTTGTACGTTTCTAACGACTCGGATTGACTTCCCCTCTCTCTTCATTACACACCGTCTGGAAAAAAAAAAGTATATCGTCGAGCCTTTAAATTCGAGCCGTTCATTTTCAAAATCCATAACAAACTACAAAACTCAATTAAAAGATGGTTTCCATATCAGTCGTTCACAAAACCTCTATTTCAATTTGTTTTATTTAATTAAAACAAATTAGAAATGAAGATAATAATAAAAAAAAAAAAGAGAGGTATGGAAATTTGCTATTTACAAGGAGATTAACAACCCCCTTCCTCAGTTATTAATTTACAAGGAGATTAAACTTAAGTGGGTTTCGTAGTAATTTAACCTCGGCCCAGACATGACCCAAGCACGCAAAATTCAAGAAAAATTTGACCTTTGTTTCTGAATCTTTGAGATCAATGAGATGAACAGTGAAAAATCTTAAAATTTCGAATCAGAACACTTGGCGGAAAAACATACAAGTACGTAAAATACAGAACCCGGCACTTTTAATTTTGTGTCCAACCCATTTTGAACTCACTTTCAATCCAACCTAACCCATGTCAATATGGGTTCAACCCATATTACAATAAGGGCGAGCTGGGTTAGTTTGGACGTGTTGGATTAGGTTTATGCGTTGGATTGCCAATTGCCACCTCTAAGAAGAGTCATCGAATTGGCCGGGATTTATAGAAAAGAAATTGAACGGTGTGCATTATTGTGTAATTTAGGGGGTGTGACTAACTAGTGTTTAAGGTGAGACTAATGGTAAGGGAAACTAGTTAGGAGGGGTGTGGGGTCCACTAAAATATTTTAAAGGATTTTTAGAATTTAACAACCATATTTCTAGGAATTTCTAGACACTAAAATGAATTAAACGCAATTAATCTTACTATTAATTAAATAATTACGAAATTATTAAATAATTAATAAAAATGAAATTATGATGTTGGAGATAATTTCCATGAATATTGAAATGCAATAAAGAAGTCAATCAAATGAAACTGAATTATTAAAACGAAATTGAATTAAATAACAAATAAATGAAAATAAAATTACTATTTTGGAAATTTTATTAATTAAAAATTTTCGAAATATTATAACCTATCCCCCTTGACAAAAATTTGTCCTCGAATTTAAGGAACACTCTCACTGGGGAATAATTCAGGAAAGTTCTGTTTCATGACTACGGTCTCGCCAAAGTACTTTGACAATCTGACAAGCTTGAGTTGTCCCTCAACTCATCATACTTGCTGTAAACTAACCGGAAATGCAAATACCAACTTGTTCATACTACTTCATAGCATTCGAAATGCACGAAAGGTTGCAGAAAAACACGAATGAGAATATCGCAAATAAATGGTATTGTCATTCCCGATGAGTATGAAGGTGAAGCCCTAAAACACAACGAAACCAAATGTTCAGACAAGACGGTCCTACTCGCTCTCGAAACATGTCTTGCTTTTTTTGGTCTATCATCTCATCTACTCCGTGTTTCGAATTGAGTACGATCCTCTACACTAGACCGAGCAACACAGTGATAATCTCTATGTTGGGTATCTACACAACTCAACTAATGGATGGTGTTATTATGAGCCTTGATATTCATCGACTTGCGTGCTAAGTATTACAAAAACTCAAGAAAATTAACAGAAAGATCACTTCATCATTCAGCCTTTATCTACTGATCTTGACAAAATTCTTTTTTCCACCCTACTTTCAGAAGGTGAAGCACTCACAATGTTAAAAAGAAAAGAAAAGAACCAAAAATAAATAAAATCAAACAGTTGAAAGGCAGAGTGCATTTAGCTACCGAAGTGGCCAACCCATACAAGCAAACCTACGAGACACTGCTAAATATAAGTGTGTATCTCACAAATGCATCAACCACCTTTTTTTTTTATGGAATACTACCTGCAATCAACACTTAACAAAAATAGCATCCAAATGTAACAGTATTCTGACATACATACAACTCGCGTGCAAAATGGTAGACATGCTATAAGATACTCCATATATTCATCCAATAATTCACTTCCAGACAAACACTTTAGTGAGTTCAAATTATGCAGAGGACAAAATAACAGCTCATGTCAAGCCTTAGTTCTGGCTTTAGTAGCTTATTAGCTTCGGTCAGCACACGACAACTAATTAGTACTACTAATAAGTGAAAACTGAAAAGAGTGAACATGTCCGTCCCAATTCACACACAGCAGAAATGACATTCACACTCGGAAGTTGGAAGGCAATAAGTTCACATCTCCCTTGCTCATAATTTTCATCAATAACTTCACATTCAACAGCCTCAATAACACGTTATATTACTAAGATTCGGTAGATGAGGCTTCATCATCTTTGTGCTTAATCATACCAGAATCCACAAGGATGGGTATCTCCGCAGCGAGCCAAGGTGCAAGACCCAAACAAAGAGCATGTGCTATGCCAAACCTGGGGCTGCCAAAATTGGGGTGAGGTTAAAATGTCAGAAAAATAGTAAGTCATCAACACTTCACAAAATGTTAGATAAGGGAAAAGTCACTAAACTTTGTGAGCTCGATTTGGTACAGTGAAAAGAAAGGCGGAAAAAAAAAAGGGTAATGAATTTATTAACTTGAAGTGACTTCTCACGAATCGAAACCAAAACAACTTGGAAAGTACAATTTGAATATTTATTTTCTAACCAACCAAAGGGACATCAACACAGAATAGCAAATCAGTAACAACCAAAATGCATCAAGTAATAGGATAGCCCAAGCCCTAGAAATTACATTAACACCTATAATACCCAATGCATAATTTTCCTCCTTTATGCAACTAAGTGACCAACTGAGGCCAGACATACCATATCTTAAAACCCCAAAAATGCCCCAAATCAGAAATTGGACTTTGCTAACTAATCAACATAATGCAGTAAGTAAATCCAATTCAGGCAATCATACCAGTTCTTCGCCCAAAGCGGCTTGAAATGCACGGTCAAGCATATCTTCCCTCCTCTATACATCTATAACCCGAACAAAAAAATCAATTAAACCACGGTTAAAAGAAACATATCCATAAAAAAGAAACACTGCCAAAGGGGTCACCAAATTAACAATGAGTTTGGAATTTGCATTGTCTTAGCTTTAAATGTGACTTATTTCCTAGCTAGTTAACTTTTTTTTTAAGCTTTAAGTAAAAATATTTGATTTCTTCATTTCCGTCTCACTAAGAGAAACCAGAACAACAAAGAATTGCGTACCCAACTTTAAAAAAAAGGTGCAAAAAGAAACAAAAATCTGTTTGCTTTGGCGCAAGGCTGCAAACAAACGAACCGAACTATTAGCGAGCAACTTGAGGCTCAGCTTGTTATGAGTTCAGTTCGAATTGGCTCATTAGTAAAAGATTCGAGCTGGAGCTGGAGCTTTAAGCTCGTTCAGTAAACAAGCCAAGTACATGCTGCTTGTAACTCGGGTCATTAATAAAAGCCCATCTTGTTTGTATTGGCTCGGCTTGTTTATTAACCAAACCGAGCTTGAACACCTCAATGATAATGATAAACGAGCCGATTCCGTGCTGCATTAATTTGGGCTCATCTCGAGTTTGGCTAGTTTTGAACAAGCGGAGTTGAACACTTCAAAGCTCGGCTCGGCTTGTTTGCAACCATAAGGGAAAAAATACCAAAAAATATTGACAATTCGACAAAAAAAATAAAAATAAAAAACAAGGCAAGCAAATCTTAAGCACCTTCTGCGTTTTTCCATCGAGTTGGGGCAGCTCGATTTCCGGTGCCGTTGCCGGGTACGTGACTGGGATATCAAATTGGAGATCGAACTCGTATTTGAGGAGGTTATGAACGTACCAGCACTTTCCGACCCACCTAGTGCCGTCGGCGTTGGCGGCGGAGATTCGGAACCAGTCGTTGTCGTTGGACTTGTTCATCGAAGTGTAGGCGATCAAGGCCTTGTACTCCTCCTTCAGCCGCTGCGTCCACGCCGCTCCGTCGCGAGGACCGGATTTGGTTGATAGAAGTGGGATCTGTGTCAGGGTGGATTTGGTGCTCGGATCCCAACCCTCCATTTTTTCGAAACCCTAACCCTAGGGATGGAGATGGAGGTTTTGAAAGGTGTAATTGTGTGGGGAATTTTGGAAAATCAAGTTTTGCGTTTGGAAAAGTTTTCCCGGGAAGGAATTAAATCATCTTCATCCCTTAACTCTATTTTTTTTTTCAGAAAATTTTGGGTTTTAAAGGGCGTTCAGTCCAACCTAATTTATTTTAAGACCTCTAATACATTGATGAATTTTTTTTTTAGGACTCAAGGACAATACTAGACAAAAATACATTTAATGAAGTAGGAGCAATAAACCATGCTTGTGGATAGGGTTGTAAATGATCTGAGACGTTCATGAACTGTTCGAGGCTCGACTCGGTAAAGGCTCGTTCGAGTTCGATTCGGATACTTAACGAACTGAACCTGAACCTCAATTTTAGGCTCGTTTAATAAACGAGCCGAACCTGAACTTGGAATATATGTATATCTCATAAGAATTTCTTAAATAACCTTGAATAGTTATAAACTCACACATATGCATAATGATAATTTTATAACTTGTACATTTATAAACTTATAAAAGTATTATAAACTTAAATTTTAATATGTTTTTATAATTTTATATATGTATGAACTTATTTTATGTACAAAACAAAAACATTATTTGAAGTTCTAAACTTATATGAGATCATAAAAATCTAATATTTTTCACTCGTTAAAGCTCGTGAACCAATTCGAGTTCGACTCAAACCTAGGCAAGCTTGGCTCGAGCTCGGCTCGTCAAATTTTCAATGAGTTCGAGCTCGGCTCGAGTTCGTTTAAAAACTTAACGAACAAACCTGAACATTCTAAAGCTCGGCTCGATTCGACTCGTTTACATCCCTACTTGTGGAGGAATGCGGACCCTTGAAAGCGACTCACCACGAAGTAATTCTATTTTCTGACCCTGCTTTGCCAATTGACGCGTGGGAATCTCCCAGAATTTTTTTGACCCAGAAATTGATGACCCACGCCTCTCTCTCTCTCATGCGCATGGGAAAAATTATCTTTCTTCAATTTTGGGGTGGGTTCAATTTTAGGGGGATTAGACTCTTTGAGGAAGGGTATAGTGAGTTTAAACATTTTGAGTTTAGGCACTTAGGGTGCACTTTCCAATTATAGGGTTTTAGTGGTTTAAGCACTTTCATATGGTACCCTAGGATTTAGGTTTAGACACTTTCATTAGGTCTGGGGGTTTAGGCACTTTCATAGGATTTGGGAGGTTTGGGCACTTTCATGGGCTAGAGGGGGCATTTTTGGAATGTGTGGGTGATTTGTCCTCTTGGCATTAAAGGATTAGTTCATGTCATATTTCCATGATTGACCCATATACTATGTCCTTGTGGAAGAAAGACTCTTTTTTTTTTCCCTTCGTCGTACCTAACCACATGAATGAGACATCCAAGAGCTCTACCGCATGAATTAGCCACCACTTGCCCCTTGCTCTAATTTATCGAGTAAAAATTTGAGGAAAAACTTCACTTATGCCAAAAGATTGGGTTCCAGAGTTAATTATGCGGTCTTTAAATATGTTATAACATATGTTTGAAAGTTCTAAAATGTGTTCTTAATTAAGGGAAAATTGCTCTAAAATGGTAGTTGGGGCAATTAATTGCAAACACAAGGACCACTTTTTAGAAATTGCATATACATGAAACGCACAATTTTAATTGCATATACATGGAACCCATAATAATGTGGACCGAAATACCCCTTTTCTTGAATCTGTGATTTCGAGTGCAATGAATTTGTTGAGGAGTGCAACCGTTGTCAATGTAGAGTGCAACAAAAGTGGATGAAGGGTGCAATTGTCAGAAAATTTTCGCAGTGTGACTTGAACACACACCCTTCTTGAATTTGGACCAATGTGGGTGCAATGAATTTGTTGAACTCTTCTTTCACTTTTGTTGAACTCTTAATGAAGAATTGTTACACTCCTCAACAACTGTTTTGCATTCATGTTGCATGTTTTTTACTCAAGTCAAACTTTTTGTTAATATTTTTACTAACTATTGCATGCTTCTTCCACTTTTGTTAATATTTTTACTGACTATTGCACGCTTCTTCCACTTTTGTTAACCTCTTAATGGAGGACTGTTGCACTCCTCAACAACTGCTTTGCACCCGTGTTGCACGTTTTTTTACTCAATTCAAACTTTTTGGAAATATTTTTACTGACTATTGCACTCTTCTTCCACTTTTATTGAACTCTTAATGGAGGACTGTTAGACTCCTCAATAACTGTTTTGCACCCATGTTGCACGTTTTTTTACTCAATTCAATTTTTTTGGAAATATTTTTACTGACTATTGCACTCTTCTTCCATTTCTGTTGAATCCTTAATGGAGGACTGTTGCATTTCAAGAAGGGTAAGTGTTCAAGTCACACTGGGAAGATTTTTTGACCATTGCACCCTTCATCCACTTTTGTTACACTCTACATTGACAACGGTTGCACTCCTCAACAAATTCATTGCACTCGAAATCACAGTTCAAGGGGGTATTTTGGTCAACATAATTATGGGTACCATGTGTGTGCAATTAAAATAGTGCGTTTCATGTTGGGAGCAATTTTCAAAAAGTGTTCCATGTCCTTGCAATTTATTACCCCTACTACCATTTTAGAACAATTTTCCCCTTAATTAAATTTATAAGTTCAGGAATGATTAAAGACCAAATCTCTAATCGTGATATATAATACTGCTTTTAATTTCTACCTAGCATCACTTACCTTGATTTGTTAATGACCCATGCAACTTTAGTAATGATTTCAATTACCCAACATAGTATCGGGTAAAGACCAACAAAAAAAATCCAACCAAAACTAAGCCCGTATGTATAGCAAAGACTTCTAGATTTTTAGACGCTTCAAACAGCCTTCAAATAAAACCTCTCCCGTCTAACGATTAGGCTTCAAATTTAGTTCAAATAGTCTTAAGATATGTTGGTTGTGTTCGGTTCATGGGTTTAGTTTTGTTTTAATTTTGTTGACATCATCATTTCTCTCTCTATCTCCCTCCACTCGTTACACCTGCTTACATCATCAAAACTAAACTAAACTACCAACCAAACACAGCCGTTATGACATAGGTTTCGGAAATTTAAAATGTAGTCTTGGTTCTTACTTAGGCCATGTTCCACTAAGAAAAAACTAGTTTTGTTTTAACTAAAAAACTACCCCATTCCACTAAAAAAAAACCCCACAAAAAACCAACAAAAAAAACACTTAATTCCACTAACCAAAAAAAAAACCAAACCACTTTAATCATGTAAAATTACGAATCTGCCCCCCTTCAAACCCCTTATCCTTTGGGTACAAGGGTAGCTTGGTAATTTGGCAACACAACTCAAAAAACCAAAAAGCTAAAAAACTAGTTAGTGGAACTAGTTGGTTTTTTGTAAAACTAAAAATAAAAAAAAAACCAAAAAACAAGTTAGTGGAACATGGCCTTAGATTTATAAGTTAAAGAATGGTTGTACACCAAACTAATATCTAGTCGTGATATATAAGAAGAAGGAATCGGTTCTGGGGACACAAGTTTTGACACTTCATCGCAGCCCTTGAAACCAAGGGTTGAGATTAAAAACTTATGTGTGTGCTCTTTCTTCCCCTTCTCCCATTCACGCCTAATTAATCTCTCTCTACCGTAATAGTTCCCCACTCCGGTGAGAGAGAGATGGAGGTTCAATTTCTCCCACAATACCCACATCACGAAACGACCAACCGTGAATCGCTTCTATTCCTCAGATATACAAAACAATCTACAAAGCTTCATACATGTATATATAGTGCATTTGGGTTTGTGGAAATCGGTTTGAAATACTCCGATCTTGTAGACGAGACGAGGGAGGAAAAGCCTCGTCAATGTCGTGCTCGATTTGTCTAGAGGCTGTGACCAATAATGGGTTTAGATCTTGGGCAAAGCTTCACTGAGGACATGAATTTCATCTGGGTTTCAACAGCCTAAATTGGTTTATAGATGCCGAAAATTGACATGTAATAGTCAGTAGTCTGTTCCATTATCTTGTGATGGGTGTTTGGTTGTGTAAATGCACATGATTGATTTTTTATTTTATTTTTTTTGTGTGTGTAGGTAATTTTGTATTGGATTTATTGATTGAAGTAGTATTAGTTTTGTTGTTCACTAAATTTTTTTATGCCGGAGAGGGGAGTGGGGAGAGAGAGAAGACATGGTAACCGGAGATGTAGGTCGCTGGAGTGGGGAAGGGGAAGGGGAAAGGAAAGGGAAAAGGTAATTAAGGTACGGTAGGGAGAGATTAAGTGTGAATGAGAGTGGAAGAGAGAGCTCATGCATAAGCTTTTAATCTCAACCCTTGGTTTCAAGGGCTGTGATCGAGTGTCAAAACTTGTGTCAAAATTTGTGTCTCCGGAACCGGCCCCAGAATACGTATAGCTTATATGCATCATCACCAATTCTAATTTGTTCATAACCCATGCAACCTTAGTAGTGATATAAATTGCCCCACATATTACTTGGTTAAACACCTAAACAAGTGGCTAATAATTTAAAAGCTTATGGTCTATTATAAGACTTCTGTGTCAACAATTAAAGAGGATTAATGTCTTTACCAAAGGTGTTACATTCTTTTTTAGATTTTGCAAAATAAATTATAAATGAAAACTTGCAGCATTTTCTTCCGACCCATACTTGTGGGGAGTGCGAGGATTTCGTTCCATTAATCGCCTTTGATTCCCCTGCTCCTCGTTACCCAAGGTATTATCATCCAGCCTTTGCTACTCCTCCTCATCTCCTACTTGCTGCCCCTCATCTCCTACTTGTTGCCCCTCATCTCCTACTTGCTGCTCCTTGTGCACGGGATCATCCAGTGTTGAATGTTGCGGTGTTGGCTGAGAGTTGGAATACCCGTTCCCTGCATCCCAATCCATCGAACCAAAAGGTGGCACCACAGTAGTATTGCCAATCGACTGATCGGGCCGATGGACATCTACCATCTCAGTATCAGGCTGCAGTGCAATATTGTCCAACACATCACCACTCCAACCCGCATTGGTTGTATCCGCTTCATTGTTGAAAACAAGGAAATAGCCATAAGTGATGAGCAAAAAGCAGAGAGCACAAGTAATTCTATGATGCAAGTCAAAAAAACATAGAATTCAAAAAAAAATTGTAACCTCCATTCAGCAAATCTAAAAAGGAGCTTTGATTGTTGTCTAATTCAATGTCTTGACAACCCATTCAGGTCCTCAGACCAACTACAAAAATTAAAATTAAAAGAGAGTATTAAGTTCAAACTAAAACTGAAAAAAAAAATTCCAAATCAAGGGTGGGATTTCTTTCATACCTCTTACATCCGCAGATAGAGACACACAACCAAGACCAAAGCTCCTTGAAGCAGGTTGGGTTTCCGAGAAAAAAAAGGATTGGTCTTGGTCATTTTGACGGGATTGAGTGGCATCCCGCTCATGAGATGATTGGGCATTATCATTATTAGTGGGATGAGGAGTGTTAACCAACTCTTCCAAGTTGATTAGTAAGTACCTGTACCTCTGTGCCCACATCTCATTGTAATCTTTATATTTCTCATAAGTAGCCCAATCCTTACCCTTGGGACCACTTCTCTTGAGAACTTCCAATTTAAAATTGAACAATGATACATACACAAACTCTCAGCCACAATCCACCACAACCCCTCTCACATGTGGGGTTGGGCCCGCTCAAGGTGGGTCCCCCACATGTGAGAGGGGTTGTGGTGGGTTGTGGCTGAGAGTATGTGTCTGTATCATTTTTGTTTAAAATTACCACCAGTAGGCAACCGGGACACAAAATCATTGGGCAACCCAAACTGCCTTGGGGTTAAATCCGGCCTCTGGTAAACAGCATCATTGAAACATAGAAGAACAGTACGGCTCATCCCCATAATAACCTGGCGCTTTAGAGGCTCAGGAAGAAAGTCCACCGGCAGCCGTTTATACGGCTGCCATACAATCTACATTAAGATAATAGAAAGGCTAAAATTAAAAACTGCACATCTCAAAATCCCATAGCTTTAAGAGAACAAAGGGAAAAACTTACATCATCCTCATTGAGATTACCAAGAATTTGATTCCAATCAACCTTGCGGTAGTTGTTGTTAGAGTGAGAGAGGGCATCACTCCAGCCCCAATCAAAGGAAATTGACTGGTTTTCTCCAAAGTGCTCTCGACCGGCAAATTGAGCTCCCCCGGTAATTTAGGGATCCGCTCGAGAGCGAAGACCTAGACGGGAAAAATAGATCAGAAGTTCAGAACCATCAAGTACAATAGAATCTGAAATAAAATAAAAGGAATTCAAATTCGTCTTACCAATACAGAATAAACGAAACCAGAAACTTCGTTTGCTTGGCGACCACGGTTAACATTGTCTAAATACCTACAGATTGAACTTTGGAGGTTCCCCAGTAGGCTCGCACCCCATGCATATGTCCCAATTGCCTTTACATCTTCCAACAGAGGAAGATACATAACGGACACATGCGATCCGGCTGGATCTGGGGCAATCACACAACCGATGATGTACAACACATATGCCCGTACATATTTATCCAATTCACTGTCCTCATCCAGAGAGGATGGAACAGTCATAAATTTTTCTCTAAGCCAATGGAAGGGAACATTGGAAGTCTTTACAGATTTCCCCTTTTTCACAACATTTAGACACCCATCATCCAACAGATACTTCCTGCACGTGGCTTCTGGATGTTCATCCTTACCCGTAACTGGCTTTCCATCAATAGGAAAGCCAGTTATGTAGAGAATATCCTCTAAGCCAAACAGATCAGTTTGATCACCAAACTTAAAACAGTTTGTTTCCTTATCATAACAATGTATAACGGATGAAATGAGGCCAAAATCGTGCTTTGTTTTTTCCACCATGCAATGAATGGTGTCAAACCCAGTACCAAAAATCTTAGCACGTACTCTACGATCAAGTTTCCACATTCCCACACAGTTCAGCTTAGAAGCACATTGTTTCTACAAGAAAAAAGAAGGGTTATAGTAAACCCTTAAAAAACAAAAGATAAGCACAAACAAAATAGAGTAAGTAAATCTTACGGGTTTAGCGGCCATTTCCGAAGCTGCAAACACACACACAGAGAGAGAGAGAGAGAGAGAGAGACAGAGAGACAGAGAAGTTGATTTTTTTAAAAGGAACAGAAAACCCCTGTTTTCTAATCGACCTTTTAAAATAGTTCACCCCTCGTGTTATTTTGAGTTTTAAAATAGTTCAACCCTTCCATAAGTACTGGGCTTACTTCACCCTTCCATAAGTACTGGGCTTACTTCAGAGATTTTACTGGGCTTAACCACTTCCCACAAGTAAGGCCAAGCCCACTTTCAAAAAAAAAAAAAATTACTCCGCATTGGGTTTGGGCTTACTTCAGAGATTTTACTGGGCTTAATCACTACCCACAAGTAAGGCCAAGCCCACTTTCAAAAACAAAACCAAAAAATTAGCCCGCTTTTGAAAAAAATTACGATAAATAAGAAAGAAATTGATTATTAGACAAACAAAATAATTGTGTTGAAAAAAAACCCCAAAAAAGTTCCTTGAACTCTTAATGAAGAACTGTTACACTCCTCAACAACTGTTTTGCATTCATGTTGCACGTTTTTTACTCAAGTCAAACTTTTTGGAAATATTTTTACTGACTATTGCACGCTTCTTCCACTTTTGTTAACCTCTTAATGGAGGACTGTTGCACTCCTCAACAACTGTTTTGCACCCATGTTGCAATTTTTTTTACTCAATTCAAACTTTTTGGAAATATTTTTACTGACTAATGCACTCTTCTTCCACTTTTATTGAACTCTTAATGGAGGACTGTTGCACTCCTCAACAACTGCTTTGCACCCATGTTGCACGTTTTTTTACTCAATTCAAACTTTTGGAAATATTTTTACTGACTATTGCACTCTTCTTCCATTTCTATTGAACCCTTAATGGAGGACTGTTGCATTTCAAGAAGGGTATGTGTTCAAGTCACACTGGGAGGATTTTTTGACCATTGCACCCTTCATCCACTTTTGTTACACTCTACATTGACAACGGTTGCACTCCTCAACAAATTCATTGCACTCGAAATCACAGTTCAAGGGGGTATTTCGGTCAACATAATTATGGGTACCATGTATGTGCAATTAAAATAGTGCGTTTCATGTTGGGAGCAATTTTCAAAAAGTGTTCCATTTCCTTGCAATTAATTGCCCCTACTACCATTTTAGAGCAATTTTCCCCTTGATTAAATTTATAAGTTCAGGAATGATTGAAGACCAAATCTCTAATCGTGATATATAATACTGCTTTTAATTTCTACCTAGCATCACTTACCTTGATTTGTTAATGACCCATGCAACTTTAGTAATGATTTCAATTACCCAACATAGTATCGGGTAAAGACCAACAAAAAAAATCCAACCAAAACTAAGCCCGTATGTATAGCAAAGACTTCTAGATTTTTAGACGCTTCAAACAGCCTTCAAATAAAACCTCTCCCGTCTAACGATTAGGCTTCAAATTTAGTTCAATAGTCTTAGGATATGTTGGCTATGCTCGGTTCATGGGTTTAGTTTTGTTTTAGTTTTGTTGACATCATCATTTCTCTCTCTATCTCTCTCCACTCATTACACCTGCTTACATCATCAAAACTAAACTAAACTACCAACCAAACACAGCCGTTATGACATAGGTTTCGGAAATTTGAAATGTAGTCTTAGTTCTTACTTAGGCCATGTTCCACTAAGAAAAAACTAGTTTTGTTTTAACTAAAAAACTACCCCATTCCACTAAAAAAAACCCAACAAAAAACCATCAAAAGAAACACTTAATTCCACTAACCAAAAAAAAACCAAACCACTTTAATCATGTAAAATTACGAATCTGCCCCCCTTCAAACCCCTTATCCTTTGGGTACAAGGGTAGCTTGGTAATTTGGTAACACAACTCAAAAAACAAAAAGCTAAAAAACTAGTTAGTGGAACTAGTTGGTTTTTTTGTAAAACTAAAGATAAAAAATACCAAAAAACAAGTTAGTGGATGTGGGCACCCGTGACCTCCGCGAGAAACCTTGAAAGTACTAGAACATCGTGTTCGTTAGAGTCGCCACTTGATTTTAAGGTTAACCAAGCAACCGAATTCAACGTACAAAATTCGAGACAACCGGTCCGTCATAACCAGAGTGATCTTGGTTCGGGAGCTAAGTTACGGGATGGGAAGGTTTTATTGAAAAATGCACCCATCCCGCCTAATCAAAATGATTAGTCTCTACTCATAATTATGAGATTTTAAAAGAAGATTTAGAGTGATTTAGACAATTACGGGAAAGGGAACAAGGAAAAATAAATAAAATTAACGATGCATGAGGCTAGATTTATAGAAAGAAATATTACCGAAAAAGATAAAATAGGCGAAGACTGAACTTCTTTTGATCAACGTCCGGATACTCCCCTCAAAATCACGAATTCAGCGAGTATAAACTCCGTTCGCCGCGAAAAGCACTTTACTTAACTAATGCTTCGAAAAACTTGGATTAAGGACAAAGCGTTGAGTAATTTTGGAGACTAAGCTAAGGACTAATATTTTTGGGATTTTGGTGAATGATTTTTTGAAGAGGGTTTTCTTGGTTTTTGGGAAGAGAAACACTAGAGGAAAGTTTTGGATGCAAAGAATAGGCTAGAACAAGGTTTTTAGGCTAGGATTTCTTGAGATTTCTTGTTGTCTCTTGAAATGAGAAGCCTAAGGTCCTTTTTATAGGCACCATGGAAGCTTCTTAGAGTTATTTTCCGCCAGAAATCGGATGGGAGGTGAGTGAATGGAGCATGGGCAACCATACCAAGCTGCATCATCTGTCTGTCTTTTGACCTTGCGTCCGCAAGGTTGGACCTTGCGTCCGTAATGTTGACCTTGCGTCCGCAAGGTCTGACTTCCATACTTTTACAACATGTAGGCCCATGCTCCTGCGTACGTATGTCGGTTATTCTTGTGATATTTCGTCCGTAACATGACATTTTGGATCAGAAATTGGGCTTTTTATTGGGCTAGAACTTGGGCTTATTTGCTGGGCTTTATAATGGGCCGAATAGATTGATTTGGGTGGGTTTGTTGGTCTTTTTCTTGGTGGATGGTGAATCCAAGTTCATCGAAGCATTGATTAAATAAAATAAATTTCACAACGTCGTCAGTAATTTTTCATCATTGGGGATATGCTGGGACTCTTGCTTAGGATTCACGGATAGTCAAATTGGGGTGTCTACAGTGGAACATGGCCTTAGATTTATAAGTTAAAGAATGGTTGTACACCAAACTAATATCTAGTCGTGATATATAAGAAGGGATCGGTTCCGGGGACACAAGTTTTGACACTCCATCGCAGCCCTTGAAACCAAGGGTTGAGATTAAAAACTTATGTGTGTGCTCTTTCTTCCCCTTCTCCCATTCACGCCTAATTAATCTCTCTCTACCGTAATAGTTCCCCACTCCGGCAACCCCCAACTCCGGTGAGAGAGAGATGGAAGTTCAATTTCTCCCACAATACCCACATCACGAAACGATCTACAAAGCTTCATACATGTATATATAGTGCGTTTGTGTTTGTGGAAATTGGTTTGAAATACTCCGATCTTGTAGACGATACGAGGGAGGAAAAGCCTCGTCAGTGTTGTGCTCG
Organism: Vaccinium vitis-idaea; assembly: GCA_963854785.1. NCBI lineage: Eukaryota > Viridiplantae > Streptophyta > Magnoliopsida > Ericales > Ericaceae > Vaccinium > Vaccinium vitis-idaea. Next base: position 27,176,365 of record OY978226.1, on the reverse strand, counting down.
ATTTGTCTAGAGGTTGTGACCAATAATGGGGTTAGATCTTGGGCAAAGCTTCACTGAGGACATGAATTTCATCTGGGTTTCAACAGCCTAAATTGGTTTACAGATGCCGAAAATTGACATGTAATAGGCAGTAGTCTGTTCCATTATCTTGTGATGGGTGTTTGGTTGTGTAAATGCACATGATTGATTGATTTATTTTTTTTTGTGTGTAGGTAATTTTGTATTGGATTTATTGATTGAAATAGTATTAGTTTTGTTGTTCACTAAATTTTTTTATGCCGGAGAGGGGAGTGGGGAGAGAGAGAAGACATGGTAACCGGAGATGTAGGTCACTGGAGTGGGGAAGGAGAAGGGGAAGGGAAAAGGTAATTAAGGTACGGTAGGGAGAGATTAAGTGTGAATGAGAGTGGAAGAGAGAGCTCATGCATAAGCTTTTAATCTCAACCCTTGGTTTCAAGGGCTGTGATAGAGTGTCAAAACTTGTGTCAAAATTTGTGTCTCCGGAACCGGCCCCAGAATACGTATAGCTTATATGCATCATCACCTATTCTAATTTGTTCATAACCCATGCAACCTTAGTAGTGATATAAATTGCCCCACATATTACTTGGTTAAACACCTAAACAAGTGGCTAATAATTTAAAAGCTTCTGGTCTATTATTAGACTTCTGTGTCAACAATTAAAGAGGATTAATGTCTTTACCAAAGGTGTTACATTCTTTTTTAGATTTTGCATAATAAATTAAGATGCTCCCGATTGTGAAGCAGAAATGGGGGGTGATGTGCATGGTGTTGTGCACCCCCTCGGCCGTTGGATCGTGTTTTGGACGGCTCGGATGCGTTTTGATTTTTTACCCGTAAAAAAAAAATCAAAATTAAAGGATAATTGCCGAACGCATCCGAACCGTCCAAAACTCAATCCAACGGCCGAGGGGTGCACAGCCGTCACTTGGTAGTTTCACCCATTCTCATAATTTCCTAACATTGCCACTTCCAATGACTTTATCTTCGTCTACAGTTTACCCTTTTTATGCAGAGTGGAGTTCTACTCCACCATTTTCCTCCTGTTTTTATGTAGACTAGTTTGATGCCTCCGTGCACCGATTTGGGGGGCCTGCTGTGCAGGTGACGCATGGCACCGTGCCATGCGGCACCCGCACAGCAGGGCCCCCGGGTCCCTCCGTGCACCCACGAAATCTCGTGCTCGTGCTTTTGTACTTTATTATTATTATTTTTTGTTTGTGTTGGTGATGTTTTTTAGGGAAATGTTGCTCTATGATTTTTTTACTTACAAATTTCCTTTGGTCCGTAATAGCTATTTTCATTCAGTCTAGGATGAGTGTATGTACTAATACTAATGTAGTTCATGCAATTTGTTAAAGAAAAGTTGAAAGAAACCAACAACAAAAAATAAAGAGTTAAGCAGCAATATTCTATGCATTGAATATTTGAACGTAATTCCCCCCCCAACAAAAAATAATAATAATAATAATAATTAGATGATTCAGGGAAAATAAAAATACCACTTTCAATCGTGCAACGATAATTGAATGTGAAACTGAGTAAAGAACAATTGCATGTGCTGAAAGGCATGTGCTTTGCATATCAACGACCATACTATTGATCTCTCCTGTGTAAAAAGGATCCAACAGCTCCATTGTGATTTATATGATTCTCCAAAATCATTCACACCTAGAAATAAAACCAAAATTAAATTTGCAACTAAAAGAAACAGGATTGTATAATGAACAAATGAACAAATGATGCAGTCCTTATTGTAGAGTCCCAGTATAGGTAACCCTCAGAAAACTATTGAACCCTGGAACGATCAACAAGCCCATAATAAGATGTGGCTCTTAACTGCGGTTCAAGGAAGATGGAAAAAAGCATAAATGAAAGGATTTTATGAACCAAAAATAAGTGAAAAAATAGTAGTTGCAGTTCCAAAAATAACTGAGGTACAACATAAATCATCATCAAACTCACCATTGATCTCGGAATCGGGGGCCCTGTAGTGAGTCAAACTCACTGCAGGGTGTAGTGAGCAACAGTGGCCGTTGGATTCGGCAATCAAACTCACTACTCTTACATGGAAGAGTTTCATTTTTAATCTGAACCATCGATTGCCGAATCCAACAGCCATTGTTGCTCACTACACCCTGTAGTGAGTGCCCTCACTACAGGGCCCCCGGTTCCATTGATCTCACCCTTTGCCTTTCCACTGCTTTGCGATTTTAAACCAAACAAAATAACTTATGTCAACAAATACAACTTTCTCATCTCACAAACCGAGATTATCACTCTCCAGATATAAAACTCTGGCTTTCATTTACTCGGAACTATAGGTAGAATTTTGGTAGCAATTGCTTTGATCATTTGCAAATTCTAGCACCACATTTCCTATATGATTTGAACAAATTATCCAGCACCGATAACACGAAGCACATGTTATAATCACTCACAGATAGAGAGAGGAAACAATGGTCACTCAATTGTGAAGAATATGACTAGCTAGGAACAACAGTACCAAAAGGCATTGAATAACTTTGTGAGCGATTGAAGCTAATAGCTAGAAGAGAGCTGAATAAAACAATGATACTGTTAGTAATGGCAATTACAAGTCGTGCACCACAAATAAACTACTCCCTCCGTCCCTTTTTAAGTGGTCCACTTGAGAAACGTGTATTTTTGCGGACGCTTAAAAATGTACTTGCGTATAACATTTTTAAATTTTTTTGACACCAAATTAAAGTACTCAATGAGCACTTTAATTTAAAACAAATTACAAGGTTATATAGAGAAATGTGTTTTTTAGGGGTTTGAAATTGCACGTATTCCCATATGGATCATTTAAAAAGGGACGGAGGGAGTATATTGAAAACTAAAGCTAAGGACAATAAAGCGGAAAAGAAAATCCTGGAGCTTAGTCCAAAATATATTTCTTGGGACATTGCTACACGTACATATACAAGTGCACAGAAAATGCACAGATCGTGTTCGGGGACCCACTTTTGGATTGAAACGATGGGACTTTGGTTCGATCACTTCTAACCGTCCGATTGAGCTGAAATTTTGTTGGCCCACTCGGAAAAATGTTCTCAAACATGGGTCCCCGAGCACGATCTTTTGGATTGAAACGGTGGGACTTTGGTTCGACCACTTCTAACTGTCCGATTGAGCTGAAATTTTGTGGGCCCACTCGAAAAAATGTTCTAAGAAGAATAAACGGTTCGGATCACTCGTGTGGGACCCAAACGTGGGTCCCCGAGCACGATCTGTGCATTCTCTATGGGCCGGTACCCATAGGTTTTCCGTATTTCTTGTGGGACAAAAACTAAGCCACTTAAAATGCAAAAGTTACACAACCCACTCCATTGTCCAAAATATATTTATTTGCATGCCTGATGCTTTTGTTTGTTAGTTGCCGATGTCTTCTTGTTTCCTTTTGGCATGGACGCAACAAAAGTTTAAGCATTCTTGGACCTTTGGAAGCAACAAAAGCTCTGATAGTCTGATCGACTACACTAGTAACATAAATCGACCGTGTATCTCTCTCTCAAAAGCTATGCGAAGTCTCTCTCTCTCTCTCTCTCTCTCTCTCTCTCTCTCTCTCTCTCTCTCTCTCTCTCTCTCTCACAAAGCGTTTATCTCTCTATTGACCACGCCAGAAGGGATGGAACCGCCATCGAAGTCCTCCAGCGTCAAGGTACCTTGTTCTTCGAACTTTTCTCTCTCTTTTCCCTCTCTCTAAATTTCTCTCTTTATGCGTATACGTATAGATTCTATGCATGTGGTGTGTATGTCTGAAGAATATCCAGTGTAGCACGTGGATGCTCCGAGGTCCATAGAAACAAATACTCCTAAATTGAGTGTTCAATTTGCTCACTCTCAACCAACCAATTATCCAATAGCGGCCTGTACAAAACGACAGGCCACAATCACAAATAACCATTGAATACCAAGGGAATTACGAGAATACAGTTTAACCAAACACAAAAGGGTAAAAAGAAATGGGAGAAACCAATTAATCATGAGTTTTTTCTATTTGAAATTGCAATTTATTTTAAATTACGAGAATACAGTTTAACCAAACACAAAAGGGTAAAAAGAAATGGGAGGAACCAATTAATGGCTTAGAGATATTGTTAACTTGTTCCACACAACTCTTTTGCTTCATTAGATGTTTTGTCTTGTTTGAGTAAATAAGAACATGAGTCATACGCATATTCCAAAAAACTCTTTTGCTTCATTCAATGTTTACGTGAATGACTAAAAGACCAAAACAAGAGGACAAAATAGAACCACAAAACACACAAAAGGCCAAAAGAATGAAAAAACACAACTCATTAGCAACTCAACTCTTCTCCGTAGGCCAAACCGTTCAAGCAAACAATAGGCAATATACATACTAATGCCCAAAACTTAAAAAGAACAACAAGAAGATTTCAAAGACTAACCTATCACTAATGCCCAATAAAATCACACATAGATTAGGACAAAAAAACGTGAGAGAGATTTTTAGGCTAAGATTATGTAGTTATGTCTGAAAATTTTTAGGTTGTGATTTTTTGGGCCAGCTGTGCAAAAAGTTGAGAGAAACAGGAAGTAAGTAATTGGATACTGTGGCGGTGAGTCCCCTTTGGTCTGTAATTGGATACTATGGCGGTGAGTCCCCCTTAGTCTTGGGCCAGCTGTGCCAAAAACAAAAAAAGAAACGTGAAGCAATTGGATTAAGAGAACCTCATGGTGGTGAGTCCCCCTTGGACACAAAAGGCCAAAAGAGGGGCAAAATTAGAACTGAAAATAGAAGCGAAAGCCAAACGGAAGATTTCCTTTTAATATAGAGATAGAATGATTGATGCTGTTTCATGATACTTCTGTTCTAATTTTGTTTGACACTGTTACTCTATCCGACCTATTGTTTGATAATGAGATCAGTTTTTCAATGCTCTCTGCGTTTTCATTGTTTTGTTTTTTCCTCTTTTGGTTGCAGAAGATCGAAGGTCTATTAGATGACCATCACATAGGGTCATTGTGGAGTCTTCATCTGGATAGCATCTAATTTCGTGTTGTCGTTTATGTAGATGTAACTTTAGTAGCTTTTGACATTTTGGGAGATACTAACATTTATGGTGAGAACGTTTTGTGTTTGTGTTGCGTTTGGTTTGGACCGACAGACCACCTATATTTTTGGGATTTTGACACGGATGATTTTTACATATTTACGAGCTTCATTTTACTAGTAGACTGTTTCATAATTTCCTCTACAATAGGATTTTTTTGCTTAGATATTTGATGGCTATTAGTTCGTTTTCTTTCATCACAATATTAAGTTTTGGGACATTGAGTTAAGCATTAAAGATTTGCTTATTCATTAACTCTTTACATTGGTTGTTTGGATGGAATTATTGTTTCTAACGTTGTGATTTAAAATTCCTGAATGGTCTTTGTGGGGGTGCAATCGAGACGGATCAATCTGTATTCAGTTTTGCAGATTCTGAGACAGCGGCCCTTTTAGCCCTTTATGATGCGAAGGGGGGCCTTTGCTGACCCCTACGAACCCGGCCGCTACAGTCTTCATTCCTGATTGTGTTTGTTTCAAATATTCCGTTGGTTTTGTAAGCTTGGAATTACGGAAAAGGCTACAATACACACCTCTTATTTGGGTGTGTATCATACACACCCCTATAAAAGTTATGAATTTTTTGTAAAAGTTATGAATTTTTTGTAAAAGTTATGAATTTTTTGTAAAAGTTGTGAATTTTTTGTAAAAGTTACGAATTTTTTGTAAAAGTTGCGATTTTTTTTATAAAAGTTACGAGACACACCAAAATGTTACGAATCATATTGCTGAAAAGTTACGAAAAACTAAAAAATGTTACAATTGCCGATGAGGTGGCACAATCTGGACCATGCAATAGGTGCATATGGTACACCCAAATAACTTGGGTGTGTATTGTAGCCATTTCCTGGAATTACCAGTGCCACTAAGCAAACGATCTCGAACAAAAAATATACTCCTACTATGTAGTAGAACCAACGTTTGACGTCTCTTTTTACGAAAATGACTTATCTCATTTTAACAAAAGAGGAGAAGTAAAAAAAAAGTTCAGAGGAGCTTTTCCACTTCTGCTTTTCTCGTTCTCACTAAAAAGATAAAAAAAAAACCCTCACTACTTCTCCGCAACACCCAAAAGCCCATTTTGTAATATTTTGTTTAGTTATTTAAATTTGCGGACTTAATTTTGTAATGTTTAAGTTGTCTGCTTTATTTTTATTTTCGTTCGTATGTAATATTACGGTTTTAATAATTTTAGGTTCTCTTGTAATATTACGGCTTTAATTTTAGTTCTTATGTAATATTACGGCTTTAATCTTGTTATATTACAGCTTCAATGTTGTAATATTACGGCTTTAAGTCGTGTAACGTAAATTACGGCTTTAATAAGCAATTTCACAATAAAAATTTTAAAAAAAATTGATTAAAACATTATTCATACACAATTATAAATAACCAAGGGCAACATGGTAAAAAACCAACCCATAATTTATTATCATCGCATGTCTCTCAAACATTACTCCTTTTGCAAAATGCATTATGCACATATCATCCAAACACTCTCTTATATTCAAAACACATTCTGGCTATAATCCAAAAGGCTAAAGAGCCAAAAAATTGACAATGAAAAGCTGAAAAGTAGGCTTCCAAACACCCCATAATACCCAGCTATTTCTAGTTGACCGTCGTTTTCTATTGCTCTGAATTTTTTTTTTCCTTTTTGGCAAGTATACTGGTTAAAGATAGTTAAACAAAAATGATACAGACACACCCTTTCAGCCACACTCTACCACATCCTCACTCACATGTAGGTGTGGAGACCACATGTGGGGACCACCTGCATGTGAGTGAGGGTGTGGTAGAGTATGGTTGAAAGGGTGTGTCTCTATCATTATTCTTAGTTAAAGGCTTCCATATTTTTCCCCCTTTAATAAATGGACAAACAAATTGATCCAAAGCATAAATTTAAGTAAAAGTCTTATTTATAGCATTTTTGTAAATTTAAGAGGGAAGACATAACGAAAATGTTAGAAACACAATCATTCGGACACTACTCCGAACACTATCCCTGACATATAGTTTGTGGTTCCCACACACATCTATTACATGGAACCCAAGTGAATGTGAAGGGTTGCGTCCGCATGATTGTGTTCGTAGCACCTCTGAAGAAATAAACTTGTAAGATTTGAGTACAAACCTTGTTAATATAGCATTGTTGTAAATTTGAAAGGAAAGAAATAAACTTGTAAGATTTGAGTACAAACCTTGTTAATAGCATTGTTGTAAATTTGAAAGGAAAGAAATAAACTTGTAAGATTTGAGTACAAACCTTGTTAATAGCATTGTTGTAAATTTGAAAGGAAAGAAATAAACTGAGTACAAACCTCGTTAGTAGCATTGTTGTAAATTTGAAAGGGAAGAAATTGAGTAAAAATTTGAGGATTATTCAATTTGAATAAATTTTTTAGTGAAACTCGCAATTTGATATAGGTTAAAGAGGTGGAGTGGATTTTTGGGAAGTTTAAAATTTTATTTAAATTTTGAGTTCAAGTGAAAAAACAGAGTAAGGAGTGGAGATGTTCTAACTTGTCCCCTCTTCTTTTTATTACAGTATTTTTTTAAAGGAGAAGGTAGGAGGGGTACTGCCAAGTGCCAATTTTTTAGACCTGGCCCTTCTGCCTAACTCTTAATTTTTTTGGCACGATATTGGCCCTTCTGCCTAACTCTTAATTTTTTTGCACGATCTTTTTGTTTGTTTTCCTTAATAGTTATCAAATGCAGGTTAACTTATCATATCATTTGTCTCGATGTGATGTAAAAATATAGGCCAAAGTTTTTTAAAAAAATGTAATGATTTTTGCACTCCTTTTTTACCCTTCACCCGCACCCCATTTTTTGTTTTTATTCTCGTGAAATTACCATTTTACTCTTTCATTAGTTCACCTATTTAGGATGATTTAATAAATTCACATGAAAAAAAATAAAAAGGACCATGGATAATAAAAATGGGAGTGCAATAATTAATTTCCCTTTAAAAAATTGATTTCTTGTAAGACAGATGAAAAAAGATCGAAAAAGACTTGTCTGTATTAAAAAGAGCAGTCTCATTATAAGTCCAATGATATTACAAATGTTGCCCATGGCATAAGATAATTATTAAATTTATTTTATAGAGTTATACCGATTTTATTAAATACATTAAGAAACACAAAGGATATGATTCGTATAACAATTTAAAGTGAAAGTTAAGAATTTAGAAAAATCTATTTTGAAGAATTGAGTTTCCAAATGTATATGGATCGTGAATTTTGAAGACTGAAATAAAATATCCATTTTGAAGAATAAAAAATGGCGATAAAACGGCTAGCCTGCATTTTCCATTTAAAAACATGGATATGGGTTGGAGATGCGTAAAACATATGAGCATCTCGAACCCATGTCAGTGTCTCTATTTTCAAAGAACCAATTCTATTTTCGAGAATCATTATCCTCAACTAGACTCCAAACGAAGCAAAAAAAAAACACATGGCGGTACGCAGCACGCCAGCTCATTTAATTAAAAGAACACACATTTGAGAAAAACTTGGATGCCGGCGGGAAACCACATGGGTAGTACCCAGAGCGTATCTCGGCCGTTCAAAAGTATTTTGGATGGCCTAGATTTTAGAGAGAGGAAATCCAGGTCATCCAAAATGCTTTTGGACGGCCGAGATACGCGCTCAGGCACCACATGTGACATGTGCCGTACCTATTTGCACCCAAAATTTTCTCAACCTACAAGGCATGAACAATCCAATAACACATACATATAGCTTTATGTCTCTCTCTCTCTCAATCCTCCCCCCCTCCACTAACCACAAAGATCATTCCAATCAGAAATTTGGACCAGCGGCCAGGATTTCTTCTGTGAGCTTGTTGTCAGTTCCAATCTTGTAGTTTGCAAAAACTTCAAAGTTCTTCTTGAACAACCCTCCCAGCTTCAACAGTGTCTCCTTGTAGGCTACCTTGTCGGACCACTGCATTAATCCCAATCCGAGTGCAATCATTAGTGAAATGCAGGACTAGTTTGCGCGTTATAGTGAAAACTATTAACCATATCGTTCTAGCAGTTCAATTAGGGTTTGGTAGGTGTAAGTGACTGTTCTGTTTAAATGCAAAACCGGGAATGTGAAACTGCGCACGGGACCATTTGTGAACAGTTTATCATATGGATCGGATTAGTCCTGACCGTATCAGGATTAGTAGAATGAACTCAGAATACAATAGAGCATAGATGTTACGTGGGAAGGGAGAGAAATCTTAGAAAGCAACTCACAGTGTTCATTGGATCTAGGATTTCCGATGGCACACCCTCAACTTCAGTGGGGATCTCAAGCCCAAACACCTCAGTCTTGGCGTAGTTTGCCTCTAACAGACTCCCAGCGTGTATCGCATCAATGATTTTCCGGGTGTAAGCTAGCTTGATACGACTTCCTGACCCATATCTGGGAGAAAAAATACTGGCTCAAATTTGCATGTGCTAAACGAGTGAAATGCATCAGTGATGCATTTGGATACTAGTAGTCACGGTCGAAACTCATACCTTCCACCTGACCAACCGGTGTTAACAAGCCATCCAGTAGCCCCATGCTTTTTCATTTTTTCGGCTAGCATGGCTGCATACTTGGTGGGATGAAGCATTATAAATGCTGCACCAAAGCAGGCTGAGAATGTTGCCGTTGGCTCTTTTATCCCATCCTCCGTTCCAGCTACCTGTTTGATTGATACATTAAGAAAAGGTTTACAAACAGAGTTTTACACAGAATACATTAGGATTGTGTCCCAATGGTATTTTTTAAAAATTGCAAGACACAATAGTCGGTGTTCTGTAAAGAAATAAGACATGCTTAGATAGCCATGAGAACGCTTTCCGTACACAACATAAAACTAACAAAACATCACCCTCCAGTTAAGATGAGAAACAATTCTCCATTGCTAGTGAATGGTTGTCCGAAAGATTAGATGCCCGTTCTAGGAAAAACAGACTAACAGCTGACCTTGACAAGCAAATATATTACTGTACAGCTAGATGTCCTTACTCTCGAACATCAGAGCCTTTAACAAGGAGGGAAGTATAAAAAAAATTGGTACAGCTAGATCTCCTTACTCTCGAACATCAGAGAACAATGAGGGAGGTATAAATACATTACTGCACAGCTAGACATCCTTACTCTCGAAAGTCAGAGACTATAACAATGAGGGAGGTATTATTAAAAATAAAAAATAAAAACAAGTTCAGCGAGGACATACGAGAGCAGTGTATCCGCTGATGAAATGGTACATGGTCTGGGCTAAGTTCAGCTTGCTCACTGGTGGAAGAACACCAAACGCATCACAGGCAAGAAGGATGACATTCTTTGGATGGGGACCAACGCATGGGATCTTAGCGTTGGGGATGTACTCTATTGGATATGCAGCACGAGTGTTCTCTATAATGACAAAAAACAACACAAAATGGATCTTGATTTCAAGAATTTTTACTTCCATAAGGAGTAAAAGGTTAACTACTACACTTGCATTCGAATTGAGAATTAAACATCAGATAAGATTATACCTCTCAATTATAATGCCATGTATATAAGACATATTTGATATTTACCTGTGACAGATTTATCCGAGTAATCAACATCTCGACAATGCTCATCAAACACCACATTTTCCAGCACTGCCAAAACAAGCAATCATGTTGGATTAATACTAATGTAATGATTTCCAAATTTTAGTTTCAAATAGCTCTACACTTTGACTACATATTGCAATAGATGCTAGAACAAGGACTTGAAAATTTTACCAGTCCCAAACTTGATGGCATTCCAGATATCAGGCTCTTTCTCGCCAGACAAATCAATGCACTTTGCATAACAACCGCCCTCGATATTTGACACGCCATTCTCACTCCAGCAGTGCTCATCATCTCCGATTAAGTACCTATTATGATCCGTAGACAGAGTAGTCTTCCCAGTACCTGATACAAACACAATCAAGATACAGTTCATCAGTACATAAGCTGATAAAAAAATAAAAAATAGCATTGTCATAGGTCAGGGAGAGAATTGAGAGTCAACACTTATCGGGGACCTGATAATCCAAAGAAAAGGGCAACATCGCCGCCTTTTCCCATATTGCAGCCGGAGTGAAGGGAGAGGATTTGACGCTTAGGCATGAGATAGTGCATTACACTGAACAAGCCTTTCTTCATTTCCCCGGCATATTGAGTGCCAAGGATTACCATTTCCCTCCTAGCAAGATTGAGATCTATGCTAGTTGAGGAAGTCATATAGTGGGTGTAACGGTTACATGGGAATTGTCCGGCATTGTATATCGTGAAATCCGGAGTACCAAAATTCTCCAGCTCCTCAGGCAAGGGTCGGATACACCTGAAACCGACCCAGTTATCTTACATACACTATACTAACATCGTTGCATCTCTGGGTATTTCTTCCTTTTTCGTTTCGTAACACACATATTAATCACATAGGCCATACAACAATGGGGATGTTTTACAAACTTTAGATTTTACAAAGTTGATTCTAAAAGTTAGAATTCAAAAGTACACAAATAGATGCTTCTTGAAATCAGCTTTCAAAAAGATGTTTACTGCCCAAAAGCAGAAACTGTGACAAACACACTGACAGCTTCTAAGGTGCCAGAACAAAAAAACACCACAAGAAGCTACCACAAACTTCATAGGTCAAGAATACTCACCTATGAAATTTAGCCTTCTTGGAGAAATATGAAATATACAGAGAAACTAGGGCTATGTTTGGTAACACTTCTTGTTTTCTGTTTTCTGTTTCTGTTTTCTAATTTCTGTTTTTCGTAAAAAGGAAGTGAAAAAAAAAATATGTTTGTGTGAAATTATTTATAAAAAAAAAAAAAAAGTAAAAACTTAATTATGAATCGGTTGGAGGTGGTGGCTGGAGGTGGTGGCCGGAAGTGGTGGTGGGGTGGTGGGTGGTGGCGGTGATGGTGGGTGGTGGTGATGCGTGGTGGTTGGGGTGGTGGCGGTGATGGTGGGTGGTGGCTGGAGGGTGGTGGTGGTGGGTGGTGGCGGTGATGGTGGGTGGTGGTGGTGTGTGGTGGTTGGGGTGGTGGCGGTGATGGTGGGTGGTGGTGCGTGGTGGCTGGAGGTGGTGGGTGATGGTGGGTGGTGGTGGTGCGTGGTGGTTGGGGTGGTGGCGGTGATGGTGGGTGGTGGTGCATGGTGGCTGGAGGTGATGGTGGGTGGTGGTGCGTCGTGGCTGGAGGTGGTGGTAGGGATGGTGGGTGGTGGGTGGTGGTTGGGGTGGTGGGGGGTGGCTGGGAGTGAGAAAACAAAAACAGAAAGTGAAAGTTGAGATTTTCAACTTCCCCAAATTTCATAAATAGTGGAAGTAAGAAGTAGAATTTGAAAGTGAAAGTGGCACACAAACAACATTCTTTTGTTTAAATTGTGAAAATTCTGAAAACAGAAACAGAAAACAGAAAACAAAAGTGCCACCAAACAAGGCCTAGTTGGTTAAAGTGTTCAAATGGCAGTTGCTTACATGTTGTGCATGAACAAGGAATGATAAGCTCGGGCAGATACAATACGGACTTTGATACGGTGATTTGGATCCCAGTTCAGAAACTGATCATTCACAAACACCTAAAATAGGAAAAAGCAGATTACAGCATTAGTAATTGGAGATCATATCGTGGTTGCAACAAAAAATAGATCATTCACAGACACCTGAATCGAATTATGCAGATACCATTAATAATTGGCAACCATATAGTGGTTGCTACTACAGGTAAAGATGTAGAATGTAACAAGGATCTAGCTAAAAATTCTGATTAAACAAATAAATCTCTTTTTATTAACCTCTCCAAATTGAGGATTTACCTTAGAATTAATGGTGAATAATTTAGGTTTACATCCAGGCTTATTCCAAACAATGCCTGATAATCAGCCACTTCAAGGGGAAAACAGTAAACCACCCCTCTCCTCCACAAGAAAATAAATAAATAACCAAAAAAAAGTTATGGTCCAGAAAAAAAAAATCAATTTTTGCACCTAGGCATCCTATTCCAAATGGTTAGCAGTAGCCAACCAATTGGAAATTGGGGCAACAACTAATGGAGGCTCTGATTCCACTATTTGGATGTTGTAGGGGGAAAGTGACAAAAGGTGATTCTCATACATGATTGCATGTAAGCTTTATTATTGCTGTTGGGTTGTCAACCTTTTGATATCTTGCTAAGGATCAACCCATGGTCAGTTTAAGTTCTAGCCACTAAAATGACACAAAAGTAATGTACTAACAAATACGTATGCGTATGTGTATATTCCTTCTCCATCAACTTATCCTGGAGTATCCTATCCAAATTTCTGGCTCCAATTTGGGACCCAGAATTAAACCAAGCATAGCCCAGAACAATACAACACAGATAAGGAAGGTAAACAAAGCCCATCAAGCCTAGATATAAATAATGGCAGTATGGGATGGCCCTTCATGCCGAGCAATGAACAAATTAAATCCCATGTCCTCAATTATGGAGAAAGTGAGATCTAGAGCTCAACCTAAAATTTTCATTTGTCTGAACAAACTTTTTAGTCCTCAACTCAGTGAGTCCCTGAGTAGGTGAGAAGACTCCAGCACCTTTTGTCTTTTCATGGTCTCGTCCAACTAGGTTTTTTTGTCTTTAAATCTCTGAGTCCTTTGGTGTAGATAAATACAGTGAGACCGGAGACTCTCTAAACAATCCTTTAGATCAAAAAATCGGTTTGCAACATAGGTTGGTAAGAAAATATGAGACCTTAACCTCAATGGCCTTTTACTTGGGCCGTCCTGTGGGTCGATAAAGTAGTAGACTAATGTCTGCATCTTGCAACAATAAAAGAGATAGATGGGTTGGCCAACCAATTAAGTATGGTTACATCAACGATAGACAGAAGCCAAGCAGTAACTATCATGAAAATTCACAATCTAGGATATTGTTCATTTAACATGACAAAGACAACTACCATTAATAGCAGTTGCAGCACTAGTGCAACCGCATTGGGTAAAGTAGTCAAATTCCTTGGACTTAATGGAGGATTAAAGGTCACATAAAACTTATATGAAAGTGCTCAGAATAGGATATAATAATACAATCTTTCAACCATTATTCCATTGGGTATAACATCTGACATTCAATTCTTCAATTTCAAAGATGATGAATTTTTCGAAGAAAAAATCATCATTTATTAAAATGTTGGGCAACGCCGGTCAAATTATATAACAACGACAATGGTTTGCTGACTGCGTATTATTAGAGACAACACAAGGTGAAAACACATTAGTAGCTACAACTAAATACTGTCTACATCCCAATTTGTTACTATTTTTTGACTTCTCCATATCTCAAAATGTTTGTCAAATTTGAAGTCAACTTTATAGTTCCATTTACACCCTCTTCTAAAACAAAGTCTGAGCTTTATAATACTATAGTAATCCGCTTAATAAGTTGAAATCCCAAGATTGAACAAATATTTGACACCGAGGAAGTATATAGTGTAAGAGGCTTGTGGAAATGATATACCACACAATGTAAACAATATCAAGAACGGGTCCCAGACATGCCTTTTCTTATGAAATACTAACTGAAATTTAATTGTCATATAGTGCGTTTTGAAAAAGTGAAGTAGGAAATCTTTCCCTACTATCATATAAGATTCTCCATATAGGGTTAAAATTGGAATCAACTTAAAAGAACAAGTTAAAGAAGGAGGGACAAATTAGTTTAAAATACCTTGTCCAAAGAGCACAAGTAATCAACAGCTCTTTCTCTATTGACCAAGAAAGTGTGCTCGTCCATTTCAATGTTTGGTGAGCCCCTAAGAGCATTAAAATGACACCACTAAAGTCAGCAATTACAAAAAAAAGAAAAAGGGTTTGAAAGTGGAAAGTTTTTTATTAGAAGCAAATACAAATTAGGGGAAAATGGGTGTACTTACTTTCCCCACCAAAGCTCATCTGAGGTGGTTTCGTCCTTGACGACGCGCTTGTCTCTGGGCGAGCGGCCTGTCTTTGCTCCGGACAGTGTGGCTAACGCGCCGCTTGCTGTTATGAATGATCCTTTCTCATACTTTATGGCTTGCTCATAAAGCTCTGTTCGGAAATATAGTGAAAGCATCAATACCATGGACAAAAGTAGGCAGAAGGAACAAAATTTCATGGTTTTCCTAATTTATTAGATGTCTTTTTTCTATGATCTTCGTTGTTTTCGTGTTAAATGTTTTTGACTTATTTATATCTTATATTTTATGGCTAGCTCATAAAGCTTGGTTTGGGAATAATCATTCATGATATAGTGAAAGCATCAAACACAAGTGGTAGATTATTCAGAGAAAGGAGCAATACCCCTCCCGCTGCCAGAGTCTACCTGCATATTTCTCTGGTGGGATCTACAGCTATGTTTGGATACTACTAATGAGAGTCCTAAATAATACTACCTTCGCCCCAAAATAATTGTCCCAATACCATTATTCATACTTTTCAAAAAAGTATTTATATTTTGCAATTTAATAGTTTTTATGATTTTAAAATCTTTGTATAATAGAAAACTCTATCAAACAAGATTCATATTGCACATGAAAATTATTTTAGACTAAAAATATAATTATTTTTTCAAGAGGTGTAAATAGTGTAATTGGAACAATTATTTTGGGATGAAGGGAGTAATTTGCTAGTAAGAAGTTAATGTTGGGTTCACCAAACAATACAAGTCTTAGAATTGAAAACTTCAAATAGAACCGGATAAGCCTCCTCTTGCCTCCGTGTAGTTTCACTAGTGTCATGTGACATTTTTCATTGATTGGTGACACCATCTTATTATATGAGAGTCTTCGTAATTGGATTCTCTAGTGAGCTAAAGAAGACACATTTATGCATTAGATATTATTCGATGTTACCCCCACAACCCTTTGAATCATGCATTGGTCCATGCACTTGATGTAGGAGGTGTAGACCCAATAATTGTTGCCGCAAGGATTCAATAAGCCTAAATCATTTTCCCAAACTTGTTCCTCGGATCTTGATTCATTGACATAAATTAATGAACGCAACAATCAACTTTCCTAGTGGGACTGAAAATCAATCTTGATTCTCAGCATTATGTAATTTTAAGCCATGGCATACTTGATGAAAGAATTGATCATGTATCTGTAACGTCAAACAATGAAATTACCAGCAGGGGAGAGGTTGTAGAGGATGTGGGTGAACTTGAGGGCACTGTCACTGGTGCTGAAAGTCGGGGTGTAATGGAAGGGGTCGGTCACATGTGACGACACCTTAGGCGTTTCCGCCTTCCTTGCCGGATCTCCTTTCACCACCTTTGGCCCCGTCTCCCTCGTCAGCGAGGCCAATGATGCACTGTTTTACCCACAAAAAAAATAAATCCTAATTAATCAAAAGACCACTGATAATTGAATATCTAAATAATTCTATGGACAAAGAAGCAAGTCACACACCATCTCACATAAAATGCATGAATAAACAGGTTGTTAAGGACGGATCAACCAACACATTTTATTATCAAATAAATAGATCCTCTGGGGACCGATTTACTATATGCCAATAAATCTATTCTTATACCTCGGGACCACTCAATTAACTTCGGGCCCCAGATTAGTTGAGATGTGAAAAGCTAGCCCGGACAACCGGTAATAAAAAATAAAATCTATTCTTATACTCTCCTTGTCCCATAATCTTACTTACAAACGGAATTATGTCAATCTTTGACTTAGATATGAAATATTTTGGTGAATTACTTCTACAAACTCTCTGTCCTAAGAACATACTCCTCGATTTAATGATAATAACATAATTCAACTTTTTTACATTTTCGAAAGGGGTTCAAATCTGGCTTCAAAAAGTACACTAAAATTTTACAATTTTCTCAGATATCCTTTCATTTTTCTTTAATATTGTATGCGTTGGATATAAAAGTGAATGGAAATTTACAAAAACATGTGAGAAAATAGATAACATAGCTCAATAAAATCAAATAAACCATGCCCAATAAATTTTTGAACAAAATCAATATCTTAATTCCACAAATATTTCTGTATAAATTTTTTTTTATTCGTTCTCATCAAGGTTGAAATTATTTCAAAATACATATACATTCAAGAAAATAGTCTTACAATCCAGTATTTCAAATTCCTTTTGCACATAAATGTGTTACAAATTACCATATTTTTTTACGCGGCTTATATTTTTTTGGAAACGGAACCCTGAAGGGCGCTCCCAATAGGGCGGCCCAGTAAGGCCTTACCCAGACCGTAGGATGTGTTTTCAATGGCCATGATTTCATCTCGACACTTTGCAGATCCTAGCCATAAATAGCCAAGATGAAATATGAGCCGTTGATTGCCAAGATCAACGACTCGGATGCTCCCTCCAGCACCCCCGCGAACTTAGAAAAAGCTCCAAAAGGACCAACAAGACGGTCAGTCATGGATCTTGCGTCATACTATCCCAAAAATGTTAGTCCGGTGCATAAAACGAGAACTTAAAAGTAATAGAAAATTTCCAAGAAAAATTTGAAGCTTTTTCAACAATTTAGAAGATATTCACGAATTCTTTTAATTTATGAAGAAGGTTTGAATTTTCCCTTTAAAAATACATGTAATTTTTAAGTGTTCGTTTTGCAAACTGGACTAACATCCACGGTCAGGGAACCCTGGAGGGCGGCCTCCCAGTCTCGGATGTGTTTTCAAAGGTCTTGATTTCATCTCGGCACTTTTTCCATTCAAGCCGTTCCTTGTTCCTTGCCAAGATGAAATCCGAGCCGTTGATTCTACTGGGCCGCCAACATCGACAGAGGAGGAAATACCGTAGGAGTAAATACAACGCAAGAATCCATGCCAATCCAATTCCAACGGTTGCAGGGATAAGCATCGCAAAAAAAAAAAGTCGTCGTTTAGTGCACATAATAGTAAAGTACCTGATGGACTGGAGCTGCTGTTTCTGGCGCTCTTCTTCAGATAAAGCGGCGGCAAAACCGGCCTGCGGTGTTCCGGTGATGGGAGTGGTGGGGGCCGACTTCTTCCTCTGGAGGGAATGCAACTCGTCGATGGTCTGGGCCTTCACCGTCGGCCCGCTGTCGTCGTGACAGACCTCCTCCGTCTTCTTCTTCTGCGTCTGAATCTTCGCCAGCCCATTCCTCCCTTTCGCATTACTATTACTACTGGCATTACTGCCTGCAAAGCTGAAATCTCCATTCGATGCCATTTTTCTGTGTCTCTCTCACCCTTGTACTGTATCAAGAGGATCGAACACTGCTTAGCGTCAATCAATTGTAAATGATCGTAAATCTTTTTTAATTTCTTTTTGACCAAATAAAAAACTTTTTACAGAATTGGTCATATGCATGTAATTTTTCAATCTCACTGGCGTATTGAGGCGTAACCGCTCACTCTGATTAGGGAAAAAATGTAGATCCACGAAATCACGTCATTTTTTTTTGGTAAGTATGACATCATTTTGTGGTCGATGACAAATTTGAACCATTAATTTTTAAGATAAAGACAGATGTGTTGTGAGGTGGGCTAGAGGTCCCGTCCACACGCAGATGGTTGATTCTAACGGGATACGTTTTGAATTGTCAATTCTACGAAATTTCCATTAAAAAAAGCAACACTTATGGGGTCGACTCCCCGGCAATAAAAAAAAAAAACGCACACAATATTCAAACACAACACTTCCATAAAATGGGACCCACAAGTCGGGTAGCATAAGGTCCGATTCATATGAATGTTGTGTCCGGAGTCTAATGTCTGTAGATAAAAATGACACATCAATTTAGCAATGTCACGACCGCATCACCGTTCGATACGATTCTGTACAGATTGCAATTTTTAACAAGGCTGGGGACTGAAAAAGCAAGAGATTGTAGAAATTCACCGATGCCGATTTAACACCAAGAAAAAAACAGAAAATTCGATTCCAGCTCCACGAAATTTCAGGCAAGTTGAACTTTTCAAGAACAAAAATAGATGAGAGAGAGAGAGAGAGAGAGCGCTAACCAGAAGCGAGAAAGGAAGAAGACGATGATGGAAGTGCAGAACTGCTATTGGGAAATGAAATCAATAGAAGGGGGATGGATTTGCGAGGATTGGATCATTCAGAGTCTTTTACAGAGGCTTTCAGAAAATGGAAGTGGTGTGAATGAATGACGGTCGGGGGATCGGTTCTGTTTTATAGGCCACGATGACGATGGTGACGATGCAAAAAAGCAAAAAAAATTAACTCTGGTCAACTTGACCGTAGTTAGCTTTAGTTTGGTAACCAGAGGATAAGCCTTCGGATAACTTGAAGGGTAAATTACACGTAGTAGACCACCTCATCATAATATGTTATATCACTCGACTCCGTTTTTTCTTAGAGGTGTACATTGAACAGGGCCGGGCCGTCCAATTAATGTAACTAGGTTTTGATTGGTCTGGGCATTAAAATTTTGTCATGGCTTAATTGCCGTCCGATTAATTGAGATGAATAAATAATTTTAATTAATTAAAGTCAAAGTTGGTCAAAAAACTTCCAAATAATTATTAGGCTCGACAAAGTATGGGTTCAAGAGATTTGGGGTAGACCAAAAGAAGATGGGCCTACTCAGTTGGCCAAACAGACCAATGAAATTGGGTCAATCCATGAATGCAAGCCCAACTAAATTATCCTGGGTCCAAAAGAATATATATCTTGATATGATTTATTTCCATAAGAAATGTCAATTTACTCTTATGGAAAGAAAATTAATCATGGACAATTAATATATACACATGTATATATTTGACCTGGTTTATTTCTATAATGAGAGGTCAATTTGCTCTTATGGAAATAAAACCAATACAGTTAATATACACACATGTAAGTATATATTTGACCTGATTTATTTCCATAATGAAAGATCAATTCGCTCTCATGGAAATAAAATCAATCAAAGACAATATATGCATGTTTATATTTGATCTGATTTATTTCCGTAATGAGAGACTGATTTCCTCTTATTTGGAAAGACAATCAATGAAAGGAAACTTTTCAAATTAGAGATCCCTCTCTTTCAGCCTATAAGTAGAGGATCTCATTAGGAAGAAAGACACATCTTCAGCCAAGGAAATTCTAGAGCACTTTTGAGCATTTCTCAAGGTTTCTCTCCAAGTTCTTCTCAAATCACTCAAGTTCTTGTGGAGAATATGGGTGCACAAACACTGGGCCGGGCTTATACTAGATACTAATGAGATTTGTGCATTCCCAAGCCCGGCCCATTCATAATCAAGCTTCATTTAATATGCCCAAGCCTGGCCAATTAAAATTTCAATATCGCAAGCCCGTCCAACAAGGCACAAGCACATTTATTTTTTTAATGCATAGTATCACAAACATAAATTAATCAACCATAAGATTAAGAAAACTTACAACCAAATGATTAAGGTGATTTAACAATAAAAATAGTAAAAAGTTGTTAAAAAATAAAAGAAGAGATATTGAAGAGCTAGGAGGCTTATGTGCATGCCTACTTTTTATCTATAAAAACAAACCTCGCAATCCCTTCAACTTTACCAGTATATCACTTAAACATCTTCTGTTAGGGATCCGTTAAACAAACTAGCATTTTCAGTCAAAATCAGTAATATGCTATACATAAAACCAGAATACCCTTACCACAACAAATTAGGAAAACAAAAATCCTCCTTTTCAAAAGTACCAATCTCTTTGGATACGCGAACACGACCCACAACCGCCACTGCATCACAACTCCACTTCCAATTTCACACTTTTGCACTTTTATTCCGCATACACACTT
This sequence comes from Vaccinium vitis-idaea, assembly GCA_963854785.1. Lineage (NCBI taxonomy): Eukaryota > Viridiplantae > Streptophyta > Magnoliopsida > Ericales > Ericaceae > Vaccinium > Vaccinium vitis-idaea. The sequence continues at coordinate 27,155,457 of OY978226.1, read as the reverse complement.
TGTTAACAAAGTTAAGAGTTTTTGTAATTAGTAATATTTGAAGTGGTTTCATTGATGGGTTTTTAAGATGAGGTTAGTTTTGTCATAAATTGTGGTAGATGAGAGGGGTCTCTATGAAGTTTCTCCTTATTTTGAAAAATACTAGAAGGTCACAACGGTGGGTCGTTCAATCCAATGGGTCCAAAAAGTCGTATCGAACTGCGAAAAAGTCTTGACCAAAAAAAATGCGAAACAGAATACCGATATGGGACGAAACTCTCGCGAAGCAATGCATTCATGAGTGGTACAATCAACTTGGATTTTTGCTAATTTGCACTGCCAGGACGGTGCATTAACACATGCACCCTCGGCTGTGTTCGACACGTGTAACTAAGTCTCACTGCAACAGTCCATTGTCAGGTGAGCTTCTCGAGAGATTATCCAATTTACATAAATCACGATCACAGTACTCCTCCTTCGTCAAGAAACCTCATTTGTTTTGTGTTCATTCAAAAAAAAATTGAATTTGTTAGTTTTGCGTCAATTTTTTATGGTTTATTAGTTTGTCTCGACGAGAGAAATCTAAAAAGTATGAAATTATGTTGAAAATTATTAGTTTTTGAAAATTATTATTAATCAAATGATCCTCGTATTTTTGGCCTTATTCAAAAAAAAAAAAAAACTGATCTTAATTTGTTACTTTTTAGATTCCTTTCCTAGAAAGAAACCAATAAATCACAAAAACTTAACGCAAAACTAACAAATGTAATTTTTTTTTTGAATAAGGACAAAACGAATAAACCGAAAAATAGTTTGTTTTTTTTTTTTTTACTAAAGGCTAGAATTAGGTCTATTGTGCTCTTAATTCCGGCATCGTCCCAAGCTAAAAAACCGTGATGGGAATATTTCACTATTTAGATTTAAACGTCAACAACAAACCTGCAATGTAGTATTAAAAGTTGTTTTGACGACAATAGCTAACTAATCGAATCAAAATAGTGATGGTAGATAATGATATAGAGTTTTAAGGTAGACTGGAGGCATTAGAGAATGCTCGTTCAAAGGTACTGTAATAATTAATTGGGTCTTGGTTTGGGGGGAGGGGGGATAAATAGTGAGGGTGTAGAGGGTTTGAAGGGGATTAAGCATGGAGATAAGTCATCCCCCTTCCAAATGTACCCAAACCAGTGGCGTAGTTAGAAAATTAGATTAGTGAGAGCACAATTCATAAACGACAGTATTTTGTTGTTAAAAAAAAACTCTTCTTAAAGAATTTCTAACATGTCTTAATTTTCATTTAAAACGAGTCTCGCTTCGCTTACATTTTGGACAGATGTACCTCTTAGTTTATTTGGTTGTACTTTTTGGCTTCCAAGGGGAGGTATGGGGTTCGAGACATTGGAGGTCTGGGGTCCATAAACATGTAGTTTCCCAAAAGGTTTGATAAAATCCGAGTTTTTTTAATGCAAAAAATGTGAGATTTTATCAAACATCTTCCTCATTTGATTAAATCAATGGTGATTTTATCAAATCTTGATTTTATGAAAGATGAAATAGTTTGGAAAACTCAGCCGTCAAGAGAATTTTTGCTTTTGGGAAACTCAACTTGAATTGAGACTTGTTTGTGACTAATAAGTTATTTAGTGGCTCTGGGGTGATGGTGGTGCCCTAACTCTCTTCTTCATCACTTTTTTTATGGGCCTTCGTCAAATTTTCAGGTAAAACTGATATATTTAGTCTTGAGCTCAACATAAATATGCACATGAGACTTGGAAAATGATATGGGTACCCCACATGTGCACCTCAAATGCACACCACCCTAAGATGGCAAATGAAGAGAAGCCCAATGTGGGGCTCACCCAAAAAATGGGTCTCTCCTCATTTGACACCTCTGGGTGGTGTGCATTTGGGGTGCACATGTGGTGTACCTGTAGCATTGTTGCATGAAAATTACATTATAACACCAACATTAATTAGTTTTTTTTGTACGTATAAAAAAATGTACCAATTTATATTTTCCTACAAAAAAAAAAACCTCCTAAAAAATCCAGTGTGGGCACAGGCCTACACTAGTTCCCATGTGGTTCCGCCACTGACCCAAACTAAGAGAAATAAGATAGTATGGGTATTATTTATTGAGGGTGGATCCACATTGACATGACATTTATGAAGTGTGAATAAAAATAGTATTTGGGTATTCCATTATGAAAGTTAAGAACTTAAGGTATTCATTTCATTTTTTAGTCGGCAAAGGCCATTTGAAAGATTTCGGTAATTAGCAATATATAATTAGCATCCTATAGCAGCCGTGTCCACAAGGGCCAGTGGGGCCGAGCTCTCTCCCCAAAAGGGTAAGGGATTACCTCATCAAAATCTGCGAAAGCGAATGCAGATCGAACTGCGTTGTTCTCGCCGAACGAAATATGCTCTCGACTCACGGTGGGAAGGTCTGGATCTGGACGAATATTGATTTGAAGGTAGTCCTTTGCGCCCGGAGGTGTCACAGACGTATGGCTCTCGGCACAGCGCTCGGGGGTCTCACCACTTGGCATCTTGGCAATCCTCACAGCCGAGCATACCACGAACCGAGTCGGTTGACGTCGGTCTCATGGAGCTCGGGGAGTTCCTTAGACCGGCGATGACGTGCCTGACACGCTGGGCAGGTCATTATGGATCATTAAATGCGGTAGTTACCTATCCTGCCTTCTACACCTGCACGAGCACGTGGGTGATGGGGAATATCCCTAAGGCCTCGTTTGATTCGCGAACTAAAATAGGTGGGATTGATAGTCTTGAACTATTTGTCCTGAGACTGTTGTGCCCAAACGCGCACCTCTCGCACAGAAACAGTAAAATCAAGAGATAAACACGACACACAATATACGTGGTTCGGCCAAATCGGACCTACATCCACGGGGAGGGGGGTTTCACTATAATCCGGAGAAAATCCATGTTCTTGTGTTACACACTCACACTCAATCTCACAATAATGAAATCCTCACTAGTTCTCTCGTGTATCTCTCTCTCCGGGGAGCCACAACCGACCCCCCTCTCACACTCTTTGCCTCTCTCTCTACATTGTGTTACCACCCATTATAACCTAGGCATCACAGAGTATTTATAGAGATACAATAAAAAACCCTAAATCACTCTCTCGGGCCTAAGCCCAACGGCCCACACGGGGTGGACTCTCAACAATCACCCCTCCAACCCGAGTGGGCAATGTCATCCGCAGCACCCCCATGTTGCCATCTCCAATCAGCTGTCTCTAGCTAGCGCCTGTGTCACTAACCTATCAAACATCCATGCACCCCCAATCCAGAGTACAATAGCCCGAACGAGTGTATCCTTGCAAAACTAGACTCCGCAACCAATCAGAAAATTCAAAAATTCGAGCACCGCACCCCGTCAACAGGAATGCCTCCGCCCGTCCGAGTACTGCACCCCCTCAACTAGGATGCCTCCACTCACACACCTCAAACCCGAGATGTATGCGCTCACCAACAGAAGCGCCCGCACTCACCAACAGAAGTGCCCGCGCTCACCAACAGAAGCGCATGCCCTCACCAACAGAAGCGCTCGCACCCCCTCACCTGGGGTGCCCGCATCCAGCATCCAAAATTGGATGGTCATGCCCAATCACAGGACATAATCCGTGACTCCATCTCTCCACCCCATCATGAGCGCTCGTAACTAGAAAGGTAATCCGCCACAAAAACACAGAAGAGAGAGAATACCATGATGCATCGTCTCATCTCCATCTCAATCTCTCTGTCCGGAGCTCCCGTGAACATATCCTAAACAACCAATTGCATCCCCATTGCTAGCTAGCATCCTGCACACTCCTAATTCGACTCCCAGCGCATCCAGTACCATCTGGTCATGACTCCAAAGTACTCTCCAAGGCCTATCCTATGTGCATCCGCAACTGTGCTCATCCTGTCCATGTCACAAAACACCCATACTACCTGATCGTGCTTGACATCAGCTCTAACTGTCACTGCACTCCCCACAAGCCTGTATGGTGCCCCCTCATCTGTTAGACCGGAAATCACCATCCGATCAGCTCCTCCTACAGCCCGAATCAAAACTGCCTCTCCGGATGATAGGTCTTTCCGATTGAACCATACTGCCTCCGATCTCTGTCGACCACTCCAACCTGTCACTCTAGTAAACGCATGTGTCATTGCCAAACAAGTGTATCCGCACCCATCAACAAAGACGCAACGCCTGAGAGAATGTATCCCTACTCACTAGGTTATCCGACTGATCACCACGGCTTCATCACCGCGAATCTGCAATCATCCGATTGCCCTGGTCAACCTCCGATCTCTGCAAAGTCTGTCCAATACTCTTGGTGTGTAGCTATCCAACTCTACTCACCTATTTCGCCACCTATTCACCACTCCTGCCACTCTCCTGGTCTCCCGCCATTCTCTGCCAGCTCTCCCAGATCTTATCATGCCTCCTGGTTCACTCATGTTCCATACCCGGCTCTCCTAGCACCCCCAGAACTCCCATCGGATCTCCCAAAAAATCACCGCTCCTGCAAGCGCCTGTTGTCACTAACCAGACGAGCCTCCATGCACACCTAAACCAGAGTACAATAACCCGAAAGAGTGTATCCCTGTTTGCCAAACGCGACTGATCATCCATGGTCTGCCTCCGACTCAACAACATCCCATCCGACTGACCTGACCACGTCCGATCCTCCTCAATCTCTCCGAATGTGTCTAGGACCGCAAGATCCGACTCGAATCACTCAAATCCAATCCCACCAGTGAATCCGGAACCGTCCAATTAGCTAGGCACAGCCTCCTCACAACCTAAAACGCCTCCGAACGTCCAAATCCGGCTCAATCCAGCAATAACACATACTTCTGAGCCTCAACATGAAAAATATAGTGCGTGGTTGGATCCGGAACGAAAAACCGAGTCAAGAACTGCTCCGAATCGGCCATGAACCGATCAAAATCCCACTGAACCGGTCAAAAAACGTAATCTGGTCTGCCTCCGGACCGTTATCCGGTCTGAACCCGGTCTGCCTTTCCACTGAACCGCCGATCTGAACCGGTTTGACCCTTTTGACCTCCGGTCTGACCCCTTTGACCTGACCTATGTACTCATTGACTTGGACCTTGACCTCTTTGACCCTGAACCCCGACCCTTCTGACCCTCTTTTCTGAACCTTATGCTGACGTGGCACTGACCCGCTGACGTGGCTTGACCTGCTTACGTGGCATCCAACTGGCACCAATGTGTCATCCGCGTGGCTGCTAACCTGGCGCCACGTGGTTGTCTTCTAGACTCTTCCGTGCGTGACACGCACGCCAGCGTGGGATCTGACGCGCCGATGTTTATTCGGAGCGTGCGGGCGCGTCCGGCCTCCTCCAGCGACGGCTCAAGTACCCCCGTGATCTTCTCTTTGAGAGCTACAAAACCCTGTTCTCAAATCTCATATTTGATCACGTTTCACGAGAACCCCATCGTGTACGCCACTCGCCTCCGCCCACCCACTTTCAAACTGCGATTCCGACCCACTCCGGAGACCAAAACTGACTCCGAGCACTCCGTTGGACTCGTCTCTGAGAGTTGCACCTATCCCTCTGATAAAAACAAGTTTTGTCACCTGTTTTGTCCGACCAAAGCTTCAAACAGTGCTCCAATGGCCTCCGAGTGATTTTCCGACTGCTCTGCGCTCTCCGGTGCTTCAACCCAAGCTCTGATACCAGTTTGTTGTGCCGAAACGCGCACCTCTCGCACAGAAACAGTAAAAATCAAGAGATAAACATGACACACAATATACGTGGTTCGGCCAAATCGGACCTACATCCACGGGGAAGGGGGTTTCACTATAATCCGGAGAAAATCCGCGTTCTTGTGTTACACACTCACACTCAATCTCACAATAATGAAATCCCTCACTAGTTCTCTCGTGTATCTCTCTCTCCGGGGAGCCACAACCGGCCCCCCTCTCACACTCTCTGCCTCTCTCTACATTGTGCTACCACCCATCATAACCTAGGCATCACAGAGTATTTATAGAGATACAATAAAAAAACCCTAAATCACTCTCTCGGGCCTAAGCCCAACGGCCCACACGGGGTGGACTCTCAACAAAGACTAATTTAGTACTGAATCTCACACAATCGCCTGTTTGATTCATGTAGGATTAACATTGGGATATCTCATGTTTTGGTCAATCCCATGTTTGGTTCCCTAAACTAAATTTCAGGATTAATATTAAGATTATCTCTTTCTCTCTCTCTCTCTCTCTCTCTCTCTCTCTCTCTCTCTCTCTCTCTCTCTCTCTCTCTCTCTCTCTCTCTCTCTCTCTCTCTCTCAAAACAATTCCAACCAATTAAAACTTTTAAAATTAAATTCAAACTTTTATGATTCTTAAAAAGTTCAAAAAAATCAGAATTAAAGTTAACCATTCCTGACCATAAACTTAACAAGGTATTGTGGTTGATCTTGAGCAAGTATGTCCACATCATGATACCCAACGTATACCAATGACAGAGATCAGAAAAATCAAAACCCAGGTTTGAATTGAAGAATCAGAGAGGAAGAATCAGAAAAATCAAAACCCGGGATCTCAAAATCATCATCAACATTACCAGCTTTTGAGCCGCCGATGATGACTGGGGTGGGGGCCCACACCGGAGGCGCTTGAGGGTTTGAGGTGGGCCAAGGATCTCAAAATCATCGTCTTCTTCGATCAGGCGAAAACTCGGATTTGTCGAAGATTGTTTGCAAAATGAAGGGTCTGTTGTAGAAACCAAGTCGAAATCAAGCCCTAGAGGGAACGAAGGAGGTTCGAATTCAGCCATGGAAATAGAGAGAGAGAGTGAGAAGAAGAAGAAGAAGAAGAAGAAGAAGAAGAAGAAGAAGAAGTCGTTGAGTGGCATTTTTGCAATTAAGTGGTCTTACCCTTCCGTGTGTTTTATCCGGGACTAAACAGTTCCCCCCCTAATGGGATAATATAATATCCCCCATATAAGGACTAAATTAGTCCCGGGATTAATAGTCTCAGATGCTTTTTGGGAACCAAACGCGGGATTGTGCGGGATTAGACTAGTGCTATCCTATCCCAGCCTTCTAGTACCCGAATCAAACGAGACCTAAATGAATTGACCCTTCAGACCCATGTGACGTGACGTCAGCCGAAGCGCGGCGTCTGCTGCAGAGATTGTGGTCATATCAGCCGTCATTCCTGGTACGGACGATGCGCGTGAAGGGCGTGACATGCACGTCCCCCTCTGCCTATAAATACCAAGCTCAACTACCACGTTGAACAACTCTGTCTCCTCATTCAATACCATCTTACTCACCTTCTCTCTCTAAGTTTCTAGTGTACCTCTTCTTCTCCGGTTACTTACTTAGCCCTTGGAGTGCCTTTCCGGACCACCACCGTCCGGGCTTGGCACTAATGTGGTTGGTCACATGTGCAGGTTTCCCTCTCAGTCAAGGAGCTAGGGTTCAGGCAAAGCTTACTCAGTCCACCACCCACCATTCCACACCAGAAGGGCCAAAGAGGTTATTCCTGCGAAGCCACCTCTACACATCGCCTAAGGGATATTAAATTCAACGGGCCATAAGTAATACTAAGAATTAGTCATCCGGACCCATAAATAATACATCTTCTAATACCTCCATCCAAAGGAGCCGTAAATATGTTACGAGCTTCTTTTCTTTCTTTCTTATTTTCTTTATAGAAAATTGATATTAATGGAGTACACACACAAAATATTACTACTAACTTGTACAGTTGTACACATTTTCCGCTGTACCAAACAGACCATCGTCACCAACACGTGTCAATGCAAGGTGGTATCCAGATTTTATCCGAAATGGGGACTTGGTTTGGCATTTTATACGTAACTCAATTTGATCCAATCCCAACCGCAGCAAGTCTTTGGCTTGACATTTACGGAAAATGATATGGGTACACCACGTATACCTCAAATATACACAACTTTGAGGTGACAAATGAGGAGAGGCCCAATGTGGGGCTCACCCAAAAAATGAGCCTCTCCTCATTTGCCACCTCTGGCTGGTGTGCATTTGGGATACACATGTGGTGTACCCATAGCATTGTTGGACATTTACGGGTTTGTTTCCTCCTAAAATCTCAGATTCGATTCTCCTTATTAATAATTCTAGAGCCACCTCACCCCACGCCTATGCGTGAAAAAATGGTAGGGATTAATCTGCGATGTATACAAACTGGTGTGCGTGCAATCCCTTGAAAAAATACCCGACAGTGCTTACAAACACGCAATCACTGGAAAAATTACCTGACGGGTGTTTGGCACTGTGCAATCACTAGAAAAAACACCCGACGGGTGCTTACCTTGTATTCTATAAATAAATAAATAAATGCTATACCCAATGTGGCGTATGTAGTCACAGGGACGGAGTCAGAAATTTCATTACGCAGGGGCGAATGTTTTATCCAAAATACTTTGCAGGGGCGAGCCTATATAATTCATAGGAAAAATTAGTTTTTTCTATGTAATACTAGAGGTTTTTTGTTTTCCTTGCAGTGGCGACTGCCCCTACTGGCCCCCCTCTGGCTCCATCAGAGATTTAAACGTGTAATATATATATATATATATTAGTTCTAGGTCCAAGAGAAGATTGGGTGGTCAATGGTCATTGCTCCAACCCTGAGTTTCGGGGTTAAAATCCGGGAAATGTTCAATATATAATAACGCTTTGATTCAGAAATCTCAGTCAAGAGGTTTAATGAAGTGTTATTTGAGCTAAAGTCTATGGCTTTGATTCATAAATCCCAACACCGGATATGATTAAAAAAATTATGGGGTCTGTTTTTATATTTTTATTTTTGTATTTTTTGCTTTTTCTTTTTGCTGGCACATAATGCTTTGGTGGATATAATATTTAATTGACTTCCGAAGTTAAAAAAAAAAAAAAACTATATATTAGATAGTCAATACTACAAAATGTGAGATGTATTGCGTCATGCAATGTATGCTATCGGTAATCACCTATGAGATGTGGAGGTCTGAAAATGAAGGGGGCGGCGGCAGCAACTGAACGGGTACGGCATAGTTTTCCAAAAGATTTTAGCAACTCAGTTGCTAAAATCATGTTGATTTTAGCAAATGAGTTCAGCAGGTGCTAAAATCATGCTATTTCAAATAAAAAAATTAAGTGCTTTCGTATATTATTTTTTGAATTTTTCACACCGAATTAAAGTACACGAGGAGTACTTTAATTTGATGCGAAAAAAATCGAAAAACGATACACGGATCCACTTCATTTTTTTATTTCAAAACCATGATTTTAACACCTGCTGAACTCATTTGCTAAAATCATGGTTGATTTTAACAACTGAATTGCTAAAATATTTTGAAAAACTATGCCTAAACCCTAAAAAACTCACACAAGAGTGAGATAAGAGAGAGAGTCTCTCGAGTTCAATGTAGTTTGTTTGAGACAATTCCTTCATACTTCGATATTCTCTTTGAAGTCCAACAAGTGAAATTTAAAATTCTTGCATGAATGATCAAATACGAATTTAACAACTTCGGCGCACAACTAAGCATAAGAAGCGGGCCAGTTGAAATTGATATAATGAAATTTGTTCATAATTTGATGTAACCGCAAATTCAAATTTTCTCATGTTTATTTCTAAAAACTAGGTACAATGCTACCTGCGTTGCACGAGTTCTATGCCCGTGTTTTTGTTGATGTGTTGTAATATGGTATTAGAGAAGTTGAGAAAAAATACAGGCGAAATGAGTAATTAGTGTATTAAATAAGGTACATGAGGATGTGCAATGTAATGGGCAGTTTATGAGCAAAAGTATGTTTGTGGACTAACAAATTCGGATGGAGGGAGTATTTTTTATTCGTCTTTTTAATAAAAATAGATACGAAAGATAAATTTTGTATGATATTTTGAAGCAATGATATATATATATATATATATATATATATATATATATATATATATATATATATATAAGTAACACTTCTCCTCTGGACTCCGAGTATGCAGACTTTTGTGATCCGAATATTTTTTTAATGATTCGACCTGTTTAATGTGTCCAGAAGGTGTTTTGTGAAAAATTATCTAAATCAAGCTGTTTTCGGTATTTTTTTTTTTTTAAGATTTTTCGTTTAAACTTTCGAAAATACTTTCTGAACATATTAGATGGCTTGGATTTTCTCAAAACAATTTGTAGCACAAAAAAAACACTCGCAAAGCTTCAATCTAGGAGTTCGGAGGAGAAGCTTTGGGTATATGTTTGGATATATGTATGTGTATATGTTTATATATATATATCAAAAAACTTCCTATCCAAACTCCCGGATTTTAAAACGTCCGGACCTCCACCTTCCCAATTTGTTTTTGAAAATCCGAACCGTTAGATGTGTTTAAAACGTGTTTTTAAGGTCCAACGCGAAGATTTGGCAAAAAAAAAATCCCGGAAGGGCTTGATCGGAGCAGTTTTTCAAAAAAACGCACGTTTTAAACACATCTAACGGTTCGGATTTTCAAAAAAAAATTGGGAAGGTGGAGGTCCGGACGTTAGGTCCGTAAATAGTGGTTTGGATAGGAAGGGGTTCCATATATATATATATATTGTGAATTATATGATATTTTTGGATATAATTAATTAGAATTTAAATTTCAAGAGTATAGATTTTTTTTTTTAAGACATGAAACATAATAATTTAAAGTATAACAAATTTTATAATATGTATAAATTTTATGCCTAATACTTTGATTTCCCATATTGATATATATATAGGATAATATATCCTGGACAACTATATTTGTAATGACTTACAAATAAACAACACGTATAAATGGTATTTTGAAAAAGATATATTAATGAGCAAGGCTGGATATCATTCTATAAGCACAGAATATATATATGCATTGATGTACGCATAAATTGTACGGAATTTTTAAGATTAAGATCAATGAATGCATAAATACTTTGCAAATAATTGAAATAGTTACTGTAATTAGTTTCTATGTCTGGGCTATAGTAAACTGGCATATTCATGGCAATAATACTATAACTATTTCATAGTTTAGTAACATAATGTACATTGATAATATCGTTTATTATGTGTGTATAGCAAATTCCATTTTAATATGCCCATGATACTAAATCACAAATTTGGGGCTGTTTTTATATAAGAAATAAGTTCTATATTTTTGGTAATTTCATTGTATAAAGAACAAATCTTAAGATTTTAGCTTTATTTTAACGTAAGAAGGAAATATTAATAAACCTCATGCCTTATAAATACTATTTGGAATATATCTTTATTCAAGAGTACATATTTTTTAGCAAAGCATTTTTAATTAAGCCATATAGCAGAAACATTACTTTGGCAATGGGCTGTGTCGGTAATTTTCTAAGATCAATGGGTTTTTTTTTTCTTTTTTTTTTTTATACTTATTTGTCATAACTGTTGATTTACATTTTTTTAAGGGAAGGAAAATAGATTTGTCGTGTGGTTTTAGCACAACACGTGTGCAGCAATCCAGCAACCCTCCCACCCATGGAAAATTAGGCACAAATGGCACATAAATTACCAAAAGACCTGCAACCATACAAAGGGACAAAAATGCCCATCCACCAGCGCCTAAATAACAACAAAACCAACTGCCCCAATCCGGAATTGAGGGGTAAAATCGACCAAATTGGCCAAATGACCAAACAACTCAAAATTGAAACCCCCTCTTATATAAGCCCTTCGGGTTTGGAGATATTCAGCTGTATTGTCAGTTTCGAAGTTCCTTGACAAAATTTCTTGATGACAAGAATAAGTTGAAAAAATTTGATTTGTGATGTTGATGAACTAGTGTTTAGTGGTAACTTTTGTGCCACTACAAAGATGTCACATTCAAATTCATGTCATGCCTAGTGGAAGGGAAAGATGTGGAATATTCTATAAAATAAAATCAGTTATGGTATTGACAGCCTAATCTAACATTTTCCTATAAAAATATAGTATACTGATAACCTTGTTATATTAAATCTGATGACGAAATTTCATGAACAAATGGAGAATTTTAGGAGCTAACATGAATTTCTCACGTAATAGATTTTTCAGTGTACTCTCTAAAATTGGCTCCTAAAGTAATTCTTAAAGTTGACACCTACTTTTTTTTTTATTTGAAAAGCAAAGAAAGATTTCATTAATTCCAAAGTAATCAAAGATGAAATCAAAACAATAGGAAAAGAAATGCATAGAGAAAGGTTCTAGTACTGCTACTCGCAAACACTTAACCTACCTCCCCGCCTCTCGATTTGTAAAAGTTGACAACTACTCAAGTAAAAGTGGGGTCTAATTTAATGTGCTAAGGATTTGCTAATTTAGAAGTGGGATGATAAGTATCTAACAGGCTCTATAGAATTGGCTCCTTAAGCGTGTCCTAGATTTTGATTATGCACAAAAATGTATAAGTGGGTCCCATATTTCCCCTTCTCTCTTCTCATCCCTCCCAACTTCCTTTCTAAACTTAGCAACCCAACTAGGAGCAAACATTAGGCGCTTACCTTGTGAGCTACCGTAGAGAGTCCATTGTAGCACAAAAATAAAGAAATACTATTTATTAACCTTGTTCAGCTCACCAATGAGCCTTACTAAGAGTTATTTTAGAAGCCTAGTAGAGATGCTCTCTAACTCTTTACTTTTTTTTTTAGTCAAATTTGAATTGAATAAAAAATTAATTTAATATTCAATGGGCAAACTCAAATCTAAGAAATTTGAGTAAATTCTTCATTAATGACATTGTTATAAATTTGGGAGGGGAGAAATGGGCTTGCAAATATGAGCAAGTAGGTGTCTATGATAAATTATATTTCCAGATTTTGAGATTCTAGTTTTTTTAAAATTAGTTTGGAGTGTTTATCAAAACTTCTACGTAACAGATTCTCGAATTCTATAGATTTAAAAAGTAAAAAAGGAAGAAAATTCTGAAATTCTGAAAGTCAAGTTTGGGTAGCTTCTGAAGCTTTTCAAGTAAGACATTTGGTATTAAGTTTCATATAGAAGTTGAGTTTTCAACTTAATGCCGTAAACAATACCAATTTTTACTGCAACTTAATCTTAATTTCACAACAAGGGTAAATACATTTATCTATTTATAAAAGCTATAAAATTTGCAGCAAAATTGAAGTTAGAATTTGTAGAAGGGTAAAATTACAACGGAAACGTGGCATGCATTTCGGAGGACACGTAAATCAACAGATTAGTGACTAGGGATGAGAATAATGAAAGTTTAGTTTGAAGGACTAAAAGAGAATATGGGGACTAGTGAAGAATAAGGCAAAACAGTAGGGAAGACTCTTGGCAGGAATTCATCACCCAATTAGAGCAAGAATCAAGAGCGACTTCTCTCTAGAAATGAAGTTTCTCTCTCTAGCATCGCTCTTGAAGTCTGTCTAATCGTCCTCCCTAAATGAGGGGTGAGTGCCTTATTTATAGGCCACTCGACCTCTCCTCTGGGCCGAGTGGACTAATAAAGTCCGGACACATGTCGCACAAACAGTGCGCGAATATTCCTTCCGTACTGCCAGGTCGCGGCCGTGACACTCGCGAGGAGGGTCCTGCGGGTGTTACTCCGCAGGTGGCCCCGCAAGTGTTACTCCGCGGGTGTCTCTCTGCGACGAACCCTTGTTCTTAGCCACCAAACCACAAAATCTGACCCCGAGTGCACGAGTGCGGTCAAGGTTTGTCTCGGTCTCGCCGTTGTCGCTATCGGGCACAGTCGAGTCTCTACCTTGCCATCACTGCGTGAGCGGCATGGTCATGACCTCCCAGGTCATGCCAATACTGTGACCAAGCCTCTAAATGGCCTCCCCTCGAACCCTGCCAAGTCGGCCGAGGGCGGACTTATCGTTCGGTTCAGATCATCTTCAAAGGGCCGACGTCGTCGTCTTTCAAAATCTTGGGGAATCATAATCGATTCCTTCATCATCGTATGTCATCCGAGACTCGAATGGTATAGGTTGTGTCACCATCGGGTCGCCTCTTAATCAAGGCACCTCTGTCTGTCACTCGAAAATCTGGCTAAGTATGGGAAAGTAACTTTTTCGGAAAGTTTTGATTTGGCCGATAAAAGGTCCCGGTATTTGTTCCTTGGATTTTTCTAAGCACTATGGTATAATTGGATGATCTTTTCAAGTACAGGAAGGTTGTCTTTTGGCCCTTTTCTTCGGAGAAAAATGTGTCTTTTTTCGCCTTTGAACTAAAAGTGGGGGGGGATGAGATTTTGATAGGATTGGAATTCCAAAATTCTGGCAATGCCATTGTTTTCGAAAGGGGGGTACTTCCTTATTTTCATAAACAAATTAAAGTAAAGAAAGTCTTTACTTAAACTTTGGTTTATGAAAATAAGTACCAAAGACCCGGGATTGAGAACTCGGGAGAGAGGATCTGGATGTGAGAGTCCGGGGTTGGGAGTCCGGGGGCGAGAGACCCGGGGTGGTTAGGAGTCCGGGGGTAAGAGACCCGGGGCTAGCAAAACCGGGGTTGGTCACCCGGGGTTGGACTTCGGGGATGGGACCCGGTGATGGCCACCCGAGGATGGGACCCGGTGATGGCCACCCGAGGTTGGGACCCGGGGCTAGAAGTCCGGGCATGGAGATCCGGAGTTGAGCTGCAGGCGGTTGGGTATCCGGAGTTGGGTCCTTTGCCTTGTTCCGAATTTGTCCAACTCGAGGCAATTTCATTGTTAGTCCAAGTTTCGATAATTTCTTTTCACGTGTCCTCCGAAATGAATGCCACATGTTCGTTGTAATTTTACCCTTCTACAGAATTTAAAATATGTATCCATGACTATCATAAACACATCCTATATAAATTTGAGTAAAGAAGTTTAGGGAGAGTTCTTGAATGGATTTTATGAGATAAAATGAGAAATCTGATTTTAGTTGGTGTTTTAAGGAGGGGTGATAAAATCATCTTGTTTTCCCAATAAATAAAATTTAGTGTGATAAAATAGTTGTGGACCACTATGGGCTTAAAAAATAGTTGATAAAATCAACCCTTCATTTTATCTATTTGTAAAATATGATGATAAAATCAAATCCATTTAAAAACTCCCTCTTGTTGGTTTTTTGGCATTTTTGTTCAAATTTTGAGCACGAGTAAAAAAGGCAAGGAGTGGAGATACTCTATCAACTTTTATTATTATATGTGATGTGATAGCAAATGGCATCCTCCTTCCCAGTATGGAGCCTTGCCCGTGACAGTGGAAGGAACGGAGCAAGAGGCTCGTGGCAATGCCATGTGCTGCACTTTGTTGAGATTTTCCTTCTCTGTCCACTTTTGGCTCATCAGTCAACAAAAATCATTTATTAGTAGTACCTACTCACAAATATCGAACATTATCTCTTAACACGTTTTGACGACCTCTTAAATTTCCCTATGGTCTACAATCTACATAGATTGAGGGTCGGTAATAGTAGAAAATTACCCAATCACTTAAGCTCAAGTTTTCGGAACGGTTTAAGCTTTACTTGATTAATTTTAGAGACCAATCCAATCACTTAGATAGCCCCGGTAAAAGTCAACGCAGAACTCTCTATAAACTGACCGTAATAAACAACTCGTTAACTCTTTCGCTCAAGTCCATCGTTAAGTATAGCTCAATTGCCTAGGTTGAGAGTGGAGCATTTCCACTCTCAATTTGGTTTTTGATTAATGCATGAAATTGACTAAATGAGGGTAGGGCAATAGACTCCCACTCATATAGTGGTAGTACTAGCTAGATTAATATGTGCTCACGTGTTTTAGCCAAGTCATAGATGCCTTTTTATTTTAATGGTCATGGAAAATGCATGTACCGCATAAGAAATGGAAAATTAATACTCCCTCCGTCCCAGAAAGTTAAGACTTTTTTTGGATAGCGTTCCATTTTTAAATATTTTTATATCTTTCAATACGAATCTTGTTTAATAGATTTTAATTATTTCTATTAAATAAAGTTTTCAAAAATCACATAAAATTTTATAGATAGAAAGATATAAGCAATTTATAATAACACACAATTTTAAAAAGATCTAACTTTTAGGGACAGAAGGAGGAGTAGTATATATTGGGAAAGGTTGTGGCAGTCTGAATGAATTCGCAGGACTGGGGGAGTGAAGAATTGGCAGGCCGGGGGAGTGACTGGGGAAGGTGTATTAGACTGTAGGGGTACCTGGGGCAATGATTAAAGTCTTCTCACGCATATGAGGGTTTTGCTTTGGTTAAAAAATAAAAAAATACTGGTTTATTTTTTTTTCTTTATTTCAATTTTTTGTTTGCATTTATTAATTTTACATCAATTTTTGTGGTTTATTGGTTCGTTTCAACGAGAGAAATCTAAAAAGTATAAAATTATGATCAAAATTTTTAAAAAGTTCATCAAAGATAAAAAATAATCCAAAATTTTGTGGTTCATTGTTTATTTTTGTCTTTATTCACAAAAAATAAGTTTGGCTAATAATTTTATACTTTTTAGATTCCTCTCGTCGAAACGATCAATGAACCACAAAAAATCGACGCAAAACTAACAAATGCAATTTTTTTTAATAAAGACAAAAAATCACCATTTCGATTTTTTTAGCCAAAGCAACCCCTAATTTTGTCAACTATGGTGTCATACCCTTCATTTAATAAAGATGGTTTCTTTTTATTAGTTAACCTGTGAAGCCAAACCGGGAAAAAAAAAAGGAACAAAATAATATATTTAAATGGAGACAGGTGTGCATCCAGTGAGGATAGTGTACACGTGAAAGCTCTTGTGCTTGGTGTGCATGTGTTTTTGTTTGTTGTGGGTGAAACACACGCTTTATACTCCCCCCGTCTCAATTTAATTGCTCCCTACGGGTATGCGTGTCTTTCTAAAACTTTTGTAGTTTTCATTCTATAATATATTTTATATGCAATATGGATCTTATTTGATAGATTTCAATTAGTTCTATTAGACAAAAATTTTAAAAACTTTGAAAACATTACAAATAAAAAGATATAAACGTTTGAAAATGACACGGATATTTGTATGGAGCAGTTAAAATGGAACAAAAAGAGTAATAGTATAAGGAGGTTGCCACAGTTTCAGGGGGACGGTACGGAGAGATGCGAGTGCTGCTACTAGTCAGGAGCTAGGAAGCGATGGGCAGACCGAGTAATGGCGAGATGGTGTCCGATCAAAATGAGGTTTCGGTACGTCATCCACGGTGGCGAGGCTTACATGTTTAACGGTGACAAACGACAAGCCAGAGAGAAATGTAGTATATGGAAAGTTTGTAAGTATGGAAGGAAGTGGGATTGGTTCTTGATTAGTTTTACGTTATTTTTGTGGTGCTTGTGGTTTTGGGTTGTTACATATGGATACTGACAAGATTGCACTGATGGTGCACAGATCAACGCGTAGGGTCTAGTTACAGTTATAGATTATACAAATGGAAATTTTTTTGGGTGCCAAGTGGGTATTGCCACTTGGTACCCAAGCGCAATCCGAGCCGTCCAAATGTGTTTTAGATGGCCCAGATTGATTCCCTCTCTCTCCTCTCACCCAAACACTCTCTCTTTTCCTTTTCTCTCTCTAAAATCCGGGCCATTGGATCGCGTTATGGACGGCTCGGATTACCGAGTGGGTACAACGGGGGCAATACCCACTCGGCACCCAAAAATTTCTCATATAAATGATTCAAATCGTTTATTACTTTTAAAATATTTTCCTTGTGGCCTGGCGTAATAAAATCAATTCAATCGGATAATTGTAAGTGCATGAATTCCGAATGAAAAATTGATACATTAGATCAAACACTTACAATTATCCGGGTTTTTTTTTTTCCGAGTTTTTTTGCAAGGGCATTCGAAAAAATATTTTAAAATTAATAAATAGATCGGATAATTGTGTGAGAACCGTAAGTACGTGGACCCCACATGCCAATCTACTCACTATCGGTGCACGCTCATGTGAGGACAATTTTGTGAGACTGATAGGATGGTATGGTTAGGGAGTGCTGTTCCTATCCTGGAGCGATCATAATGGAAGTATGGAACTGTTGTGAAACCTAAATGATAAGCCATACAGAACATGATGGGTGTGGGGCACTCCTTCCGTCGTACTTTCCCTCCCATGCAGGGGGCTACGGTTGCAAACAAAAAAGTTGTTCGCAATCGCTCGTTTGATAACGGTTATAGATTTGATTGAATTGTTAATGGGATATGATTGATATTGAAATTTTGTAGTAGGTAAGATTAACGTGAGGTTGATATTTTAATTTTCATGTTTGTTTTGCTTAGGATTAAAAATTGGAGTTGTTAATATCATGTTTGTTCGCATACGTGGGATATGATTAAAAGAGTGAATTTCCAGCCTTGCCCTTGTCCGTTTATAATTGTCAAAACATTTCATTACCTTATTGTAAATCACATAAATATACACCGTCATAGACTTTGGTCGATAAAAGCTCTTTGGACCAGGGATGGAGCCAGTAGCAGCGGTTGCCCCTGCAAGAAAAAAAAATCTCTTGTAAGTATTCTATAAAAAAAATCAAAAATTTTCTTATGAATTATATAGGTTCGCTCTTGCGTAGAGAAATTCTCGGCTCCATCCCTGCTTTCGACCTTGCTTGGTTAAGTTGATAAACTAGCACGAGCCATAATTTTGAGTGGATTTTGTCAACGAGCCAAGCTCGAGTTAATTAAAGCTCTGCTCAAGTAGGCTAGCGAATATTAAACTAATTTATATATTATTTGTTGTCTAATAGTGTGGGTAGCAATTTATTCTATTGTATTAAACGTTTATTAAAGAGTTCAAATTTGAGCTCGAGCTTGATTCAATTATATTCATTGGACTCGAACTCAAGTTTCAAAAATACTAACAAGCTCGATTATTTGACCTTGACTTCACCTAATTTTGAATGAATCGAGCTCGAAAGTCTCAAAACTTGGCTTAACTCAGCTTATTTGCAACTTTATGACCGCAGGTGTATAAAAGTCATCTAGATTGTTTCTATCTTGTTTCGCTTAGAGATGAATGTCTCCCGTGCATCTCTTTTGACATTGTAGGCTTTTCATGTTGCCTCATCCATCATCGATCAAAACCGTTCACTTATAAAACCTGTTCAGCAAATCATCCAAGCGAAAAATCATTTTGGTCGGACGTTTATAATCATATGATCGAAACGCTCTATTCTTACCAATATAAATGGCACCCTTGATTTTGACTTAGATCGTGTATTTTTTGTCAATCAAATTTGATCAATGGCTGATCAAACTAAGTACTTTTCAACTAATTTGCTAATAACTCAATAATTATTCGGATAATCGAGGTGGGCTTTGAATAGGCTCAAAATAATAAAAATACGACTGTAAAAGTGGCAGTTTTCGCTAAAGTTGGGCCCGGCCCAATAGTCTATGTAGGAGAGGACAATATTTGCCATCATACAGATCGGTCCAACCCAGGGTTGCTAATTGTCAAAATCCGGACATTGTGAGTCTGAGACTTGGTAACTTCTTGAAGCAGGCCGCAAAAGGAAAATTTCATGTGAATCCATCAGTCTCGGCGTGGATGCCTTTGATTGGACATGAGAGAGGAATCATTGAGGTATGTGTAAGCTGGCTTGGACACACAAACGTCGAAAAATTAAATCGGTTCAATTCATGTCTCATGTGTGGTGAAATACGAACGAGCAATTGAGGATAAAAATCATTACAACAAAAAACCTAGCAATTGGGAATTAAGGCTTCTTCATAACTTGATTTCTCCTTCTTGGGTTTTTTCGGGAAAACTTTTCTTGTGTGTAACATTTTCAGTTTATGGGAAAACTTTTCCTGTGTCACATTCTCGAGAAGTATATGCCCTTCATGAAACCCCTTTTAACGAGAGAATTTTGTGTTTAGGACGAATACCACCACGTGGTACCATCGGTGCATCCGAGCCATATAAACATGTTTCTGACTGCCCAACCTCTTCGATTTTTGAGCTGCACCCCATCCGAGCCATATAAACATGTTTCTACTTAATTTTTGTTGTGATTTTTGTTATCTATAGTTGTTTTTTAGATTCCCTATTTTAGAGCATCCTCATTAGGCTCAACAAAAATTAGGCCAAATTTAACCTCAAAAACACTTTTTATAAATTAACAAGTCACTTTTTCAAAAACTCACAAAATCAGACTCTCTATTCTAACTTCACTCAAAATTAAAAAGTAATAAAAAATAATAATAAAAAAGATTGAAAGGGGAATAGACGGAGAGAGAATTGTTTTAACCCGTGAATAGTGCCTCAAAGGATTTATCAAGTTACTGTAGCAAAGTTATAACTTTTGCAGATTTACAAAAAATTTGTTGAGTCTGATTTTGGGGGGTTTTTTCCCCTTTCACTCAACAATTTAGCCATAAGGGGGATTTGCCTCTCCTGACAAGGATGCTCTTAGACTATTGAGCCGGTACGTGCCGAAAAAAGAAAAATTGTACATACTCAGGTCTTGTTCTTTTTCCTTTTTCGGCAAATTGGGCTAGGGTCCACGGGTATAGGTCATTTGGGCTTTTTAGTCCACTGGACTAGTTTAAGCTGTATAGCGTCCAGTGTTTTAAAAGTCCTAACGTGGTTAGTCCTTCCCTGGACGATAATACCCAGCGCTGGGAACGTATATAAACGTTGCGATTTCAAATCTTCGCTCAAATCTCCGTTGAAACAGATCTTCTTCTCGCAGCGATGGCGATTTCTCCAGTGCGATGTAGCTGGTTCTAGCTCTGCTGATTTGTGTGTCGATCTGTTGCAGCAAATCAGTGGTAAACGTCTTCTCTCTCTCTCTCTCTCTCAAATCAGGGTATGTATTACTAACCCACAATACTGATTTGAAACATACTGCGTTGATTGGCTTTTGCTCAACCGCTGCTAATATGGATGTGAATCCATCAAGTAACTGCACGGGTTTTTTTCATGTTAGATTTGATTTTAACATTAATCGAGAAAAGAACTGTCTTGGAGAGGTATTTTTTACCGTGTTTTCAACATCTCCCTCATTCAAGATATCAATTGCATCTTCCAACGAAACAGCATCTTGTGTGTCGTGGTCCATCCAGAAAGGTAGCCTGTCAAAAGACAGAGCAAGAGATATCTTTATCTCACCAACAGAAATAGTGCATTTAAGATAAATACTGTAAAATTGTTGTAGATTTTTACTAACTTTTTGTCTTTCAGAAGGTTAGATAGCATATTCAACTTCTCCTTGTCTTCTTGTGATAAAAAGGCGTCCAGTGTTGTTGTTTCAAAACGCAGAGAATTGTTTTCCACTTGTGCTGCTTTGGCTTGTTGTGCTCTCTTTCTCCTTCTTTCATAGAAAAAGTCTTCCTTTTTCTTTTCTACCCTGTCATCTCTTTCACGCACTCTCTTAGTCAAGGATGATGGCTCCACCACACGTTCAGCCCTGAGTCTTTTCTTTTTCATTTCATTTTCTTCTTGTTTGTCTATTATTGAAACTGCAGCAGTTATGGTTTTCTCTATGTCCTCATCTGTGGCCATTCTAAACTCATAGGGATTTCCAGGCGAGCTTTCAGAATCTTCCTCTGTGACTATTTGGTGGGGGATTCCAGTTGGGCTTGCAAATTCTTCACCAAGATTTCTCTCCACAACTTTTTCAGAAATCTTCTGCATCTTTTCTTCCATTTCTTCTATTTTCTTCTTGTCCTTGTATTCTTGGCTAGCACAATGAGCTGCCATGTCATCCAACTGATCAATAACCTCTTCAATTTTTTCCTCCACCAAGTCTTTGTCAATCAGCATTGAACCTATTTCAACATTCAAGTTTACGTTTTCATTTGTGATGTCTTCTACAATTTTCTTGTGGCTGAATTCTTGACTAACGCAGTGTGCTGCCATGATATCCAACTCGTCCAGAACGGCTTCGATGTTTTCCTTATCACAGTCCTTCTCAGCCAACAAGGTCATTACCTCAACCTCCGCTTGCACCACCTTCTCCTGGAGTACCATCGCCTCAAATTTGGCAGACATGTTTTCTTTTTCAATTTCTTCATAGGCAGCCGCTTCTTTGCCATACCTTTCAAGCCTCCTTCGAAGTTTGTCAACAAGGTGAAGCAGCCTTCCAATGTTATTATCCTTTTGTTGTTCTCTAATTTCCCTCTCTGCAATCTCTTGTTTCATACTGTTGTTTTCACTTTCGAGCAAATGAATTTGTTTTTGAAGCTCTGAAATTAGAAGTTGAACATCCTCCTTAGGAGCTTGCTCGTCAACAGGCGGCTTGTCTGCAAAAACAAATGATGAGATAACAACATCTCACCCAAAATAGAGTGTTTTCTAGCCAGAGAAATCAAGACTTAGTAATATCTCTGCGAAAACAGACTTCTTATGTACCACAACAAAATAAGAGATATTAACATCTCACCTACAGGAATCTCTGCATGTTTTTCTTCTGTCTCGTCTGTAACAAGAATTTGATACAACCTCCTCTCCTCATCTGTTGGTTGCAATTGTGAATCAATGACCTACAATGAATGATGATAGGAAACGTCGAATATAAGTGAGAGAAACCTAAAAGAAATAACATATTATGGTAGCAAGATGCTTACCATTTCCGGTGAAAAGGTATTCACTGGTGTCTCAACAAGTTTAGCATGAAGCTCATTCACATTCCATTTCATGAATCTTGGGATTTGTGGTTCAACAGGTTCCATTATCTTTGCATGTTCACATAACCAGTACTGTTTAACAAAAGAAATAAGCAGATTAGATTTCTTATTAACTTGACAAATAGATAAGAGAAAGTATAGAAGAAAGATTAAATACCAATAGTGCTACAGTGCAACCGCCAACAGTCCATGGAGTTCTGCGCTTTGTTTCGAGTTCATTGTTGAGATGATCAGTTAAGTGTATCGACCATGCAAATGTGGTGCACTCTTCCCAATTCTCGACGAATGGAACATAGCTCCAATTAAAATTTGGACCAGTTGTCTTGAAAAATACAGTTCCAAGGACATAGAGTGTCAACAGTCGCGCCAAATCCTTTGTAGATTCGTCTTCTACACCCTTCTTCTTCTTCCCTTTTGAAGTGATTTTAATGAGGTCTGTAATTCTTTCCCTCATGGTTGCATAGCTCATCACACTTGTGCCCTCAAAGTTTCTGTTGACAAAGGGGCTGTCTGGCTTCTTGTTCAGGTTTAAAGCCCGAATCTTTGTGTTGCCAGAGATTATCCCAAATATGACGGCTATTTCTTCATGTGTAAGAGCCACAAGCTTGGTTCCCATATAAAATTTTCCTTCATCCATTCGGTAACTTTGAATCACACTCAAAATGTCATTGTCGTACTTTTTGACAAATTGTTCAGGCAAATTCTGCTGTGTAATTGTGATCAACATAGCTGCAAATGGAGATTTTTGAATCTCCTCTATCTGCCCTTGGGTGAATGTCACATCATGAAGCAGGCTTACAATGCTAGCAAGTGTTGATCTACAAAGAAGGAAGAGACAAACCAATGTTAGAGACAATAACATCTCAGACAAGTGAAACTATTTATTTAGGAAAACAATGTTAGAGATAATAGCATCTCAGACTAGTGTCTGTCTTACCTGTATTGTACTCGTGCCGGTTTGAAGTCAATCACTGTAACATCATCTTCCTCTTCATCTTGCTCCTTCTCCTTCTCTTGATCTTCTTTTTTCTGCCTTTTAACTGGTGGATCATTTCCTTTCTTACTGCTGGTCACTACAACCTCGCCCTCTTCCTCCTCTTCCAATTCTTCTTTTTTCTTTCTAGTAAGTCGAGGTTCGTTTCTTTTCTTACTCCTCCTTTCTCGAAACTGATCCTCTTCCTCCTCCTCTTCCTCTTCCTCCACCTCCTCTTGCATTTGTTGTTTTCTGTGCCTTGTGAGTCGAGGTTCATTCCTTTTCTTACTCCTCCCTTCTCGAAACTGATCCTCTTCCTCCTTCTCCTCTTCCTTTTCCTTTTCCTGCTCTTGCATTTGTTGTTTTCTGTGCCTTGTGAGTCGAGGTTCATTCGTTTTCTTCTTAGTCCTCCTTTCCTCTTCCTCATCCTTGTCATCGTCTTGGATTTCTTGTTCTTTCTGTGTTGTAAATCCAGGATCATTTCTTCTCTTAGTCCTTCTCTCTCTAAACTGACGCTCTTCCTCTTCTGTGTCCTCATCCTTGTCTTCATCTTCTGTTACTTCTATTTTTTTTATCCTTGTGCTTGTCTTGCGATGCTTTTTCTTCTCATTCTCATCGTCTTGCAATTGGGCTTTCTTTCGCTTTCTAATTTGAGGTGCCGCTTGACGAGGAGGGACCTCAGGAGGGAACCCTGGAAGAGTTAGTAGAAGAACCTCATGAGGGGAATCAACAGAATCATTAATATCTACATCTGGATCTTCAATTGTTATTGGTTCCACATGTATTGGGGGTTCGAATGTAACTCTTGGATCGAACTTCTTTGGACTCTTGTGTTTCATTTTTCTGCAAAAAGAAGAACAAGAAGTAAGCATATGTGAATAGAGATAATTAAGCTATGTCAAGCCATAACATTAAAAAATGGTGAGATAATAACATCTCACTCATAAATGCTGTTTTTCTACAAAAGAAAACAACAACAAAGACACAAGTGTGCAATGATGTTAAAAAGTGTTCTTAACAGTCGTTTTGTATGTAAATAAACGAGGAGATAATAACATCTCACCCATAAACACTCGTTTTCTACAAAACAAAACAACAAAGACACAAGTTTCTCAGGATGTCAAAAAGTGTTCATAACAGTGGTTTTGAATGTAAATAAACGAGGAGATAATAACATCTCACTCATAAACGCTGTTTTTCTACAAAACAAAACAACAAAGACACCAGTCTCATGGAGAAAAAGTATTCTAAACGAGGAGATAATAACATCTCACTAAGGAACTGAATCGAGTTTACACTAATAGATTGCAACTTGTCTACTCTAAATCAGGTTTATACAAAACAAAACTATCATATAAAACCATATGTAAAAAAAATCGAAAGAATACATCAAACAACAGATACAGAAATCACAAAAATGTACAGAGCTTCTGCAAAAATCATAATGTTAACCCTAGAAATAGACGTATCTCGTCAAAAAAATCAAATTAATCTAAGAAAATAGAGGTATGTCATCGAAAAAGGCTTTTGACAACGACGATATTTGTAATAGTACTATTGTAGTGAGAAAAGGTTGAGAAAGTTGTATAATACGTACAATAGCTCTAGGTTTTTTACGACAACAATGTCGACGAACACAGTGGTCGCCGACAACGAGCAACGGCGACGATGAGCAACGGGAAAGCGACGATGAGCAACGGGAACAGGATTTGTACGATCGACGATGGCGGTTTCAGTCTCTGTAGGTGTACGGTACTCTTTCTCGCTTTTGAAACATGTGGGGGTATTCTCGGGATACGGTATTTAAATTGGACCGGAGAAGTTACGTTCTTTTTTGATGGATTAAATACAGTATAATCCCTGTACTTAGTCCTTATCGACAAGGAGCCCTTCCTTTTTTCCCCACTTCAAAAATTCTTTTAAAAAAGAATCTCTCTCTACTCATTATCTTATTATTTTATTTCACTCTCTATCTCTATCTCTATCTAATCATTATCTTATTATTCTCATTTCTAAAAATTTAACTAAACACTATCTTAAAAATTCTTCTCAATTTTTTTTTTCAAAACCCATCCAAACCTTTTTTCCACCCTACTCCATGTACGCACCGAACCGGTCAGCTCTGCTAGTCGATGGTTTCGGGGGTGCAATATTGAAAACCCGACTTGGTCGGTTCGCTGCCAAAAGTGCCAAAAAACCGACTGAACCGAAACTGATTTCATCCCTTCAGGCTTCAGGTCCCTACTTCTCGAGTTCGAAAGTGAAAACAAGGTATCTCTCTCTCTCTCTCTCTCGCCGTGTCTAGTCCTCTATTCCTTCCAGTTTGCTGTTTTATTTATGGTAATATGATTTTTAAACATAGTGTGGTTGGGGTCTAGTAAACAAACAGACCTTCAAGAACTTGGTACTGTAAATTGAATATGGTTTTTTTACTCATGTGGTGCTTTAATATATATCCAAACAAATACAATTCACTTTTGACAGGAAGCATGAGGGAGATTTTGACTATACAAGTAGGAGATTACGCAAATTTCATCGGCTCTCACTTCTGGAATTTCCAGGTAAGATATTAGTAGTTCGATATAAAATTAATTTCTGAAAATGTATTCAAGCCCTATATGCTATTTTGTTTAGGTTTTATGAGGTGTTGTGGATAAATCATCTTTTGTGTACTGCATCGGTGTTTATGCACAAATGGTGAAGCAAATGGTAATATATTCAATTTTTGTCCATTGAAGCTGTGGAACTTGTAGAGCATCTTCAATGGGGTGCCAAAGTGGGTGCCATACCCATTTTTGGCTTCCATGCCATTTTTTCAGCCCCCCAACGGCATCCCATTTCTTCGGCCAAAAATGGCCGTGGCGGAATGAATGGAGGTCCAGATCTGGTTGATACAGCCAGTAGGAGATGATCCAGTGTGGTGGCGCTAGTGGGATTATGGGAGAAATCAACTCGCACAAAATTAGAGCTGGTTAATTCCAACGGTAACAAAATTTGGCACCCACACCACTGGAGCAGTTTTGCCAAAAAAACAGTGTTAGGGTGCCAAATTTGGGTTTTCCCTAAAAATGGCCACTGAAGATGCTCTAAGAAATACAGTTTTAGTGATGATTGGTCCAAATTTGAAGATGGAATTAGGTGGACGTGAAAGCTAAATACAACTGAGTCATCCTTACCGTATTATGAGAAACAACTAGAACAAGGCTAGGATAGAAGGGTTTGAGACATGAGAGAGACACATCATGGAACATTCATTAGACTTGTCAGATTTTTGACAATTTGTCATTGTTTTTGAAGGTTGCGATCTTTTTATATGCTTCGGAACCTTTTTAGTTGAAGAATGTATACAGATTAGTGGAGGGTTAGAAGGCGCCTGTGTTCCATTTTAGTTTCACTGTTTGTTACACAAATACCATATCCTCTTCCTTTTTAACCTGAACCCAAGGAATTGATTCTTACTTATATGTTTACTTTTGAGCCGCTTCTGGGCATCACATGACATTCTAAAACAATTTTCTTTTGCCCTCCCAGCTGTTTGGAGGCAGGCCTTTTCACTAATAGAAATCTTTGAACAACTTATGTGTGTGCGCGTGTCTTGAGTAATTAAGCTGGTCTCTGGTTCCATTTTTAGTATTGTTGTGTCATTCTTGATTTACTTACTGAAGTTATGTAGGCAAATATGAGGCGATGATAAACATCATGAGCTATGTTGCTCAAAAATTTTATGTTGACTAGTTGTGCATATATTGAAGGATGAATTGCTTGGATTGGCTGAAGACCCCCTGGGCGATGTAATATTCAAAAATCAATGTCTTAATATGGACGTGCTCTACCGTACTGGTGAGACACCACAGGTGAGACTGTTTGACTTATAAAATGACTGCAATCTCATCATATATTTGTATGAATATTTGCATCTCTGTGGAAGAAATTTAACAGTTTTAGGACGAGATACTTGGCTCTGTTGGTACATACATGGGGGATATTGTTTCTCTTTATTTTCTTGTTATAACAGGGTTGGGTTACTCATTATTCAACATTTCAACTAGGCAAAGTTTTATCTCGTACTTATTCGGGTTGATTATAGGTAAAATATGTATTTTTCTCGTAGACGGTACAGTGGACACAAGTGGTGGAAACTTGAAACAAGTAGAACCTCCGTATTTTGTCAGATAACTTTTGGAAGGCTAACATGTGGCTTTAGAGGCAGAAGTATTAGTTTTGAATTGACAGACTAAATAGAATTTGCTAGCTGAGAGAGGCTGGTTTTGAGGCATAATTCTTGGAGGGAGATTTACTTAATGAGAACTGCCCTATCAAAACTAGAGACCGAGAGTACAATGATCTGGCTAGGTTCCGTAGCTCTCATTTTTCTAACCCTAGAGCCCCAAAAACCGTTATATAGAAGAACCCTACATATTGAACTGGGCCAAAACATCTCGAGTGCATAAAACAGGTTTGAGCTATTGGCCGGAGCTGTTAGATTGGTTGTGTGTGTCGCCCGAGTTATAGACACTACAGATGTGGAATAACTCGAGACAACTCACAACCTATGTTGGGTGGGCATAGGTGTGGATACAAGTATGTGTATTAAATTAATATAATTGTCATCTCAAGGACACCCAGGGCATGCCAAACAACCGTAGTATGTTAGTATTATTGTCTCAAGTAAATGGTGTTTACAATGTGCCTTGTGCATAAAGATTTCTATGTATAGTTCATGGTATATTCGAAGTGAGAAATATGCTTGCTAGTTAAATGTCCCTTCCCTGAAATCCTAATGTCGAGCATCTAGCATGCGTACTTTATACATTTAGAAGAGTCCATGCAACATAGCTCACCACAAAATCAATGGAAGCCTAAGCAGAAATGACGCTTTGGAGTAAGAAAGTCCTTTTGCCTCACGGGAATCTGCATATCTTAGGTTTTACAGATCTCTGCTAAGAGTCAGATGTATATTTGTAGTGGTTAATTGATTTTCAAGAAGAGGTTCCTATGACTTAAATATATGATATTTAGGCGAGTGCTCGCTTTTCAATAGAGAAAGATGCAACTTTTATGATGATCAAGGAAAAAAAAGGATGCTTCTTTTGTTTGTAAAACTAGAAACCAGGCATGACTGGTGTGCTTTCTGTTTTTCCTATATATTTAAAGATTATCCTTTTGGTTTGCAGTTTCCCACTATTGTATGTGGTTTTGAAAGTATTATTCCAAGAACTAATGCACTGTGATTTAAGGATTTTCATTCCCCTTCGTATAAAGTAAGCAAGAGTTTTGGAAGTAACTCTTTTGAATTATTTTTTCCTTGAAACATCCATTTATTAAGAATTTGTTGAAAAATGCATATTTGCAGACTGATTTAATGCTATCTTTGCAAATCATTGGGTGTTTGATGCAAAATATGTACAAAATGAGGACAAATCAACTGGATGGAGTGAAGTTTCATTGGGAAGATTCTTTTTTGTTAGCGTTTGAGATTCTCATATTTGATGGGATTGTTTGTAATATATCTCAATATTTGGCATTGACAAACTGACAAAGGGGATAACCTCGTGGATCATTTTAAAGTTTAAACTGATTCTGGTTATGTAGCGACACCGCGTCACTTGTATTATTGTTACATTATGTTTTGAGGGCATTATTTTGGAATTACAATCCAGATGCCCTTGGGTTATTTCCTGCTTATACGAGCTTATTATATGTGGTAGCATTTCTGTAGCCGAAGGTACAAGTGGGGCTTTTTATTCATATGATTGAGATAACTTTTGCGGAATAGGTAAGGTTAGGTTGGCCTGTATCAATCTATCTACCCATCTTAGATCCCATTTATGGCCACCACCACCAGGTTTACTCTTTGTAATGGGCATATCAGTCCATCTGTCTCTGTTTATCTCTTCATTGTGGTTTATTTCCTTAAGTCAGCTGACTATCTTCCATACATGTTGTGTTATTGCTTTGCAAAATCAGTATACCATGTGAAGTTGATTTCTTCATGTACTTTTCAGTTTTAAAATCTTGTGCAGATTGTGGTTGCTTGTATAGCTTATAGTTTTATATCATACATGTGCAGGGAATTCTTACATATACCCCTCGCCTAGTTTCAGTTGGTTTACAAGGTACTTGACCTACTTGTAAAATCCAATTACGTCCTCATTCTGCTGCAGGCTATAGGAGTTATCTTCATCTTTATCTTCATATATATGTTCTCAGTCAGATCAAGTTGTCAGTTGAAAACTTTAATCTTTTATTGTATGCCAAATCTCCTTCCAGATGGAATTGCTTTTCCTTCTCCAATGCCAAATCTCCTACTAGGTGGAAATGTTTTTCCTTGTCTAAAAATAACCATTTGCCCCTCTGAATTTGCAGGATCCCTTGGATCCATGAGCTCCCGTGGTACACTGTACAATGAGATCCCACCTGTATCGTCAGATGTTGTCACTTGGTAAGAGTTTTATTGTTAAAGTCCTACATCAATGTGTTGTGTGATTAAGGCTTTAATCATCCATGTGGCTGCGTATTTAAGATGCTGATGAATTCTGAGGACTGATGATTATAATAGCTGATGACCGTTTTAACTAGATGGCAAAGCTATCTGCGAAGACTGCCATATTCACTTCAATAGCCACCCCCTTTCAGTTCAAATTGTTATGAGTTTGGCTGTTTGAATTGGTTATGAAGTCTCATACACAAATGCGACACTGTGTGTGCACTAACCTCTGCTTGTTATGCGCTATCTCAAAATGTATATATATATATATATATATATATATATATATATATATGTATTTTTCCGAATGAAGAGCATTGGAAGCAACATCTGTGCCAAAATGTTTTTTGTCATGTAAGATGTCTTCCACAATTACATGTGATTCAGTTAAAATTCAATATAATCATATGAGAATGTATAAATCATTTTATTGGACGTTTGGCCTCTACTATTGGTAAACATTTTGGGAGCCTGGGAGGGTATATTGGAGGCTCCACATGCACATTCACATGCCTGTGTGTAGATGAATTTAGTTATCAGCTGATGTTGGATGAGTAGGGGATCAAATAGGCTAGAGATATAGGAGTGAGAAGAAATGATTCTTCGAGTTTTTTCTGCGAATTTTCTGAGTGCTGTGAGGTTGAGGGTCTATGATGCTTGAAGTGTCAATGAGGGAAAATGGGAAGTGGATCCGCTGTCCTGAACTTCCTGTCCCAACTCCCTGTCCCGTCCATCCGAACCGTCCATCTGAGCAATCAACGGCTCAGATTCCATCTCACCCCAAACAAATCTGAGCCATACACATTCATCTGCGAATCTGAGCTGTCGAGTACTCAGATGGACGGCTCGGATGATGTAGCCTACGGGACACGGAGTCGGGACAGGGTTTTCAAGATAGCAGATCCGCAACCGGGAAATGGTAGGTCTGGATATGTTGTTTTACATGCAAAGAGTCCCCGTAGAAGAAGTAAAGAGAATCCCAGGAACTTACCAAAAAAAGAGAAGAGAATCCCAGGATTCCAGGAATCCCTTCTGCATCACACCTAGACTCCCCAGGGAATGACACCTCGGGTAGGAATTTGATCACAAAAATCACATGAATCTTCAAGGCTGTTAAAATTCTTTTGAAAACTCCACTCTGCTGAATTTGTAGTAGTAAAGAATTGATATAGGAAGGAGGCAGCAAACACTATCCTTTCTTCCAGGAAGTGAGAGGGTTTAGATGGCTCTTCCGAAGTGACAACTGACAATTTTTATAGCGGGTTGAAACACATTGTCTTCTTCAAGTATGACACTTTTTTATTCCGGGGATGCTTGGTCCTAAGCACATTTATTTCATTGATATGGTACTTTTGGAACAAACATTCTGAAGTCAAGCGACAGAACGTGAGAGTAGATTTTCTCATTCTTTAGCCAGTAGTTTTGTGGTTAATGTTTAGAGTAGATGTTCAGCAAGGAACAGGAATTTGTGATGATGACTATTCAAGAAAACTTATTGTGATACTCTTTGCAAGTTGACAAGCACTCTTATTAATTTGTTAGCGAATAAGTTTCAGAAGCATATTTGATCAGTATCATCCCGATTACTCGCCTACTTCCCTTCTTAGGAGAACACCACTCATATTGTGTTGTGCCTCCAAAAGGCCTGAAGTCTCTCCCTGCCTAAAACTCTGCGAGTTCTTCTTTACCTTGGACCGTACGTCCCCGAATCAGCTAATCGAGCTCATGGTGGTTTTGTTCTTCATGATTAACTTTGCTGAGCAAGGCTGATTTGTGCGTGTTCTGGTGGAATGATGGATTTAAGTTTTATTACCCTGTTACTGTTCAATTGCCACGAACACTTTTAAACATAATCAGCTTTTATGTCAACTGAGATGATTTCCAAGAGGTCATGATCTACGAATACATAGTTCCAGTAATGGGAATGGGTATTTGGTCTGGTTCTTCTTTATATTGATTAGAAGTATTGAATAAGAGCGGATAATTGATATGCTTGTATTTTTGTGGTAGGTTATGGTAGAGTAATAGTCCCTTTACACTTCCTTAGTTTACAGTGTTTGGGCAAGAGAATTGGACACCACTATGTTCTCCAAAAGGTTCCCTAGCTCTCACAGTTGAATCTGAAAGGAAAGCGAAAGGGTCCGAAATCCGAATAATAGTTACTTCCAAGTTACTTGAATTGGGTATGCCTGTGAGGTTTGTATCTTAAGGATCATAATGTGGAAATCCAGAAGCATATGTAGCATATGTGCCATGTTATTCTGTATTTTGTCTGCAGTAGGATTTAAATGAAGTGTTTGCTGGACTAATATGCAGGACTGGCAATCTCTCTACTCATGTATCAGAGTCTCGAAAGAAAAACTTGTATTTGCAAAGCTTGTATGATGAGGAGCAGGAGAAATTCCATGTGACGGGTTCTAACAAAAGTGGGCAGGATTTTCAGAATGACATTCAGGATAAGGACATAATTCAATCTCTAGAAAATGAAGTTCAATATTGGACAGACTTTTCAAAAGTGCACTATCACCCCCAGAGTCTATATGAGTTGAATGGATTGTGGGTTGACCAGGAGCAATTCAACAACTATGGAATTGGAAGGGAGGCCTTCTCTGAGGGTATGCGAGGAGAAGAAATGAATAATAGGCTTCGCTTTTTCATAGAAGAGTGTGACCATATTCAGGTACTTAATATTGAGTTGAACTGCTAGACCTTTTGTATTGCACTGGCGGGCCATCTGATAGACTGGTTCTATCTATTCATATATAAATTAAATTGGTTTACATGTGATTTTAATTGAGTTCAACTATACAAGTGTGATTAGTACCAGTATGATATCAGATTTTTGCAAGATTGATTAATCTGTTCTGTATGTTTGGTGTAGAATTTGGATGTCCTGTTGTATCGATAGCATTGTTGTCTAACCATGATTCACCATGGCATGACCAATGATTACGTTTACTGACGCGCTCAGTGTGAAGTTGCCAATCTAGCTGTGGATCATGGCCTCATGGTTTTGATCATGTGTCTGGAAGAAGTTCCTTTTATCCATGAAGTGTGAAAGCACAAACATAAGTCCAAGATGTTAATGAGTCACTATATGTTGGCGATTAAATATATCAGAAACTTAATTATTGGTGAAGAACTTGACATTTTGGAATTTCAGCAGTCAATTAGTTTTCAGAATCCCACTTACTTTTGGTGTTTCAGTTGTCAGTTAGTACTTTTTTGTATCCCTAAACTTTTTGCAATCTCAATTACTTTTGCTTGGCTAGTTGGGCGAGTGGATCTGTTGTCTTTAGTTGGTGTTATCAAGTCTATTTGTCTTTTCCAAAAATTATGCTATCAATACACCATTGTTTATGTTGGAGATTAAACTCTGGCTACGCGGATCTCTTAAATAATGTCTATGATCCTTAACATGTATTTTGTTGCTAGCCTGCTACACACTTTGTGTGACATCCTTATGTTTAACTAAGTGGGTTGTGAAGGGTCCCAATATGCACGGCATTCGTATGAAGGACACAGTCACATACTGTAACATTACAAATCTTGAGCTGTTGAGCCCTGAGGGTCTGTGTTATGAACTTTGTGTAAATGATATCTATGGATTGACATTTATGGTTGTTTGATAAAGACCAATTTCATTGGCAAATTTCCAAGATGATCCAAGAGAATCTTGTTTGTAGCTCTTCTTGTACATTTTCTGAAGCTGATGTTCTTTTGTGGCCTCTGATTTTGAAGTCTCATTCTTTGTTCCTTGGGGCTGATCCTCTGATGCTGTTCTGACAGGGAATTCAATTTGTTGTTGACGAATCAGGAGGGTTTTCTGGTGTAGCTGCAGAATTTTTGGAGAACATTGCAGATGAATACTCAAACGTCCCTGTGTTACTCTATTCTGTTCGGGGTCCTCGCTCTTACATGAACCCAAGTATCCGGAGACAAACACTTTCCCAGAATCTTCATGACGCAGTTTCATTTTCAACACTAGCATCCTTCTGTAAATTGATTGTGCCTGTTGGTTTACCAGCCCTTGGGGAAAGTAAGTAATACTGTTATTATTACTGTCTTTCGGGAAAGATAACTTCTGATCGTTCTCTTGTTTCAACTTTTGCCAAACTTAATGTAAACCTGTTCCAGATCTGTGAGAGTTAACCATTGTTAAACCCATCCGCTAACAACTTAAGCTTAGGGGCTTGTTATTGAACATTTGGACCTGGTATTAGAGCTTTTCTATTTTGGGGTATTTTCCACTGCGCAATGATGGCTGAAGTGAATAGTTGCGATATACTATCATGCAAACTTAAAAGAATTTGCTAGGGGAGAGAAAGAGTGAGAGAAATGGAGTACTGAGTTAATTATTTCCGCGAAGGATGAACCCCAATCAACAATTTTGTAGTAGGGAAGTAGAACAACCTGTTGGCGAGGTTGGCTGAAGTTCGCTATGTTGGAGAAGGGGGGAAACTGGTAGAGCAATGTCTCATCAGCGACTGCTGCTCTATGTGCCCACTGCCCAGTGGTCGTCAGTGATTGTGGTAACATGGTGGGTATCGGAGAAGAGGTTAAATTTGAAGGAGGGAGGGAGGCAGTGAAATCCTTTTAAAAATTGTTTTATTCTTTTGTTCGTGGGTTCTGATTCTAAAAAGACCTGCAAGATATAGCCTTAATTGCTGGCTATGTCCAGAAAGAAAATGCCTTGTCAAGGATACATTGGTAAATGAAGCAAGGCTGACAATTATGTTCATGTTCGTATGTAGGAAAACACTCTTTAATTGGGGGACAAAAATATTGTTCAAGCCAAGGACCAAGGCACTGTTTATGGCACCATCAATTATATATCGGGAAGATACTGTTGAGCAAACTTAAAGATGTTGCTAGATTCATCTTGGAGTATTGGTTCACTCTTGTTTTATATTTTTTCCGCATTCTGTGTTCGTGGCTTTGTGCCTCTCCGTATGAGGGTTTGAGAACTCGGTTCTCAAGTAATCTGTTGAATCCGTAATGGCTGAAGCTTTTGGGGCACATGGTTGTATAACAAGCTTAAACAGACGCCCCTCATTGTTTGTTATATTAAGGTTCTTGTCTTGTGATTCTCCCAAGAGTATGTTTTCTGTTTATGTTACCTCTCTCACTCTTTTTTTGATAACCGGATGTCCGGGTCAGCTTGCGCGCACCTCATCTAATTCTGGGGCCCTGGAGGTAACGACCGGGCATAACCCAATGGCCCCAAGAGTTTGTTGGCAAGGGGATTCGGACCTAAGACCTTAGGTGATAGCGAACCCCTAAGTCTCAAGGCAAGACCACTTTGCCAACCCTTGGGGTTTGTTACCTCTCTCTCTTAGACTAATCTTTTGCTTAAAATACTGTGAAGGTAAAGCCTCCAAGTTCCTCTGCATAGACAATGGGAAGCCTTACCACACCAGTGCAGTATATGCCTCAGCACTACACTCGATTAGTCTCCCTTTTCGAATGGATCCACTTGGGCCTGCCGACGAATCACGTTATGTATCTGGTGGAGTTGATATGAATGGGGTCATACAAATGTTAGCTGGTCAAGCTAGGCAAAATATCGTCACTACTCTAGATGTTGCAATGCCAGCACCTTCTCTGACTGGTAGTATTTGCTCTGGCTGTTCACTTCCGACTCTTTGTTATTTAGTATTGAGTCATTAAAGTTGCCAGATCATGAATCAGGGAAACATGCAGAGCTATCTTTGCTAGGAGATTTGCAATCATTGACCCCAGAGACGTCAGAAGATGTGGAAGACTTACAAGCGGTAGAAGCCATGACTATTCATGGAGCCCATGCATCAGGTACCTT
Organism: Vaccinium vitis-idaea; assembly: GCA_963854785.1. NCBI lineage: Eukaryota > Viridiplantae > Streptophyta > Magnoliopsida > Ericales > Ericaceae > Vaccinium > Vaccinium vitis-idaea. The sequence continues at coordinate 27,119,547 of OY978226.1, read as the reverse complement.
TTGTTTTCTGAGCGAACTATGAGTTTTGTTTTTCATGTCTGTACTCGCTTTCTGGTAAGGTGGTACCTTTCCTGTGGGGAGATTTAGCAAGCTACAATTTGTGATCACAACTTATTGTTCAGGTGTTCCATGGTACAATGCATAGCCCTGTATGTAACCATCTTAGACAGTGACTAGTTGCAGCCTGAAGAAAAGAAAGGGTACAATTGAAACCAATAACGAGAAAAAAAATCCTTTGTTCTTTGGATTCAGGAAAGGTTATTGTCTACCGGGCGGATTCATCCAATTTAATGCTCATGGATCTAGGATATACTAAATTTTTCATTCACTAAATACTTGACAATTGACATTAGGACACAACTCAATATTTGGACACGGCTACTTCAGTAGTTTAGACTACTGTCTATCATAGGCTGGATAATAGAGTTACCATCTAGATTATATGCTAGTGAACTCTCTAGAAGCTTGCCTTGCTACAAATTATAATGACTATTGTTTTCTGACTAATCTGTTGGTTACAATGAAACCGACAATTCATTGACCTTTCTTTTTTACACTGGTTATCATTTGTTTCAGGAGGTCGTCGTGCTTCAGTTTCTGAAGTGAAGGATGCAGTTCAATCTGCTTATAACCACAGGGCGACAAGGCCAAGGTTCTCTCAGCTATCTGTGGCTTCTTGTCCTCTTCCAATACCCTTGCCTTTTCCTTCAATCTTTAGGAACCTTGTTGGACAACATGGCGAGCTATTAGGTACCCCAAATGCAAGTAACTCATCAAGAGGGTCACTCGATGTCCATTCGATACCCATGGCAGCAAGACTACGTTCTAGCACCGCTGTCTTGCCGTTCTTGGAGAACAGGTTGGGGAACCTTCGCAGGTTTGGAATTCAGCAAGGGGCTAGTGGGACTGATTTACTTAGAAGCTGGGGTTTTGGAAAAGACGAAATAGAAGATGCTGGGGAGACACTGTCTAAGATGGTTTCAACTTTGGATCCTCATTCTGAAGTATCCTCCGATTCGGATTAGGTTTCTGGTGAGTGCATGACCATTGTGATGTCTCTTTCTCCCAGTACTAAAAACATGGGCAAAATAACAAATAGCAATATGAGAAGTTTTACGGTTTTCTGTTTTCCAAACCTTTGTTAATCTGGATTCTAGGATTGATGAAGTTCCAATTCTTTACGGCATTTTGACCAAATATTGTTCTACTGCGAAATGTTTTATTTTCCTTTCCCCATATTTTTCATCATTTTCTGGGCGATTGTGGTGCAGATACGCTTTTCAACTGACACGGCCAATGGAGATTTTTGTAATATTTAGGCTAAGCTGGCAGAAGTTTGTTTCTTAGCATTGCAAGCATGCTGATGGCGTTGAAATGTTTCTTTTAGTTCCTGGTGTTATCTCCTATTGGACTGATGCTGTTTGTAGCGAAGACATGGATACTGGGAATTGTATGCCAAGGTTACTTCCAAAGGTTGAGCGTCACTGAATGAGCAGACGTCGGTTTGAAGCTGTCCGCTCTCCTGTTCAGTCAATTTTGTAGTTTCGAGATTGGTCCAGGTTCATATACTTAACTGTGTTCGGACATCGGATTCAAGCTCTGTGCCTTCAACAGTTATGCACTGAGAGGGTTTGGTGCCGTCATGGAACCCTTGTTCGTGTTAATGTGTAAATATAGATTCAGGCTTTGTTGCTTTCAGAGTGATTCTTTCAACGGAAATGAGGTGTAGTTGTGCAGAGTTCGAAAGTAGTAGGTACAAGCTATTCAGCCAACAAGCCAGAGTAAAATTACGCCATATAATGTTAAACTACTCTCTCTCTCTCTCTCTCGGCTGCTGGAATCGAGCTGCGGTTACCGAGATTCCCTTAACAAATCTAGCCGCTGGAATTTCAAACCAGAATATGATTGGTATAATTTTGACTGCGGTATGTTAACCCTAGCTTCATTTTTCCTGATTCTGAGTACATGCGAAGCATTTAAAGGTTTCTTTTTTTGGTATTTCGGAAATAATTTAAAGGTTTGCATTTGTTTGTTCCTATTGTCGAAAACAGATGAAGTCAACTGTTATTGGGTTTACATTGAACGCAGATCAATTTATCCGTTCTCTGAGTGCACTAGTAAATGTTGTGCATTGAAGTTCGGACAATCTAAGCCTACAGGGTTTTTTTTAAAATTTTTTATATATAATTGGATGTCCGGGCTATCTTGGGCGAGACAGGTTTCTGGGAAGGGTTTCGTTTTATTAATTGAGTTAAAAAAATAAGAACAATCTTCGTACGTTTTGCTCCTTGTTTTAATACCGAATAGAGGAAATGCTTTCGAACTAAGTGTAGTGTTTTGGCTCTTAAGTACCGAACAAATAGTATCTGTATGTGTTCGGACCCCATGGCTTAACTATTTGCCAATATTGTTCGGTTACAAGAACCGAACAAATAATGATGGCTCGCTTCTGTGTCATGAAATGAATTTAATTTGTTTGCTCAACTATAACTGAACATTTGTCTTCTGATGAAAACAAAGTGACAACCTTAACAAAAACAAAGTAACAACGTCAACAAAGTGACAACCTTATCGCCACGCTCGCCAACTGTAGTTTTGTAATCCGTTGGTGTAGAATTTCTCAACTGAAGTAATTGATCTGCTGTGCAAGAAATATGAGATTAAGCTTGAGAGCACCAGATTTGCTGTCCAAGAAATATGAGATTAAATTTTTTGTTCAGAACTCTCATATAATTTTGATGAACCTGGAACCATGAAGCCCCAAGCATAGTTAGGTTGGTTGGTGGGTTTGCTTTCACACAATTGATCAAGATTCGGTTATTATTGGAGTTAGGCCACAAAATAGTCCCCAAGTGTAATTTTTGGATAAAACATTAAGTACTTCCATTCATAATTTTTTGAATTTTTTCACATCAAATTAAAGAACTAATCATCATATTTAATTGGTGCCAAGACACTAATCATATACAGAGGTACTTTATTTCTTTTTCTGAAAAATGCACATTTTTTCATAAGAGAGTAGACTATCAAAAATGGGACGGAAGGAGTAATTTCTTTTGAATTTCCTTGTCCTGGCGTGAATGGTATTCCCTTTGACTATACCGTAGATAAGATTAATCGAGGTACGCGTAAGTCAGTCTGAACACTCCGCACATTGGAAAAAAAAAAGTGAAAAAAAAGAAAAGAAGCTGGACCCATGGGCCATGAGCCATGGGAAGATCTCCAGGGGTGGCCTGTGGATAAAACGTGCAATCCACCCGCCAATCACAACGGCAAGAAATCCAAACCCCACCCCCGTTCTCTCTCTCTCTCTCTCTCCACAAAAAGTTACTAAATCAAACCCAAATCCCAATCACTCAGAAAACAGCCTCTCGAACACAGAACAAACGACCTTTCAAACACTGGACTCCAACCTGCATGCGAAGTTAATCCAGTTGTCAGGGTATTGGTCCTATAGGAGATGGCCGTTTCCACCGCATTTGCAAGGGTGAAGCTCGAGACTCTCTTCCACATCAACACTGCCGCCGCCGCCACGGCATCACCGGCGGTGGCGCTGTCACATTCTCAAGTTCGTGTACTCTTCAAACCAAATCGGACTCGTAAACGAGCCCTGGTTAGGTGCGAGGTTACTTCCGATCTCCTTGTTGAGACAGCTGACAATGTGAATTATACTTCTTCAAGCCTCTCCGCTCTCGAACAACTCAAGACCTCCGCCGCTGACAGTACGTCAAAAGTTTGCTTTTTCGTTTGAAAAATCCAGTAACACAACTCCGAGGCTTGTGTCTGGAGCTGTTTCATGTCGAGACTCGAGTCGAACAACTCGGACACAGTTGTGTCAAAGTCTTGGAATTGTGTTCTAAAGTTGCTCTCTTATAAGAGCATCTTCAACCCATCCAAAATGAAGAATGAATGTGGCATATTAGGGGTAAATTTTGTAATTTATGTCACTTTTTCCTCAAAAAGTTGTACTTTTTAGAAGAATCCATCTTCATTATAGAGATTTGGTTCTTGAAATTTACTTTGGTTATTTGAAGAACCAAAGTAAATTTGAAGAATGGATGCGATAAGAAGGTGGACGAGGACGAATCCCTCCAAAAAGTACAACTTTTTGAGGAGAAAGGGGACATATATTACAATGTCTCCCCTTAAAATGTCACATCTATTCTTCATTTTGAAGGTTTGAAGATTGGTTGGTGATGCTATTAGCATTCATCTTAGGGAAATGATTTTCTTTCACACTTAATGTATTCTGCATTTAGGATTGTGTGATTTTTCAAGAGGTGTGAATAGTGTTTTGGAACGTCCAATTTTGGGACGGAGGGGGTAGTTAGTATATTTTTTAACCTGGGAAAGTTAGTACTATATTTTTTAACCTGGGGGTTTACTTGAATCCACAATCCCTAGTACAGCCGCCTCTGCTTGTTTAGACGATCACTGGAATTTTCATAGGGAAGCCAATAGCCCACATGAGATGGATTTTTGAAAGAAAGAACAAGGAAAGTAACAAGTGACCACTGTTTATCTGGCTCTGATCTTCTCTTTTGTTTAAGTACAGAATCTGCAATTTGCTATTAAAACTTTGAAATTTGATCGGAGTTTTCTTCATGTTGCTTGAGCAAATTTGGCTATTACATCAGATAAAACTGTCAAATCTTTCATTTACGTTTTCTATGATTGTGACTTCTGAGCAGTGGAGTGATGGTCAGTGGGCTACCTTATTTTGTATCACAAACCTGTTGAATGTGAACTATTGAACTTAAAATGTTTGTTACACGGGGTATGTTTTATCTGTAATCTGGCCATGAAGTCAACTTTAAAAAATCATACTACACTCTAGCTATAAACTTATGGGGATCAGTTGTCACATATGTATTGTTTAGTTCTTGATTGATTGTGGGTCTTTTACTTATTTCTTTTTTTTGACGTTATTGTTCTTTTCACTTGACACGTGACCACATTCATCTTTGTACGCTGTGTGCATTGCCATATATTTAGTTCGGTGTTCAGATTCCTTTCCTTGGGGTATCTAGTATCTACAGTTATTACAAAATTTGTTGTAAATAGCTATTTGAGCTGGTACAGAACCTACGGATACATTCATTAAGCTCCTGATTTATTGCAAAATTTGTTTCTAATTTCTTATCTATTAAAACAGTCGTTAATAGCTTTAATCTCGGACGCTCTTGTCATTTTTGATAGTGTGAAAAGTCTCTTCCTTTTTTGTTCACTAATGTAAAATTGCATCGTCTTGCCTCCACGTAGAATGCTTTTCAACTTCTTGTGCAACCATCTAATTAATACTCGAAGAGCTTGTATGATCAAAAAAAGAGAGAGAGGAACTTGTCGATGTCTATATTTTGACAGGATGACTCATGAATTAGGATCATATGTTTGTTTCTTTTGATCAAAGAAGAGAACCCAAGCATTTAGTTTTTCCACTTTGACGAACCCTTTAACTTGTATGGGAACGTTGAAGGAAAGTTTTATTCATAATATGGTAAATATGCATGACACTCAATACATTAAGGTTTTCCTAGAGATCTCTGATATTCCATAGTTGATGTCATCAGGGTATACGAAGGAAAGGAGCAGTATTGTAGTCATTGGGCTCAGTGTCCACACTGCACCTGTTGAAATGCGTGAGAAACTTGCCATTCCCGAAGCAGAATGGCCTCGAGCCATTGCAGAGTTGTGTAGTTTGAATCATATAGAAGAAGCTGCTGTTCTTAGCACCTGCAACAGGATGGAGATTTATGTTGTTGCCCTCTCTCAGCATCGTGGTGTAAAAGAAGTCACTGACTGGATGTCAAAGGTACTTTTCTATTTCACAATCTGCATTATATGAATTATTTTTTTATTTTGGGGCTGCCATTGGGATCCTTGGTCAATCTTGGGCCTTAGATGTTAAGCATTCCTAATTGTATGAGATAGATTTGATTGCTTAGGTAGACATTTGTTGCATGATTGCATCTTTCATTGTGTGACTGTGTCTGACACATACCATACCAAAAGATGACCAGACTCCCCTTGGCTTATGAATCCGTTTGGAGAATATTTACATTTGGTTAGATTCTAAACTCCATGGGTCGTTATGACCATCGAACTGTTTTTCTACTTTCCTTTTTCACCCCTTCGATCTTTATATGCCTGAATACTATTTCTAACCAAAAAAAAGCAAGGATGATTTCGCTGCCTAGTTTCTCCGTGACAATGAAAATCAGAACAACTGTTTAACTTGTATTGAGTATGATTGAGTGAAAAAGTAAATGCAAGTGTGTCAATGAAGACAATCCTCTTGTTCTTTGGCAGACAAGTGGGATTCCTGTATCAGAGATTTGTCAGCACCGGTTTTTACTCTACAACAAAGATGCCACACAGCACATCTTTGAAGTCTCAGCAGGGCTAGACTCCCTGGTCTTAGGAGAAGGCCAAATCCTAGCCCAGGTCAAACAAGTCGTTAAAGTAGGGCAGGGGGTCACTGGCTTCGGTAGGAACATCAGCGGACTATTCAAGCACGCAATTACTGTAGGCAAACGTGTCAGAACCGAGACTAACATTGCCTCGGGGGCTGTTTCTGTTAGCTCGGCTGCTGTTGAGTTGGCCTTAATGAAGCTTCCGGAATCATGTCACTCAAGTGCAAGGATGTTGGTGATTGGAGCTGGCAAGATGGGGAAGCTTGTGATCAAACACTTGGTAGCAAAAGGATGCACTAAGATGGTGGTAGTGAATAGAACCGAGGAGAGACTAGTTTTCATCCGCGAGGAATTAAAGGATGTTGAGATAATATACAAACCCCTTTCGGAAATGATTGCTTGTGCTGCGGAAGCAGATGTTATTTTCACCAGCACTGCCTCTGATATCCCACTTTTTTTGAGACACCATGTAATCGATCTTCCAATGGTTAGTCAGGAAATTGGGGGTGTAAGGCTTTTCGTTGACATCTCTGTCCCTAGGAACGTGGGTTCCTGTGTTACAGATGTAGAAACTGCTAGGGTTTACAATGTGGATGATCTAAAGGAGGTAGTGGCTGCTAACAAGGAGGATAGGCTCAGAAAAGCAATGGAAGCTCAGGAAATTATTTCGGATGAGTCAAAGCAATTTGAAGCATGGAGGGATTCACTGGAGACTGTTCCCACGATCAAGAAACTGAGAGCTTACGCTGAAAGAATTAGAGTTGCAGAGCTAGAAAAATGCTTGTCGAAAATAGGCGACGACATTTCAAAGAAAACGAGGAGGGCCGTCGATGATCTCAGCAGGGGTGTAGTAAACAAGATCCTTCATGGCCCAATGCAGCATCTGAGGTGCGATGGGAGTGACAGTCGAACTCTTAGTGAGACACTTGAGAATATGCACGCGCTAAATAGAATGTACAGTCTTGAGACTGAGATATCTGTCTTGGAACAGAAGATTAGAGCCAAGGTGGAGCAAAACCAAAAGTAAGCTCCTATTTCAAACTCATTTGCCATACTTGTTTTCACTTTGTTCTGAATAAGAGGAAAGCTTCCTCACCCTGTCGTTTGTAATTGCACTGTTGTAACTTCGTTTGTATACAAAAACAGTACGAGGTTTCTGGGACTGATCTCCTGTGCTTCCCTTTCATTTATTGTTGTAACTTCATATGGTTGTCCTTCAAGTAGTCCCTCGGCTTTTAGGGTATAGTTGAGGGCCTTGAGGCTTGATCTGTGTACAAAATGATTCGTCTTCCTTGTAAATTGTAATTAATTTACTCATTTTTCGAAGATTTAAGGCTTGCTAATCGACATGCCATTTCTGTCAGGCCTTGCTTTCCTTTCTGATTTCTTTTCCCATTTCTGCATGAGACTTTGCTTTCTAAGTCTTGATGTTTGTGAAGCTAATGATGGGTGTGTTGGCACTTCATCTGAGATATAGAAAGCTTGATATTTGTCGTACTATTTGTAGAGGAGGCCTGGTTAGAGCTGCAACTTTTAGTATCTGATAGGCCATTGAGTTAACGGCTAGGGGTATAAACGAGCCGAGTTGAGCTTTGTATGGCTAAATAAACCCAATCCGTTCTTCCTTTAGGCCAAGCCTGCAAGAGCAACAACTAGTCGGTGCCTTACCGGTCATACACAAGCTGGAAATAAAGAAAAATACTCTAATGCTGGAGTCAAGTCTCCGTTTAAAAGCGAGCGAAACTCTAAGTAAGCTAGTAACGGTGTCAATGTACATCTTTTAGAATTTTTTACTAATTACTTTTGTAAGTGAGACTGTACTTGGGCTTTAAGCAAGCTCGTGATTGGTGCATGCCCAAGGACATCATTTGTATCCATTTATCCAAATGACGTGCTGCATGACGCACCAAGTGCCACGTATTTGGCTTCCACACGGCCAAGCCACACCACCTAGCACAAACGTGGAGCCAAGCTGGATGCCGAGTCAGCCAGGTTAGATCAACACAAGCCTAATCTGGTCGTAAGAATGGGCTCAAGAGTTATAGGCATCCAAATCAATTCTACAGGGACGGCCCATCGTGGCCCAGTTTTACTGGGTACGCCGTATATATCGTTTTTGGGCAACCTTCTCAACAACTAAGAGATCCATTCGAGGAACATGGGGACTAATTGAAGTAAACCAGATATGAAGATGGCGACTAAGGTTGCTGTTTCCATTATTAGATTAGAAAATTTCAAGACTCCAATGGATCTAACCAATGTGCAAATCTGGTCCGTGGACTTTTACCCTTTCATTCGGCCCAAATCTTATTCGGTATGGCCCACTACTTGACCCTTTAGCAAGGTACAAGTAATTAGTTAAAGAATTGAGACTTCGAAGGATGAAAGGAAAAGGAGAATGATTTTGGCACTCCAATTTTTTATAATTGTACTTCAAAATTTGTCCAAAAAATACACACAACTCAAGCACTACAAGACAAATTTTGGAGTTTAATTATAAGAAAGTGGACAAAATTAATTTACGAATAAAACTATGGGTACACCATTTGGGGTACACCAAATGTACATTGGATGTGTGGGACTTTAGGATTTCATACCAATGATTGGAACTGCTTTTAACCATCCCTTTAAAAAATCAGCTCACTTGGATAATGGTAAGGGCTTGATCAAATTTTGTTCAATTCCCTGACGGAAAATTGATTGAAGAATCGATCAAGCTCTACATCCGACTAAGAGGATTTTAATTGGAATTCTTCAAAATTATTTTTAAAAAATTTAGCGGTTCCGATTATTTGTAAGGGAATACCGAAGAAGGTCCTATACAACTCGGTGTAGTACCCATACCCAAATGGTTTACTTTGTTGAATTTACGAATTTAATTTACCAATTCTAGTGGTTTCAATTATTCTTTGAACATAGAGATCCTCACACTCGTCGTCTATAGCCATTTTAAATTGCAAGTAGAATCTTACAATCGTTGTCGAGCCGATTCTTTTTTTTTTTTTTTTTTGAACACCAGAAATTTGTTATATAACTCAACCTCCTCCAGAGGCAAAATCCAAATTACAAATCTGGGATAAAAGGGGAGGGGGGTTGAACACCCAGTTGGGCGATAAAACAACAGAAGAGAAATGAGTAGCCACCCAGTGTGCCGCTCTATTACAAAGTCTATTAATCCAAGAAAAGGAGCAGTTGCGGGATGAGGCGAAATTCTTGATATCATTGATGACTGTCGAGCCGATTCTTTGAATCGATCGAAATGTCTCTTTGAGCGCGGTCCTACCAACATTCTAACAACCGTGATGACATACTCTCTCTCTCTCTCCTTCTCTCTCGAATTCAAGGGTGTTACTTTTTGGCACCTGCTTGGCACTCTGCTTTTCGCTCAAAAAATGACGTTTTGCTCATTTTCTTGGTACATCTCCAAAGCTTACAAGGGCCCTGTTTAAGTTCAATTTTAAGGGATTTAGGTTCTTTGGGGTAGGGTATCGCTGGTTTAGGCACTTCGAGTTTAGACACTTTGGGAAATTAATTCTCCAAATAGGACCCTTGGAAGTTTTGAAGGTGTACTAAGAAAATGAACAAAACGACGTTGTTTTGGGCGAAAAGCAGCACCTCGGATCCTTCTCTCTCTTCATGGAATTGATGAGAATTAACTCAACACTTACTTTCCAGTAATTTTTAGGTGAAAATGGTTGTGATCAATACCTCATACAAATACAGTCCCACTGTAATATGTGCCCCTAGGTATTAAAGAGACTAACTAACCTCATATATTTGGGGAATAGTAAAATCAGTAGATAGGACAAAGATAAACAAGTATTTCTAATGAGACCAAAATACCCTTTTGCAAACCTTCGTGAATTAGCGGAGACCCTTATAGCACCAGAGAGGTTTTGATCATGAACATGAGATCTTAGTAGGATCAAACTTCTACGTCTCAAGCCTTGACCACCAAGTCAACTCCTTGGGTTAATCACCCTTTCATTTTATATTATGTACATTTTCTTAATTAGCTCTTCAACTCCCATGAACTCATTGAATCAGAAACGAAGTAGCAGTTGTTTACTATCATAAAGCATGAAGAAAAGAAAGAAACAAATAATGGCTAAAAGTTGGGTTGGATTCGGTTTTGTTATAGTTCTTTTAAGTAGAGTTGGTGAAGTAAGCGATGTGGCGACATAAGAGAGTGCCAAATTATAGGCCGTAAATATATCTCACACACTAGACTTTTTCTACCAATATCTCCAAATTAGGACTCCATATTAGGGAAGTTCTCTCTCTCTCCAAATTAGGACTCCTTATTAGGGAAGTTCTCTCTCTCTCTCTCTCTCTCTCTCTCTCTCTCTCTCTCTCTCTCTCTCTCTCTCTCTCTCTCTCTCTCTCTCTCCAAATTAGGACTCATCTGGATTAGTAAAGAAGTTTTGTTGGGACATATCGATTTTTTAGTGTTGTTCAACTCCATTTGACAATAAATCAATAGGTAAAATAATATAGTTTCTATGTTACTTCTCTTTTTCTTTTCTTTTTTGATTCGTATATATGACATCTATACTGGAGTGAAAATGTTATAGGGTAATAGGTGTACTTTTTACCTATTTAGTAGACAATTTCTCATATATTTGTTTGCTTTTAAATACCCACTAATTTTATCTATTCCTAAACTCGATTGCAAAATCAATACCCAAACTCCTACTTGTAATTAAAATGCTCTAAAAAAAAGGTGAATAAAAAACAAATCATTTTATTTACTTGCGAACTTATTAGTAATAAAAAATAGTTAAACAGGTATGAAATAATGGAGTCCTAATTTATAGAGATATTGTTAGAAGAAATTTAGTGTGTGATATATTTATGGCTAGCTCATAAATTGGCTCTCTCTTGTGTGGTCACATCGTCTATTTCGTCAACTCTGCCTAAAGGAACCCTGCCAAAATCCGATCCGTAAACGAATACGTGGGAGCAAAAAAGTATTTGTCACTATTTAGCATTGTACTCCTCCCATTAATTATTTCACGATATTGTGAAACATTTTATTACTGTTTTACAATTTTATACTTGTCTTCAAGGATAAGTAACAAAACAAAGTATCAAAATTTGAAAAAGTCCCCAAAGCTAAAAATAAGCCAAAATAACTCTGCCATTTGTTGTTTTTACATGCATTTTCTGAATCTTTTCAACATTAAAATGAAAAAAAATTCAACTGGCCAGAAAAAAGTTAGTGGGTGTCGTTGAATAGCCCAACTTTTTGTGTTCTTTTTACAAGTAAATTTGTTGAAATCATGCTTGGGGAAAATACTAAGAAATACTAACATGGTCTAACAAATACTCATATTCAACTGTACATTTGATAATTGGTCAACTTCTTCTCATTATAAAAGAGCCTATTTCACCTCGATACAAACATCAAAGCTGGGGTTAGTTTCTAGGGATCAGTAATGTTACATCGTTCAGAGCATAAGGTTGACATTAGATACAATAACAAAGCTTATTATAAGATCACATAAAAGGTTATTTTGTAAGAGGCTCACTCTTCCAAGTTCCAAGAGTACAAATGTGCATTTTTTTTGGAAATCACATATTCCCACCACCACCTATTGCCTGGATTCCCCTTCTCTAAGTAACTATTCAGCACTCCCGGAGTATCATGTGGCGTTGTTTAAATGATATTCTCAATCATTTTCTTAGCGACAAATCGTCTGGTAGGAATAATTATAATTTGTTTTTGTTGAGTTTGTTTGGAGACAATGAGTCCCCCACCACATAGTATGATTGCGATATTTTCTTTCTGAAGAGTATCACATGATACTTCGGGATACAAATGGCAATTTAGGTAGCGTTGCTTAAGTGATATTCTCAACCATTTTCATAGCGATAAATCGTTCGGTGAGAATAATTATTATTTGTTTTTGTTGAGTTTGTTGGGAGACATTGAGTCCTACACACAAGTATGATTGCGATCTTTTATTTATGAGGAGTATCGCATGATACTTCGGGAGTACCCAATAATTGGCCCCGACTCTCTCTCTCTCTCTCTCTCTCTCTCTCTCACCAATGTAGCAACAGAACCCACATATAGTTAACCTTTTCGTTCGTTATATGTTTTCAAAATCATCCCCTCTCACAGTACGGTCCCAATAAGTTTTATCTCTAATTATTCCTCTCTCTCTCTCTCTCTCTACCTTAAAAACCTCTCTCAAAATCCAAACCGGACGCTTTGGTTTTTCTAAACCAACCTCCTCTCTCAGCGCATGGTCCCGAATAAATTTCCTCTTCAAATATTACTCTCATTTAATTATCTATCTCTTTCCACTCATTACCCAAAAAAAAAAAAACCTTCGTCACAGACTAACCAAACAATGTGTGTACACAAACATGTAGTTCGATTCAGGAAAAACGTGGACATGTCACCCCAACTGAATAACTTGTCCCGAGAAGAACCTCTCAGAGATTTTTGCCTTTTCGTACTAGAGTGGAACCCACAAATGTGACATGATCTCACAATCACATTTTTTCTCGGACATTTCCTTTGATTTTGATTTCAAAAATGATACGGGTACACTTAACTTGCACCCCACATGCATGCACACTAAGGTGATGTGACAGACAAGAAGAAGTCCAATGTGTGACCCACCTGAAATGATGAATTTCTCCTTGTCTGTGACATCATCTTAGTGTGCATGCAGGGACGGATCCAAGGGGAGGCATGCGGGGGCACGTGCCCCCGCTGACCCCCCACTTGTTAGTGTAAACAAAATTAATTTTTTGGAAATAAGTTTCGTATACTCCCTCAGTCCGTCTTTGTTTGTCCATTTTCGGCATTCGTGCCATGTTTTAAATTGTCCATATCGTTCAATTTATATGAGTTTCATGATTTTAAAAATTTCGTATAATAGAGCTAATTGAGATCTATCAAACAAGATCCATATTGAATATTTTTAGGGCTTGTTCGTTTGGGTTTTTGAGACTAGTTTTGAAAACCCAGCCTTGTTCGATTTTCAAAAACAGTTCTCTGCCGTTTTTTTTTTTAAGCTGCCTACAGTTGACCTAACCCTTGATGTGTCACTAGGGGCCGGGCCCTACTAATCTTCCTCCCTCACCCATCAACAAACATGGGAGGGACCCAAAGCAACTTTTCGTACAACTCTTGAAACCCTTCTTTGGCAAATTTTGAACGGAAGGTAAAAGGGGTTTGTAGTTTGGGAGAAAATTTTGGGTGCAAATGGGGTACCACGTGAGGGGTTTGTAGTTTGGGAGAAAATTTTGGGTGCAAATGGGGTACCACGTGTACCCTGCCCTACACGCACCCAAAATTTTCTCGTAGTTTGGACATTACGAGGCAAAAGCTGCAGGTAAAAGTTGGGAGGGACCCACAGCAGATTCTATTGGTTCTCAAATTGAGTTCTCAGGACCGGGTTCTCAAAAACCCAAACGAACACAGTGTTAGAGATTCGTATTAAAAACAATGTTCGATTTTTTAAGAGGGGTGAAATAGTGAAAATGGACAAACAGAGACGGACGAAGGGAGTATATATTATTTCTGTCGCATTCTAGTAACAAAGCACGCGTGTTGCCTGGTGGTAAGGCGCACTAACTCTTAGTCAGTGGTCTCGGGTTCGAGCCTTACCTCTTCCTTTTTAAGCCACAAAATTTCAAATTAATTTTGGGAAATAAGTTTCGTATATATATTATTTCTGTCGGACTTTATTAACTGAACACGTGTGTTGCCTGGTGGTAAGTCGCACCAACTCTAAGACAGAGGTCGCGGGTTTGAGCCTTGCCTCTTCTTTTTTAAGCCACAAAATTGGAAGTTTATTAAATATTAGTGATTGTCAAGGTTTGAACCCTAGACCTTTGGTTCCAAAACCAATATCTTCCCTCTTGCCACTAGACCAACAACATTCATTATTCAACAATTTTGTAGTTTTATTATATATTTTGAACCTATAATGGGAATAATAATTCCCCTAACATTTTTTTCCTGAATTTTAATTTTTTCCCTTTTTATTTTATTTTAAGAAAATGATACTAAATGATGAGAAAATTGTTTTAATTTAGATATTTTTTAATTTTAGAGATCTTTTACAATGGTCCCTAGCCTTCAATAATTTTTTGTCTAATATTAGGTTTAGAATCAATCTTATACGATTTCTTGTCTCTAACAAAATCGTTGACTAGGAAAAAAATTGCGCGATTACAATTAATAAAATTCCCCCACTGAGTTGGATCTCTGGATCCGTCCCTGTGTGCATGTGGAGTACAAGTTAGGTGTACCCGTAAGGCCGTAACATTGTTGTTTTGATTTCGATTGATCCATGCAATGTTTGTAGTGTCATATAAACAACTTTGTTTGGTTTGTGATCGTGGAGCCCAAACAAGCATATGTATATATATGTATGTGACTTGACTTGAAGATATCACATGACTGGAACCGTCTCTAGGGTTGGAGTCAATTTTAAAAAATATTATGATACATGAAAAATATCTCCGAAAACGTATGAACGGTTCAGATTCACATTTCTTTGACCGAGTTTTTCCTATGATTGATGTAGATTTATTATCTTCTGTAGATAGATTCAAGATTTGAATGAGGTTTTTCTCTACAGGATTCGATAGATGTGGACTCTAGTCTGTAGAGCCTCACACTTTGCTTGTAATTACCCCTGTTTATAGGAATGGGAGGATGGAGCTCGGGTCATATTTGGATGATCAGAATCTTAAGGAGAAATGAGAACGGGCCAATAATCCAAGTATTTCGGCTTTATTAAAAAAAAATTAAGTTTTGACCATAATTTTGTACTTGTTAGATTCGTCTCGTCGAGAGGAATCTAGAAACCACAAAATCTTGATGCAAAACTAACAAATGCAAATTTTTTTTGAATAAAGACAAAATGAATAATCCAATAATCCATAATCTGGATTATTTGCCAAAGGAGGCCTTGGTTCATTGGATATTTACATTGCCAATATTCCTTAAGCATATTCAGGCATGATTATGGAAAATCCTACGGGTACAAAATGTTAGGAACCGAAAATGTACCGATCTTCTTGTGGGACCCACTTTTGGGTCCCACACAAGCGATCCGAACCGTTCATTATTCTTAGAACATTTTTTCGAGAGGCCCCATAAAATTTGAGCTCAATCCGACGGCTAGAAGTGCTTAAACCAAAGTCCCACCGTTTCAATCGAATTTTTTTGGCGTGAAACGGTGGGACATTGGTTTAAGCACTTCTAGCCGTCCGATTGAGCTCAAATTTTGTGGGCCCCCTCGGAAAAATGTTCTAAGAATAATGAACGGTTCGGATCGCTCGTGTGGGACCCAAAAATGGGTCCCCCAAACAGCTCGGTACATTTTCTGGTCCTAACATTATGTACCCCTAGTCGGGTCCTGATTTGTTGGACCTGACATCTCCATTATCAAATGAGATTAGTCAGCTTCATAATACTGGATTACTTTTGTCCAGCTGTTTTTTTATTTTATAATATTTCTAAATTTTTAAATGCAGTAAAAAAAAGGGGAAAAAACAATAAGGGATCATGATCTCTTAATCATTTTTTACTTACTCATGATCCCTTAATCATTGTCACCACCAATGTTAATCATGCAATCCAATACTACAGCCAAGCACAAATTAGGTCGTTCCTCCATGGTGTTATCATGATGTTTTGCCCTTTTGCTGAAATTTAGACCTAATTTTCTTCAATCAAATTGTACTTTATTATATCAAAATCAGTGCATCCACACTGATATTTGAAATGTTCTTTTTGTAGGAGATAATTTTTCTGCTAAAATACAAATCAGTCGGATATTACTTAGTGCTTGGTTGTCTAATTTGTCAGACAAAACACGAATTAACCAGCTGGTACTTACAAAAATCAAGACATAGCTGGTTTAAAAATTATTCCTACAAAACAAACGACTCAAATCGTGAGGAACCGATATGCGATCCACAGGTGTGTACATTTTTCTGTACTTAGGGATCGGTACACACGTAGAATTATTGCATTTATTAAGAGTTCCCAATAACTACTCAAAAAATTAACCTTAAAAATGCAACTATAAATAACATATCCACAAATCTAAATTTGAACTGCAGTACTAAAGTTGCATTTACAAGCTTTACTTTTTCATAGCTAAAAGTTAAAAAAAAAAAAAAAAAAACACGCAACAAAAATAAAAATGGACCCCTCTGTCTGCCCTAGTGAAATGAAATGGCTGATCAAAAACGGGCCAGGCCCTCCGTATGTCTCTGCAGAAAGGGCCGGACCGTCGCTTACCCCATTTTGTCTGTATTTTACATCCACCCAACACTGATTCTTTAATTTCCAAATTTTCATTTTCTCTAATTTCAAATAAAAACATCAACAATTCTAGTAATTTATTTCATTTAATTTAAAATCTAGCATTTTCAAAACCGTGCAAATCGTTGACCCTATTCAACGATTTTTTCATAATTGCCACCTTAGCCAGCTGCTCAGCCGCTCTCCAAGCGGATGTCGGCGTCAACGGCTCGCCATTCTCATCCATCAGCAGCACCGACGCCGCCACTTCCTTCCTCCGCTGGACCACCTTGTTCTGTTCCAACTGCAGCTGATATTGCTGCCGCCACTGCACCTCCGCCAGCTTTGCCTCCAAGCCGCCGACGTACTCATCAGCTGATACGGAGCTCGACTGCACTAAGAAGGCTCGAGCCGATTCCAACAGCTGATGCGCGCGTGACAGGTCGTTGTTTTCAATTAATCGCCGAGACTCGGCTATTGCTCGCGTTGTAATGAAAAGATTCCTCAGCCGTCCGATCTTCGGCGTGGACGATCGAACGGGCTCCGCGCGTGGGACTAACAGGGCCTGTTCTCTACCGTTGATCATTTCTTGAGTCACTGGGTCCCTGTAACTGCAACGAACTGAAAGCACATGGTGGGACCCAACGACAGGTGAGGGAACTCTCAATTCCACGAGTAATTCCCTCTCTTCTTCGGCGTAGAGGTCGCCAAGCCGAATCGTTTTCGAGCTGAGCACGGTGGGCTGTCCATTGTTGTTACAAGAATAAACGGCCGAGATCTCAGCTGGATCGGAGCCCGAGGCAAAGCCGAGCTCGATACGGAGATCTTGTACTACCACGCTTAGTAACCCGCCAACGCATTTAGTGAAAGCGTCCTCGGTTGGCTCACGATTATAGCTAGCCGGGGATGTTTTGACTCCGAAGCCAGCCGAGTGTACCGGAATTTCGACATGAGCGAAACGCGTGGACGACAGGTGACCCGATCCACGCCGTTGATTTGAATTGTTAACCTGAACCTTCTCTTCTTGACCATCCGATAACAACATGATTGTGGCCACCGGGTTTCTCTCGCGGCGGTCTTCCAGGACCTTGGCAGCTTTTCTCAACGCAACCGCTACGCTAGTAGTCCCTTGGCGGCATCCGAGCCGATCGATTATCCTCCGGGCCGCGCGCTGGCCCTGAGCCGTCATTCTCCTCAACGGCATAAGCCGTTTAGGGCAAGCCGAGAACGCTATAACACTGAGCCTGTCAGCCGAGCCGAGAGACGATATCACTAACCTCATGGCTCGCTTCATCATATGCAACTTGGCTCCGCTCATACTCCCGCTCACATCAAGTACCGTGACCAAATCAATCGGCGCACGGCCCACGGCTTCGAGAAAATGCGCCGAGTTGCTATTGTGCTCCTTCACCCGCGGCAAAGGCGGCGGTGGTGCTTTCACTCTTAAAACCACCGCGTACGCCTCGTAACTCCGTCCTACGGAAACCAGCGCGGCCTCCGGCAACAACGACACCTTCACATTCCTCGAATCTCCACCGTTGATTATGCTTTCATCGCTCAACGATCGAATCGGGTTCACAAAAAACCCCTGAAACTCCTCCACCTCGTCGTCCTCCTCGTCTTCAGCCTCTGGTATCGGGACGAACGACATCAACGGCTCGTCGTCGTTGTAAGCCTTGGAATTGAACTTGTCATTCTTTTGATTCACATTATTGAGGTTCACAACCGGAGGCGGAGCTGTTTTGGGGGACGGTGGTTGTTGCCTGATTTGGTCCTGTTTTGGGTTTTGGTTAAGGTCTTGTTTGGATTGAGATTGGTGTTGGATTTTGTGGACTGCGAGGAGGGGGACGTCTTTCCAGTTGGCGCAGCACACTGGGCAAACGAGGGAGGCGTTTTTGGTAACGTGGGCAGCTATGCAGGGGAAGTGAAAGGAATGTGAGCATTCGGCTGTGTATATGGCCATTCCTCGCCCTGTCTTCACACTCTGAAAACATACTCCACAGTTATTCTGCAAAAAGTACAAAAGCAAATTCCATTTAGTCTGATTTTTCCACTATTTCACCCAATCAATACACATTCCTATTCAAAAATTTCACCAAAGTTTTTAGATGGGGGTATTATTATATTACGAATCCAAAGTTTCACAAAGAATAAAATCATATAAAGAATAAAATCAGATTTTAGCAAATGTTAATTGTCATGGGCAACTTTGATTTTAGTAAATGGTTAATTGTTACGGGGAGTTTCCTCGTTTGCTAAAATCAACTGTTAATTTTATCTGATTTTATCATTCGAAAAACTCTACGTACAATCTGGGGGGAAAATGTTGCCAAATCTATTGTAACAGCAAATTACAGTAGTTTTGTTCATCCCGAGACAAAACCAGGGATGGATGGGAATAAACGAAAAGAAAATTTTCTAAAGGAATCAGAGACACAAAACAGAAAGGTATATGTATGCATATACAAAATATGCATAATTTTCTCGAGAAATGAGGAAACAATACTTACTCTGGATAGGCGAAGGCTGTTCTTGAGGATTGAAAACGGAGATCTAGGAGAAGATGGGTTGGAACCCAGAAGTGGTCTTGGGCTTTTAATGGCGGATTTAGCAGATTTAGGGGTACTGGTTTTGCATTCGAGTTTAGGGCTAACGGGGTCATCTGACTTTTGAATTGCTTCTGCTATTGTGGTTCGACAGCGCAAACTCGGAGTCGATGAATTGCTCAGGAATCCCATTTTAGCGCAGCTTCTGGGGCTCGGACTCGGGCTCTGCTGGCTTTTAGACTGGTTTTCATCTGAAATGGTGGATTCTCGATCTCTTGGGGCCGTTGTGCAAAAAGCTCTTCTCCAACCAGTACCCATTTCTCGAAAAACCAAAAAAAACCAAAAGTTTTCTCACTTTTTTCTTCCTGTGTCTGTCTCAATCTAAAAAGGGGGAAGAAAACGGTAATGGTGACACAGAAGACAAAAGGTTATGATTAGGTTGAAGTAAGAAGAAGAAGAAAGGGTTAAAGGAGAGGATCGGAGGGACGTGGGATCGAGCGAAGGAAAACGATGGATGAGATGGTACAGAGAACGAAATGAGCCAAAATGTGTGTTGTTGCTCTCACTGATTAGTGTTTCTTGTTTCTCTCTTGATGTGTATCGGTAGTCCCAAAAAAGGCTTCAAGATCTGGGGTTCTCTCTCCCTCTTCTCCCTTTCTCTTCCTTTCCTTGGTCGAATATATATATATACACACAAACAACATAAAAAATAAAATAGGAACATGATCCTCTGAGTTTTTTTTCTTGACGGGATCAGTTTTTGTACTATTTGGGGATTTCATTTCGGACCCACTTTCATGATTAATTTTTTTTTTTATAAATTATTTGGACAATTGGGAGAGGTTCTTTTTTTTTTTTTGGTCCTAAAACTGTCAAACGTGCTAGATGTATTAAATACAAATTTCGAGACTGATCACCTCCTCAAATACATTAATTATTTTTAACTCGGTTAACACCTTTAGCAAAAACAAGAAACTGCCCCCCTGGAATTAAGAAAATTGGTCATGTAAATAATTATGTTGATTGGTGTTTGATTTTACAAACATAATCTTTTCACACATGTTTTCTAAAAAAAACTGATACGTTCAAGTGAAGTTTTCAGGATAAATATGTATTTTGTTTGTGTGATTGAGTTGTTCGACATGTTATGTTAACATGAGCTCAAATGGTAGCGGATAATAAGCAGAAAGTTCATAAATATTTGAGAAAAAATGTATTAATATTTGTCGTAGTATATTGATATCCGCGAATATACATTGATATCCGAACTAGATTGACATTATATACATAATACCCTTCACCTATTGGGTGGAGATTAACAAGACCCAATTAACAGTTGCAATCATCGAAGTAGGGTTAAGATGGGCAGCGATATACTAAACATGCAAAATTGGGATTTGGGGACCCTGCTGAGCGCAAGGCTCGACAGGCCCTGTTGAGCCGATCAAGGCCGTCAAAACATGTTTCAGATGTTCCAAATTTGAGGTGTGCCAAAGTATGTTTTGGGTATTTGAAGGACACTATTTACCTTACCCTAATCACGTGTCACAATTATCTGATAATGGACCGGAAGTAATCCAAATAGATCTGAACATTACGGTCTCGTCGATTTAATAGTACGTCTTTTGAGACAAATTTTGTGGATTTGGGAGCCCTACTGAGCGCAAGGATCGCCAGACTCTGTTGAGCCTATTAGAATTGTTCAACGTCCAGATTTGACCCGATTAGAATTGTTCAATGTATTTTGCAATCCTATCAAACTAGTCTGTCCGTCCTAATTTAAAGATTCCTTTTGAGAATTCCAACTTATTATGAGAACATCATCATTACACGCGTTATACCTTTTTTTTCTTTTTACTTTTATCATTCAAAACATTTGAGACCAAAAATTGGGGATGGGGGAGTAATTTGCTTTTTGAAAGTAATTTACATATTGGATGGTATTTGAAAAATTTACACATCATACCAATGAAGCATGTAGGGTATCGGCTTCATTTCTTAATTTCTTAAGTATTTCTTGAGAAAGAACAATAACTTCATTAAATAAAAAGAACTTTTAATTTCTCAATTTCTTCTTATTGAACTAACTGCTCAAGTCTTATTAAATTGCTGGCCATAACTTCAACCTGTGGAGTTAGGCTGTTGGGGGCTCTTTATGTGACATTTTTTTTATTAGTATTGGGTTTTTCTATTGTCAACCCAGTAAAAAAAAAAAAAAAAAAAGTACTCTAATGTATTTTTTTTATTTTTTCATACACTTTTATACATTTTTACATATTTTTCACATATTTTAATACACTTTTTAAGCCTTATAATCAGCTCATTGGGCTGATTTTGAAATTTTCTTATTTGTATATATTTTTCACGCATTTTAATATATAGGAGTATTTTTTTTATCTCTAACGTGAAACATGATAAAGGACAAAATTGTGCACGGTAATGTTTGCCAGCTACAAACCTAGCTATGAGTACTAGACTACCAGTATAACGAAACGTAGGAATAGGGGTAGGGATAGGGAAGTCATTTTCTGTGAAATGTTGAGGTCAGTGTCCAGACTTGCTTATCCCTAGGCTTGTGCATTCCGTATTGGAAAGTAAAACCATTGGGGTGTAAATTCACTGCAGAAAAGTGTGAAATTACTGTCACAGTAGTTGATGGATAGTTGAGAGAATAAATGGGTACTAGTACTTGGTATTTATAGGTTACAAAATTAATGCATAGTTCCCCTGTTTCGTGGAGCTGGGGGCGTGCTGCACAGCTTGGTGCTGTGCACCCACACGGCGCGGCCGGCTGGCCGGCTACTTTTCGGCGATCCGAGACGTTCACTGGATAGCCCTCGTCGAGTACTACAAGTGTACCAAAAATCAACTTGACCGGATATCGT
Source organism: Vaccinium vitis-idaea (assembly GCA_963854785.1). Taxonomy (NCBI): domain Eukaryota; kingdom Viridiplantae; phylum Streptophyta; class Magnoliopsida; order Ericales; family Ericaceae; genus Vaccinium; species Vaccinium vitis-idaea. The sequence goes on along the minus strand of OY978226.1, from coordinate 27,097,421 downwards.
TAAGTACCTAATCGGAATACAAATAGATTGAAATGAAATGGAACACAAATGTACATAAACACTGGATCCAATTCACTAAACCCATTTTTTTCAAGCTATTTGTGTTCCGATTAGATACTTAACGATATCCGATCAAGTTGATTTTTGGTACACTTGTAGTACTCGACGAGGGCTATCCGGTGAACGTCTCGGATCGCCGAAAAGTGGCCGGCCGGCCACGCCGTGCGGGTGCACAGCACGCTGCACAGCACGAAGCTGTGCAGCACGCTCCCAAGGTCCTCGACGAGGGCTATCCGGTGAACGTCTTGGATCGCCGAAAAGTGGTCGGCCGGCCGCGCCGTGCAGGTGCACAGCACGCTGCACAGCACCAAGCTGTGCAACACGCCCCCCAGCTCCCTGTTTCGTATAGGGTTCTGATTTGGGGTGTAACTAAAACCGGTCAAATAAAAAAATCGAACCGAAAAATTAGCTCGGTTTGATTTTTTTTTTTTTCTTTCTCTAACGGTTGGTTCTTTCGGTTTGGAATTTTCCAAAAGAATTTGAACCGGTTGATTTTGGTTTCATTGAAGTACAAATTTACCACTCTTTCGGTTTGGAATTTTCCAAAAGAATTTGAACCGGTTGGTTTTGGCTTCATTGACGTACAAACCATTATAAATTGAACCGAACTGTTATCTTTTGTATAAAATAATGTATATGCATAGTATATGTGAATGAAGGGCTTCCTGGCTTGTTTTTTTCGAAGTGTTTGAGTGCTTTGTCCCAATTACTGTATTACTTTTTGTGATGGATTTATTTGTTACAGTTGTTATGATTTTGGCTATTTAAGCTATAATTATTGTTGGACCTAACTATTGTTGCGTTAGAATTGGTATTTGGGCTACTGTATATATTTATGATGGAGTTTAATCCAAATTTGTGATTTTTTTGCCCAATAATAATAGAAAAGAAAATCTAGTGATCCAATTTAAATTTTTCGATCAAAACTGACCCAAAAAAATATTCGGTCGAACCGAATAACGCCGAACCTAATCATACCAAATATCAAATGGTTCGGTTTATACGTTTAGAAACCCAATATTCGGTGCAGTCTAGGAAAATGCCAAAAATAAGGTTGAACAGCCTGAAGCAGACCGATTACACCCCTAGTTCTGAGAAGTATTTATTGTGGCGTAGATATCCAACTTAGTGCCCATTGGTGAAATTCCGATGTCAGGTTCGGTAGAAAATTCCGACCGACTAGAGTCTCCTGAATTGTCAAAAAATCATTGAATTATAACAATTTGAGAGAAAATTATTAGGGACAATACTGAGAGAGAAGAGGGTGGTTCTGGAAAACGAAGCGAACAAAGTCTATGTTTTTGCCTTCAAAACATATTAATAGTTAAAGAATTAGATTTCTCTATAGTCTGTGATATTGGACTTGATAGAACAATCAGTGTAATCTCAATCATCTAAAAATGTTTTCAATAATTAGATTTTATTCAAAGTTTCTTATCAAAAAGAAACTATTCTTCTCGAGAATAGTGTTTTTTACAATGTGGACCACTTATTCTCATCATGGACAACCCAAATGAAACTGCAAATGCTTCTTTGCAGTCTAATCGTAGAGAAGTCGGATCGTCAGTTAAATATCTTTGTGGTATGTTATTTTGTACTTATGGCAAAATCATACTAAAATAGAAACATGGTCCGATTACCTGGTTTGATTTAATGACCACAAACCTAAATGATTTCTTATCAGGAAAATATATATTAAAAAATATATTCAAAGGAAAAAGAAATCTAAGAACATGAAAAAAATCTGTATATTCTTTTCAATGTTTTCAATTTTGGTCTAAGTTTTATTTTATTAAATTTCCTCGTTTAGATAAACCGAAAATCAAATATTTAGACTAAAAGTTAAAAAGTTGTCACTAACAATGAGTTATGTGGAGTTTGGACTGTATGTAGTTTTTAAGACTTTTCATTTTCAGGGATATTTTTAACATCACCTTGAAAAGAGTAATAAACCTTTGATTTTTTAAAATATTAGACAAAATAAATTCGCTTTGAATTACATCAATTTTTATTGAATTTTTTTTAACTATCCATTTACCACAATTTTTTTATTTTAGATTCCTATCGTCAACAAAAATAAAAAAACTCGAATTCTACTACAGGTATAGATCAGTAGTGCACAGGGTCATCGGGGCCCACTTATAGGTCCTACATAGAAAAATCCTAACCATTCACTAGTCTTAAAATGTTAGGATTATGATTATGAATGAAAAGTTGAAACATTGGATCAAGCATCTGCGGTTATCAGATCAAGTTGATTTTCATGAGATCATTCGAAAAATTAATTTAAAGCTAATGAATGATTTGAATTTTTTTGTGTGGTACCCTTAAGTGGGTCCCATGGACAGTACCAGCTGTGGGCACAAACCCAATAAGCCATGGCTTTTTTTGCCCCCAAAAAAATGTTCAAAAAAGAGGCATCCAAATTGATACGGCCATTTATTAATAGTAGGTCTAAAAAAGTCAGAGTTTCAATATTCTTGCATATAAATGAGACCCCCTTCAATCATCCAAGCCCCAAAACTAGCTTTGTGGCATAATTGTTGTATGTATGGTCATGAATATCAGCTGATGTGTAATTTAAGTTTTGATTTTTAAAATAATTGGAATTGGGGGGGGGGGGGGGGGGGAGGGAGGGGATTGTATCTTAATTTTGGGGGTTGAGAATACTTATTTAGATGTTAATGAGTATTCATAATATTAAAATTAATTTTTATTATGAATTAATAATTATTGTGTTTTATATATGTATAAATTAGACGTCCCCCCATCTAAAAGCTTCATTTCAAGCCACACGATCCTTAGAATCGGCACTCCCAAATGAGTTGATCTGTACCCCATCTATGCACTAAGATTTGGGAACTACGGACCTTGCAGTGCAACAAATGTGGTTGCGTCATGCAACACAGCGTCACAGGCTTTCAAAAGTGTTTTCAATGGTTCAGAGTTAATTAAAACTCTTCTATGGAAGAGTCCCCTCTACTCTTCATGGAAGAATCTTATTTATCTTCGGACCGTTAAAGACGCTACTAGACGGTTCAACTCTACGCTATATAATACAACGTATTTGGTGTATTTGGTGCACTGCACCATCTCTGCTTCCAAGATTTGTACCCCTATGGTAGGTCTCATAACAAAGAATTCATGGCAAAACTAAACTCACACTTTAAAACGACCTTTATCCATTAGACTAGGAAGGTGCTGGGGTAGTATCAATCAAGAGTCAATAATTACAACACTCACATGCGACCACTCCAGAAAATAGAAAAGTAATAACGCCGTTATCCGTTAATGTTCAGTCAAGTCTCCTTACTGTGCAATCTCATGTACTTTGGCTTTTGTGAGCAACTTTCGGAGCCAAACCAATAATCCCAACCTTGCAAGCATCTTTGTGGAGCGGACGCGACTATGGATGCTAAAAATGTACAAGCGGTTTGCGGGGTTTAGTTTTTGGTCTCACATGAATAATTCGAACCATTCGATGATTTCTCAATTGGATATGTACAAGTGGTTGATTCAAACTTCAAGTTTTCATTCAGAATTCAGGATCCTAAATTTTGAATGAATATTGGATTACCCACTTACGCACATTCAAATTGAGATGAATTTTTGCGAGGAAACTCGAAAAAATAATTTTAAAATTAACAAACGGTACGAATTATTTGTGTGAGACCCAAAAGTGAATCCCACAAGGTGCTTATACATTTTCAATACCCTTTGATTCGGTACACTTATCTTTATCGTTGTGGAACACGTCGAGGTATTATTTCCGTGGAACGTTCATCGGAATATCGGACACCAATCAATGCTTTCTCGGAACATATCTATTCTGAAATAAATCCACGCAGTGCACTGTATGAGAACAGAGGAAGTTGTGAAGTTTCAAAAGACGGAGGCAAGGGTACGACGAGATCACTTGCACTCATTGATGTTGACTGTTAATTAGTTGAAAGACTCAACTCGAGCCCTACTAAGCATATCACCCGTACCGTGCGTATGGTTAAAGTCCCCACCACCCCGTTCTTTGGATTGGAGGCTGTGTATAGAGCCGACTTCCAATATGTTTTTTTTCGCTTGCCAAAAATCATGTTTGTCGGATAATGATCAATGCTTTGCTAGAATTCATTTATTTTGAAATAAATGCAACAAGTGTACAAATATAATCAAAGGGTTCAATTCAAGCAAACCCCTTGGATAAAAAAAAAAATACACTAAAATTTTATATTTGTACACACACACATAGAGTATATATTAGTATTGTCGGCACTGAATAATTCATCTGTAATCAAAGTAAATGAAAATTCACTTAATTTTATGAATAAGTAGATAATAGTTTAACAAGATAAAATAAACTAGGCCAATAAATTTTCGACCAAAATAAGTATGTTTACTTTTATCTAGAGTTTTGGCAAAAAATATTTACAATTTTATCACAGCTGAACAAAAATTTTAAAGCTAGCCCTAGGTTTGAGATAGTATAAATTTTTTTATGTACGTATGACCAAAAAAAATAAGAATAAAAAAAAGCTCGGCAACTTTATAAATTGAACCATTGTTTTCAACTTAGTCACATAATCTTTCAAAATAACATTTGCTCCCGTTCTCAATCCTCGCACTCATGAATTCTAGTTGTTCAGAGATTTTTAAGAGACGCTTTCATACTCAAGCTCGCGCTCGCGCTCGTGCTCCCGCGCCCACACGCGCCTTATGTAACTTATGTTGTAAGTCCATGATGGGCCCACAGAAAATCAAACTGGGTGAGAAAAAGAACTGGACCGGATGTACCTTCAAACGGTTTATATATTCCTTAACGTCTTTCGGTCTTAAAATTAAACCCTTGACTTCAGGAACAACATTGCTTGTCAAACCTTATCCCACTCCTTTAGGCTTTAGGACTTTGGGGTGAGTGTAAAAATCTACTAAACCACCAACCAATCTTTACCTAATCATTATTTTAATCAAGTTAGGCCAATGCAAAAGCCACTTTTAAGCATTAAATTTACACATAAGTCGTCATATTTTAAGAGGATTGCATCTTTTTCACACTAAAGTTTAGGTTTACTCATCTTTTGCCTCTTATTTAAATTTGATACCTTGAATAACGGTCGTAAATACGTCATTATCTTTTGGGTAATTTCCACTTCTATAAGAGGTCGCCGTCAACTTCAAGCGTGACTAAACATTTCACCGGCCAAAACAACGACTTCTTTTTCCCTGTAGCTAGTTACATGATTAGGTGGCTTGAATCAACAATTTGAACCAACTCGAGCGCATAGCGTCCTCTTTATTTTTGTCTTGTTACATTTGAGAAGTCTCAAAAGTTTTAATGAGATATTATGTAAATGTGGACAATTCAATTTGGAAATTGTCTACAAAATTGCAGACAATCTCATTTGCACCAAAATTGTATAGGATGGGTAGGTGCTTGGACTACCGATCACTATCATGTTTGTTGGGTATATTTTCATCTCGTGTGATATGGTGAGAGAACTCTCAAAAGTTTTAATGAGATATTGCAAAAATGTGGACAATTCAATTTGGAAATTGTCTACAAAATAGCAGACCATCACTTTTGTACCAAATTGAATAGGATGGGTAGGCGCTTCGACTACCGATCACCTATCATGTTTGTTGAACATAGTCCCTTGGGATCTCTCATTCATACTCCATTTTGAAAGCACGATTTTGTACATTCAACCAACTTAATTTATCTAAGTCTTTCATGTGGGAGGATGTCCTCCACTTATACATATATATAGGGAAAGCTTCACATCCGGGATCTGGGACTCCGGGACTCCATGATCCGAGCATTTTTTTGACGATCCGAGCCGTCCAATGTGTTCAGAAGGTGTTTTCAAGGGTCCACGATATAAATCTTCAAAAAAAAATACTGGGAAGGGCTTGATCCAAGCAGTTTTCGCAAAAAATATATATTTACATTTTTTGCGAAAACTGCTTGGATCAAGCCCTTCCCGGTATTTTTTTTTTAAAGATTTCCCGCGTGGACCCTTGAAAACACCTTCTGAACACATTGGACGGCTCGGATTTTCCAAAAATAATTTGCAACACAAAAAAAATCAATTTTTTCTTGTTTCCGGGAGGAGTGGACTAGAAATTTTCCGTATATATATATATAGGAAAAACTTCCAATAAGGGACCCTTATCTAAGTTAAAATGCGGACCTCACCTTTCCGAGCCAAATTTTGACGATCCGAACCGTTCAATGTTTTTAAAATGCATTTTTAAGGGCCTCTGCTAGGATTCGTCCATACAAAATACCCGGAAGGGCTTCATCCTAGCAGACCATCAGATGAAGCCCTTCCGGTTATTTTTTTTGGACGAATCCTCACGGAGACCCTTAAAAATGCATTTTAAAAACATTGAACGGTTCGGATCGTCAAAATTTGGTCCGGAAACACAAAAAAAGGCTAGGTCCGCATGGTATTTTTATATAAGGGTCCCTTATTGGAAATTGTATATATATATATAGAGTCCCGATCTAATCCGGGATTCCCGGATCCGGGACTCCACCTTCCCGACATTTTTTTGAAAATCCGAGCCGTCCAATGTGTTCAAAAGATGTTTTCAAGGGTCCACGCGGGAAATCTTCAAAAAAAAAATACCGGGAAGGGCTTGATCCGAGCAGTTTTTCGCAAAATTGTAAATATACAATTTTTACGAAAAACTGGTTGGATCGAGCCCTTCCCGGGTTGAAGATTTCCCGCGTGAACCCTTGAAAACACCTTTTGAACACATTGGACGGCTCGGATTTCCCAAAAACAATTTTTAAAAGCATCAAAACACCAAAAAATCTCCCATCCGGGATCCTTGATTGGATAATTGCCGTATATATATATAAGGTAAGTTTAAAGAGATAAAACTAGCATACATGAAATTGTGATGGAGTTTGTTATTTTTTCCTTCTAATTATAAATTTAAGCAATTGAATGATGAGACAATTTTTGAATTCCAGCATTAACAGTTACTGAACTAACAATGATATGACACTATATTCCTCACAAATGTTAGGTCAAAAGAATATTAAGTCACTGCGTGGCGGTGTTTCAAAACCACTCAATAATTTTTCTCGTTGGTATCTGTAAAAACTGTTGAGTAATTATTGGGTAGATAGATATCCTACCAAAAAATTAAATAAATACATTATCGGGTACACAAGGGAATAATAATTGCCAAATGAAGGGGTAGAAGTAAGAAAAGGTGAGGTCCTTTCACTTTGGTTTTTTGTGGCATGTTAATCTGGAGTCTCTAGACTGTGATAGCAGGTTTGGCCCACTTTCAAGTAGGTGGGCATCTTCCTAGTTCTTCCAGAGAAAGACTACATTGTTGAGGGATGCTCAAACGGTGATTGAGATGCTGCAAGAGACTTTCAATGTTAAGGCCAATTTAGAAGTGGTCATCAAAGATTTCGTTTATTTAGCGAGTTGTCTTAATTCATGTTCTTTTAATTTTGTTCCGCGTAGTTGTAATAGGGTGGCTAATATTATAGCCAAGTATGCCCTATCTTTGGCTATACCTACAACCTGGCAGGGGAATTTCCCAGGTTGGGTTTGTAGAGAAACCGCCTTAGATGTTTCTGTTTTGATTTGATCAATAAATTCTCATATCGATTGGCAAAAAAAAAAAAAAAAAAACATTCGAGTAGTCATGCTACAGTAACGTTTTCTCCCCGGGCCGGATTCATCGGGTCAAGTTACGCGTATTTTGATAAATTTTTGTTTTTGGTCTTCTTAAAAGTATAAAAGTATGTCATTCATATTGGGATTAAAATGAATTAAAAACAAATACTTATATTGCACTTGGAGTAAGGGAGGCATCGAAATCAATTACTTTCAAGATTTTTTTCAAATCCTAAATTCTTGAGTCAAATTCTCGTTAATGCGAAAAATATGTAGGAAAAAGCACTTGTACAAAAAATTAGACAAATTCTTAGAATTTTTGGCACCCACACACTCACCTCAAATTGAAATGAACACTTGTACAAAAAATTACACAAATTCTTAGAGTTTTTGGGACCCACACACGAACTGATGTATATACTTGTCCGCTTACGTGGCACTAATATACCACGTGCAATGTCCATGTTGGACGGAAAATACCACCAAATCACACAAGCCATGTTCTTGCCTCCACGTGGCGTGACGTTGATTTTGGCCAACCTTTTCTTGACCTTGTAGGTCATCGTTCATTAAAATGGATTTTCATAGAATTATGTTTGTCTCTTTTGACATATCAAACTCTAATTAAAGAAACTTTGATCCAAATGCCTGAATCGCATGGATGTGGGGCCTGCTGTGCAGCCTGTGCACAGCAGGTGCTACACAAAATCACAGCTGTCAACAAGTGTTTTTAACGGTTTGGATTAGAAACAAACTGTTTGCGCGAAATGTTCTTCTCCTTTGTTTGAAATCTAGGCCGTCCATCCAAACAACGGACGACCCAGATTCTACGCAACACCTGGAGTGCACATCAGCAACCCCAGGTCCTGAATTGCATACCATTCCAAAACATGCTCACAAGGAATAGAATCCCACATGTGAGAAAAAAATTAATGTAAGGGAATTTCATTTACCATGAAACACAAGATATAAGGAAGACGTTTACACTCGTTTGGCTTGCATTTCTTGTATGCGTATTGGTGAAAATAAGCAATAATCGCAATCAGAAATAAGTACACCCATTTGACAATTACCTTATTTATTTTTTTTGCACGGCGAAAAATACCTTACTTATTTATTGTTTTAGTTTGTTTTTTAATTTGATAATTTTCATATGTTACCTTGAACTATTATTGTTTTTGATAATTTAGGGTGTTCAGACTAGCTTATAATAATCAAATACTACGAAACATGTCACATATATGTCTAATGTTCAAACTTCAAAAAGTCCAACAGACCATCATATCATATATTATATAGTATGTGAACCGGACCTTTTCTGGTCAAGGAACTAGATGATTCCCTTTAAACACTTTTGTAACTCTTGTAATACGTACTCTATCATCATATACACGAAGGCAGCCCAAGCAAATATATCGGTTGAATCATGCAATTTTTTTTATAACCGGATGTTCAGGAAATTATACAGAAATTGCCACCGTACAAATCAGGAAACAAACTGTGAGGCATTTGGAAAAGGGGGACTCTGCCGTCCCTTGGGATTGACAGGGGATTGCCGATCCCATCCGAGCCGTCCGTTTTGGGCATCAACAACTTAGATCTCACCTCGCCTAAGTGTATCTGTACTGTCCATTGTTGATGCAATCTGAGCCAGTAATGCGCAAAACGGACGGCCCGGATGAGAGTTGGCAGGGAATGCCGACCTCTGCGGACAGCAGGCTCCCCGGATTCATATTTTCTAGACAGCAGACCCCGTGGTTCATATTTTCTATCTTTCTTTTTGGTAGAGAACATTAAATCCTTGGTTGGGTCATTATTAACAAGAAATGGTCAAACTAGATTGGACCCAACAAAATCATAAATTAATACTCCGTAATAATAATAATAATAATAAAAAGTGGTCACTAGGTCTGGCCCCTCCTGATGATCAACTTCAGTCGAAAGTCCAAACCCCAACTATTGTAATTGGAAATGGACCCCACTTTCCTCCCATCAAATCCTTCTCGTCCTTACCCTTCAAATACTTCCATACGATGGGATGAGTTCCTCTCCATACCAATTCCTCTCTATACCTTTATGCTCTTTATTTGTCAACTTAGAATGAGTCCAGAAATTTGATCTGAATCGTCCATCTTGCAAAATAAGAAATTAAGCGAAGACAAACATGTCAAGAAAATTAAATTTGTTATGATATCTATAGATAGATTAATAAGAATTGTAAGGTTTACATTTGAAATAGATTTGTCATTTGTTTAACAGAACAAACACAATTCGTTTATAAGTCACAGCGGATCAAACAGAGTTTTTGCAGTCAAATTTTTCTTTGCATGTACTAGGAGATGAACAGTTAGGATTATGATGATTGACCCGAGATAACTCAAAAAGTAGAAGTACAAAAGGTACAAAAGAATGAAGTATCGAGAGAATTAATCCGCATCGGACTTGTTTTAGAAGCCTATATTGCGGGGCACCTATGCTATGTTATGTCAAATAATACTGAAAACAGAACAAACCAGAAACAAAATGATTTGTCCGAAAGTTTCAAAATTTGACCCAACAAAACCTAAATCAAAGCATCTCTGTCACATGACTGCCTTCTAGTGGTTGAGTGTACATCTTACATCCGAGTGTGGCCGCTGTCCAATTATATGTATCACTAGGATAATTTGGGTAGGGAGGAAATAAATACCGATAAAAATCGAACCGATTGAAAAAAATCGGTTTATTGTTGTTTTTCCGGGCAATTGGATCGGTTTCGGATTTCTTCTATTTAGTTGAAAATGTTTGGTTTTTGTTTTGATCGAAATAAACCGAGAAAACCCGTATGGAATCGAAGCATATAACACTGCCCTTAATCTCTCTCAATTTTGTATTAGATTTGTTGCGGTTTTCTTTTTTTAGTTCTATCTTGGAAGGGGGGCATGTTTTTCAAAAAATTAATAATTCTGCCTTCTTGTTGTTAACCCCTATTAATTTGGTCTTTTTTTTTAGATTAAGTTTAGTAAATTTTGGATGTATGAAAAATAGTTTAGTGTTTTGGATTTTCGATGTATGGAAATTATTTCGGACATTCTTTTGCTGTTTCTCGTACTATTTATTAATCTTGTTGTGTATTTTCTCTTCTTGTTTGGTATTCTCCGGTTAATGTTTGGACTGATTTATTTTATCTATTCATGTTTGTTGATCCATTTGTTTATTTTAGGCCTCAAACCTATTAAAAACCAAACTTACTTGGTCTGGTTTTGGTTTGAAATTTTTTCAACTCAAAAGAACCGATTTGATTGCGAAATTAGTAAAAAAGTGGACCAAATTGAAAATTTCATCCCTCGAGGCTCCTTTTTCACCACGTATTTTGATGTCGGGCCCAAGATAAGTGTGTAGACCCCACCTCATGTGTAATGATAAATGAGTCTAGACCACCATGTGGCAGCGCTCCAGAGGTATTGAAAGATCTCTCTTTTCGTTGGATAAATGTTATGTTTTCTAATATAATATTAGAGGCTCTCCAAACATGTGATTGAAAAAAGAAATTGGATGATTCTTTTTAATTTCCTTGTGAAATCTTTGAAAATTGTATTGAGACCTAAAACATAAGCTATACGTTTATATTTCTCAAGTTTTTTTTTTTGTTGATTCTTTCCCAAACAGGAACCTCCGATATACAAATATTATTAACCACAAAATTTAGTGACTGGCGCCAAATTTTTCTATGGATTGCTTTTTTCACTCTTTCGCCGTCAAAAGTGCTTATGGTACCAGTTCGAATTTAATACGTATTAGGTTTTTGGACAATTACGGCCTGTTGGAAATCATGGAATTCTTTTTTGAAGTCGGTGGGCTTTACACTTTAAATAAAATTAGTTGATGATTAAGTCAAACCATTGATATCATGATAATAGCTGCTGTTAGGTGCATTATGATCAGTTGGTAATTAATATTATAATGCAGGAAGGCATCTTCTTCACTGCAGCCATAGAATATGGTTACTGACCAAACCCCATATCATGTTTGACATTATCAAGCTAGGATAAGAACCATTTTTTTCCCCCGACGGTCAAGGGTGTCTAAGTCAGTTTACGTCTCTCCAATTCACATGAAAGTACTTTCTTGTTGCCTCACCCTAGAAATCGAACCGTGGCGTATTGTGTGGGGAGCAAACTCACTAACCAACCGGACTAACCTAGGTATCTGGTTAGTGTTTTTTTACTTAGAAACAAAACGGTAATCCTACGGGTACAAAACATTTTGTACAGAAAATGTACAAATCGCTCTCGGGGTGAAACGGCGTGATTTTGGTTCAAGCACTTCTAACCGTCCGATTGAGCTGAAATTTTATATATTAACTTACATGTAATGTAAGATACTTACTTTGGACTGTTCAAAAACACATTCGATGATCCCCGATAGTGCCCTACAGCGCTATAGAGTGGGAGTACTCTACAGCACCCCGGATCCATTTGAGAGTTAATTATCTTTTACAGTTTGGCCTCAAATAATTTCTTGTCATGATAAAATCACCTATTGTGAGACCATGTATCCACTATTAGTATAGTCCGACCTACAAAATAATTTTAATTGATTTAGGTGATTAATTACAAGTACTCATAGATATCTATATAGTAACTAGTGAAAAAAAAAAAAAAAGTTAGAACTTTGTTTTGACAAAATGCATTTCTTAAGCTCCCAACAAAAAGTAAAAGAAGATTACTTACTAGCCACTATTTCCGTCCTAAAAAGATTATCCGGTCCGATAAAAAGAGAGCTTAAACTTATGATTGGAGCTCTACAGTGTAATGAGCAGATAATACAAACTCTTAACCTCTACTTAAGCAGAGCTATACTGGTGCATAATTGAGTTATTAATCAGCATGTGAAAGTTGAGATTCAACAGCACATGACATTATTGAACTGAACCCCCCATATGAAAAGTCTGTGAATATTGCATCAATACCCTGTACTTAGATGTAAGCCAAATTAGCCCCAGTTTGGGCCCCTACACTACATTGTCCCTCTTAAGTACAAGTCTCTTATGACATGCAGTTGAACCATTAATGGCTTTCCAGTCCCTTCTTAACTAAGTGTGTTCTCAGAGTCAGTTCTAATTTAAAGGTGGAGCTGTAGCTGATTTAGGCCCCCGAAAATCTTACGAATTTTAAGGACCCCTACTTTGGTACCCGTTATAATAATCCAACAAAAAGAAAAAGGTCTTTCGTACTTTATCTTTGCAAGTTTGTTCAACCATTAATAGCTTTTCAGTCGCCCGAAAACTTACGAATTTGTAGGACCCTACCTTAGTACCCATTAAAATAATTCAACAAAAAGAAAAAGGTCTTTCGTACTTTATCTTTGCAAGTTGTTCAACCATTAATAGCTTTTCAGTCGCCCCGAAAACTTACGAATTTGAAGGACCCTACCTTAGTACCCATTAAAATAATTCAACAAAAAGAAAAAGGAGTTCATATTTTATCTTTGCTTTAGTCTCCGAGAAGTCAGGGCAAGTTGTGCACTGATTATTGAGGCACTAGTAACTTCCACCCTTAAACTAAACGTATACATAAGTGTGTAATAACCATGTGCCATTACTGGAAAATGCATATGGAAGTGTGACTGCCACCATGTTCACATCCTCAAAGTACAAGATAGTAGCAGATCCTCTTGTATTTTTTAGTTTTATTTTACTTTGGTCCAGTCCTTATTTTTTTATTAGGAGACTCATTAGACAATTGAGATTACAGAGGTTCAATTTCATTTAATTAAGCTTGGAATATATTAGTATCAAGAATTCCCTCTAGCTTGCTCCTCTACCCTGGCCAATTATATTGCTCCCTAACCTGCACAATTATCAAACTATTATTAGAAGAAAAAAAAAAGATAGTTGAATCATCCTAGAGGGTTGGCCTGGTGATCAGAACTCGAGAGTTAAGGGTTTGCTCCTCTCTTTTGTCTCATTTTCGAAACTCCCAGGATACTATCAACTCTTGCGGGGCTAGTTTATACAACCGTGTCCCGGTTTTAATTGGACTCTCTCAACTAGTAGACGGTGTTGATATTGGTCCTCAAAAGATTAATAGACACGGGCGTTAGTTAGCCCGGATACCCGAGTTATATATAAAAACAAAAGTTAATAATTAGCTAGAAGGGATACTATACTAGAGCTAATTATAAGTATATAGGTGCAATCACATGGATGACACCGGATTGAAATTTAAAAAAAGAGGAGATGATCTGATTCTCAGGAGAATATTAACCTAGCTTTGCAGAAATTTAATAATTGTTTTTAAAAGTGGAAGGTTTTGGTTGATGATGGTGGTTGAGATGATTTCAATTATTGGGGCACATGGTTATGGAACTGATAACTGCTAAAGAATCCCCCAACAAACATCCAATGTATGTATTATAGGCATAGCAGTGACCGTTGGTGTAATTGTTTTTATCATTAAATCACAACACATGTATGCATGTTCATTTATCACCCTAATTGGAGAGAGAGAGAGAGAGAGAGAGAGAGAGAGAGAGAGAGAGAGCGAGCATGTTCATTTCATTTGGTGTAACATGGTTTAAGGATACCATTACACTTTTAGATTGGCTTTTAATTTATGGAACCAAACCAAAAATGGCTTTAGCAAGAAAAACACTATAAGGTGCAGAAGTGTCACGCCCTGCCTTTTTAACAATATAAAAATCACCAATATCCACGTGGCACGAGTCAAAAGTCTATAACTCTCCATTGAAAAATCTAAGTCAAAGTTCCATTACCTACTTTTATCCAAGCTAACAATTCTCTCAGTGGCACTACATCGTTCCCGTATGCATAATTACCCAAAAAAAAAAAAATACAAGTTTAAAGTTATTACATAAGTCCAAATAGTCAAAAGATTGAATAACCAATGGTTACATTATGATTTATCAAAATACAAAACTTGAGATGGAAAATATCTTCATGCATGCATAAGCCTCACATAATGCATCACTCCACAAGCATCCGATCTCATGCTCCATGCTGTGTACCTGGGAAAGATAGGGTGAGCTCACTAGCTCGTAGGGAAACCATACTACAGCCGCTAGGCATATAAATATGATGAGTGCACATGATATGAATTTAACACGAGAAGAAATAATCAAGAAACATAACGGAGGCTAAGACAAGTGAGACGTGTCCAAGAAGTGACCACGTGCTCGAGTGACATCAAAGTGTCCAAAAAGATTTCAATGTGTCCCAAAATACCCATTAGTTCATTAAGTTTGTCAAAATCACCCACAAATATCACACATGTCTAAAATCGTGTCCAAGTATCCAATGTTACCAAAATACCTTATGTACCTCAAAACATTTTCATTCCCAACTTTGTCATAAAATCAACCATTAAACTTTTATAGGGAATAACTCCCTCTGCCGGATTTCGCGGGCTCTGTGCACCCATGGCCCGAATACACGGGTAGTAATATCTATATAGGGACTCTGTCCCTCTGCCGGATTTCACGGGCTCCGTGCACCCATGGCCCGATACACGGGTATTAATATATATACAGGGACTCTGTCCCTCTGCCGGATTTCGCGGGCTCCGTGCACCCATGGCCCGATACACGGGTAGTAATATATATACAGGGACTCTGTCCCTCTGCCGGATTTCGCGGGCTCCGTGCACCCATGGCCCGATACACGGGTAGTAATATATATACAGGGACTCTGTCCCTCTGCCGGATTTCGCGGGCTCCGTGCACCCAAGGCTAGAGACACCAAACGGGTGATCCCTAGAATCGTTAGACCATTTTTATCATCTCAAACATTTATTTCATCAAACATTCGGGGTATCCCATTTCTTGTAAAATATCACAATTTTTCGCCAAATGGACCAACCAATTCAAAAGAATACGTGTCCGATACATATAACGAATTGTCCAATATAATCACGTGTCAAATCATGTATTTTAATGATAATCAAAAATGGTTTTGGGGTTACTACGTTGCCATAAGTCAAGTACGCGAAGATACGGATGATTGGAGGCCAAAGGGTGGCCGGAAACTACCCAGAAAATTGGGACAACTCACTGGAAAACAGGGGAAGCTGCTGGAAAACAGGGGCAGCAGCTGTATTGTCCAGAAAATGACAGATTTTCACCTCTTAAGGTGTGGAATTTCAACCCAAATGCAAATTAGATAGTTAAGGCTCAAACTAGAGATGCTAGGCAACAATTAAACATGGAGGGAGACCAATTACCCTCCCAATTTCATCAATCAAATACCAATTTCATAGATCACAAAATTAATGTGAGAAAAACCCACACAAAGAGGGAAAACATAATTTTCAAAGAAATTGAAGCCAATAACAAAGTATGTACAACAAATCACAAATATATAACTAGAGGAGGTAGTAATTGTTTCCCTACCTCATGGGTTAAGCTCCAAATGTGTAGAAAATGCAAAACCCTAGGTTATGAAGCCCCCAAACCGAAATGCTTGATCTCCACGAAAAACCATGGTGAACCCGACTCCAATTGACGCGTAGAACGTGAAAATGGCCTTGGTTCTTGAAGTGGTTGAGTGAGGAGGGGGAGTTTTGAGGTTGAAGGTGACAAAAATGGAGGAGAAGAGAGAGGGAGAGGGCGTCGGGCAGAGAGAGAGGGAGAAACTGATTTTTTTTTGTGTGTATTGTGCACACACACACACCTATATATACATCTCACACTTTGCACTCACCCCCCTCATGTTTCAACTATGTTTTAAAGACACCCATGTGCAATCATTACTCTCACATTGACCCAACATTATATCTAAAAAGTTTTGAAAATTTCGGGTCCATACACACTGTGCCAGCAAGGCACGTTCCAGCGCCATACTTATTTTCAAAAACCAAACTTAAGTAAAGACTTTTCTTTACTTTAATTTATTTATGAAAATAAGGAAGTACCCCCCATCTGGAAACAATGGCATTTACAAAATTTAGAAATTCTAATCACATCAAAATCTCATCCCCCCACTTTTAGTACAAAATCGAAAACGGTCACATTTTTCTCCGAAGAAAATGGGCGAAAGATGACTTTGTCTTACTAAAAAATAACTTTCAATTATACCATTTTGATTAGAAAAATCCAAGGAACAATTACTGGCACTTTTTATTGGTCAAAACGAAATTTCTCCAAAAAGTGATTTTTCATACAAGTCCTTACATCACACCCAACTTTTATTTTCAATAAAAATAATTAAATTTTCGGGTCTTTACATTCTACCCTCCTTAGAAAAATTTTGTCCTCAAAATTTCGCACAAGAAAGTTATTCAAGCTACACAAAATCATGCACGACAAGCAACATGTATCCGACACCGTAAGCTAGTAAAATGCAACATGTAAAACAAGTACTCACATAGTTCAAATGAAAAACGACTCTGAGTGTTTCTCTTTCATCTCATCCTCTCTTACCCACGTCGACTCATCACTACCAAAAGTATATCACAACAACCATACTAACCGTATAAACTATGCCCCACACACACTAACTAGGAAATTCAACCTTGCACACTCTGATCTAGATTCATCAAACAAAAATAGCTCCAACAACACCAAGATAGATTAATCTCAAATGTCGACAGTAAAGGTAAGCTCAAAAGGTTTCAATACCAACTACACTCTACTTGCATCCACAAAGCTGAACATACCCATATTTTATTAGTGAGTTCTGTCTTATCATACCATATCATATCATCATTCCCCAATCATTCTAATTTCTGGTTGTCCAAACATTTCGGTGTTTATCCCCCTTGGTTATGACCTTAGCACATTCCTTGATCACATACACTATTATTACTTCAAAATCCATCCATATATCTTCTTCTTATCGTTGGATAAAGGAATTCAAACCCCTTCCAAACCCCGTAAGAGTATATCTTCAAGAAAAAGTCTAAGGGACGGTGTACCCAACTTCACTCCTATTATCCCAACCGATATACATAAACAAGCGATCCCGTTCATCTCTATTTCCTACAATTTTCAATGCACTTATCTCATCAACAAACAACACCAACACTCAAAGGTTTTTACCTTACAGGTACCCCAAATTGTTTCATCAAATCCTCGTGTATCAACACAACCAACCCAAGTCGAACCATTTTCCTATATCTCACATCGTTCTTCACCAAGATTCAACACCCAACTCAATCATAATTTTAAGTCTATTTTTTGCTCGTAAGCTCATTGAAATCTACAACAAATTTAGAAATTCACCCATAGTAGCCACAAGTGAAAGAACTTCGATACCAGAGAAATCATAGCACATAATTATGATGCTAGGAACCAAAAGCTTTCCAAGTCTGTTCGTCTAAATCTTCATAACCCATGCTTTTGACTTCTCCCTAACCTACTTCCAAAATTAGTTTCACACTCTATTTTACCCCATATGCCCCTTTTACTTTAAGTGTCTCATTTACTCCTCTGGCTTCTTGAATTTAAAACGATTCAGATCTCAACCCTAATAATCTCATCTAGTCTCACGTACGCCTCTCAACATTATCACCAATATAACCGCTCATAACCACCTTCCGCTTAACGCTCCATCATACCATATTAACATAGACAAGAATGACCCAGCTCAGCCTCTAAACAAGAACCGCATAAGTACAACTTCATTTCATTCTACCTCCCTCGTTTGAGTCCAAACATTTATTTAATAACATATCTCATTATAATCAATTAAATGATCTTAAACTGCATACACACCCTCAACGACTAGTAATATTATCACCCACAATTTCCTTAGAGGAAGGACAAGCAAATTTTGAAGGGTACACACTCATTCTAGCTTTCATCTCACATCACTGTATACTGGACACCCACACGATCTAATTTCCGTACCGTTCTAATCTTATTCGTGCCTCGCACTAAAAATAATCAAACCCCAATTTGGCCAAATTCGCAACTTACTCTCGGTTTTCTCACCGGGGTCTACACCTCTACTTTCTAGTCATGGTATTTTCTCTCCCATCAAATTCTACCACCATCAAATTACTCGAAAGTACACATAAGTTCCCCAACATAAACTCGAACCATCGCCCGTGACACCCACCATCAAATTTAATTTTTCCAAAGTAGAACTTAAGACAAACTTCAAACGATTTAAAGTTCAACAAAACAACTCCATTCACATCATCTAGAAGGACACCCTGGGTTCCCCGTATACCCACCTATAACCTTTACCAAACACCACAACCTCGACCTACGTTGTCCCCATTACAATATCCAACCGGTTAGTCCCTAGTTGTCACCTTCCATTAACGCACAATTTACAACATAGCCTTAAGTTCACTGATTTGCTTCACAGTCGATTGACTAGTTCTAAACAACACTCTAACTTCTGACAATATCCTTCCATCGTAGTATCGACATCATCCTATCTAGGTTTTCCCAAATAAGTGCACTAATCACCATAACTTACAAATATAAAGTTTTGAACTACCAAGGACCCAAGTGAGCAACAACTCACATGCCCCTACAAGACGTCAAGTAAATCTCATCTCGCCGGTTTCTTAATATTGGTACTCCTAACATTTTCACAACCACAAGGAAGTATTGCGAACAAACACTCAAAATCCCACCACGACATCTCATGCTTCTAATTTATAGTCATATAAATAAAACACGGCCACAATTTAAATAACCCATCTCTATGAATCAAGGGCAACCCAAATGCTCACGTCCTAACACATCAAGACTATTAACAATGCACTGGTTCAAAACTATCAACAACACATAAACTCCTTTGCTCATAGTCAAACCCTCAACACCCAACAAACTACACGACAAGCTAAATTGGCAAACCCAAAGGTGAAAATACCCCCCCTCAATCTAGTTGCTCAAACAAGTGAATCCCGTCAAACTTTCTAATAAGACTCTTCCTACGCAATTCCTCTTTTTACTTAAGAAAATATTGTCCCCTCTAATACCAAAAATCATATACTCTTATTACAATACCAAACACGTGAATATTCCATCATCAATAGAATCGATTTAGGACCCTAAGGCAGTTACCGTAAAGCCCAAGTACCAAAGTTGTCGGATACATCATGCCAAAGTCTACCAAATCTAGCCTCAATAAATGAATAGAAAAGTCTTTCCTGGACCCCTACCGGAATGAAACTTCAAATTGTAGCGCACACCGCGGACATGCACCCTTATATTAAGTAACGTCCTCACCCAACCGAATCTAAAACCAAGGTATTCATGAACACACATACCAAATTACGAGGCGTTATAAAAGGTGCACTTTCGTAGTCAGAAACTTAAGGGGTACCACTACAATCACCACATCCAAAAATTTTAATCCACAATAATCAAGTCAATTTCAAACAAGTAACACCCAGTCAACTGGGACCCCAAACCTCCGCAAATTACAACAAACAAGTCCACCGACTCCAAATAATGACAACTCTCAACAAATCGCAACGATACCAAAGAAAATTTCAACATCTTCAAGTAGAGAACAATACTAAATTTATTATGCAGGTTTCTAATTTACACGTCCTCATTTCCAATCATATCAAACACCAAGCACATTGATCAAAAATAGAACCATACGCTTTCAAAGTAAAGACACAATATGCTCCTTTATATCGGTACTTACTCTACCGTACGTGCTACTTTACACACCTCCACTCATCCACATGTGGTAACCGAGCGACATCAGAAGTTTGATTTGAAGTGTGCTGGCCAGTCACCCTTCAAATCAATCATCCACGTCATTCTTAAACCACAATGACAAAACAAGTAAGCACACACTCAATCCAGTTACGAGTGACATAAATTATACCACCAATACATACCCTTCATCACGTGACCAAATCTCCATCTCCAACACAAGTCAACTACGGGACTCCGCTCTACGAAAACTTCATATGCAATGTCACGTGGCTGGATGTATGTCACTCAAGCAAGCACACACAATGCATGTGAAAACAATGACTTTGATGAGAAAATAATGCAATGGTTTTTAAGCCCCGAGACTACAAGTCTCCCCACGGTCTCTAAGTTTTCAAACCTAATGCTCTGATACCAAGTTGTCATGCCCTGCCTTTTTAACAATATAAAAATCACCAATATCCACGTGGCACGAGTCAAAAGTCCATAACTCTCCATTGAAAAATCTAAGTCAAAGTTCCATTACCTACTTTTATCCAAGCTAACAATTCTCTCAGTGGCACTACATCGTTCCCGTATGCATAATTACCCAAAAAAAAAAAAATACAAGTTTAAAGTTATTACATAAGTCCAAATAGTCAAAAGATTGAATAACCAATGGTTACATTATGATTTATCAAAATACAAAACTTGAGATGGAAAATATCTTCATGCATGCATAAGCCTCACATAATGCATCACTCCACAAGCATCCGATCTCATGCTCCATGCT
Organism: Vaccinium vitis-idaea; assembly: GCA_963854785.1. Taxonomy (NCBI): domain Eukaryota; kingdom Viridiplantae; phylum Streptophyta; class Magnoliopsida; order Ericales; family Ericaceae; genus Vaccinium; species Vaccinium vitis-idaea. The sequence continues at coordinate 27,076,328 of OY978226.1, read as the reverse complement.
GTGTACCTGGGAAAGATAGGGTGAGCTCACTAGCTCGTAGGGAAACCATACTACAGCCGCTAGGCATATAAATATGATGAGTGCACATGATATGAATTTAACACGAGAAGAAATAATCAAGAAACATAACGGAGGCTAAGACAAGTGAGACGTGTCCAAGAAGTGACCACGTGCTCGAGTGACATCAAAGTGTCCAAAAAGATTTCAATGTGTCCCAAAATACCCATTAGTTCATTAAGTTTGTCAAAATCACCCACAAATATCACACATGTCTAAAATCGTGTCCAAGTATCCAATGTTACCAAAATACCTTATGTACCTCAAAACATTTTCATTCCCAACTTTGTCATAAAATCAACCATTAAACTTTTATAGGGAATAACTCCCTCTGCCGGATTTCGCGGACTCCGTGCACCCATGGCCCGAATACACGGGTAGTAATATCTATATAGGGACTCTGTCCCTCTGCCGGATTTCACGGGCTCCGTGCACCCATGGCCCGATACACGGGTATTAATATATATACAGGGACTCTGTCCCTCTGCCGGATTTCGCGGGCTCCGTGCACCCATGGCCCGATACACGGGTAGTAATATATATACAGGGACTCTGTCCCTCTGCCGGATTTCGCGGGCTCCGTGCACCCATGGCCCGATACACGGGTAGTAATATATATACAGGGACTCTGTCCCTCTGCCGGATTTCGCGGGCTCCGTGCACCCAAGGCTAGAGACACCAAACGGGTGATCCCTAGAATCGTTAGACCATTTTTATCATCTCAAACATTTATTTCATCAAACATTCGGGGTATCCCATTTCTTGTAAAATATCACAATTTTTCGCCAAATGGACCAACCAATTCAAAAGAATACGTGTCCGATACATATAACGAATTGTCCAATATAATCACGTGTCAAATCATGTATTTTAATGATAATCAAAAATGGTTTTGGGGTTACTACGTTGCCATAAGTCAAGTACGCGAAGATACGGATGATTGGAGGCCAAAGGGTGGCCGGAAACTACCCAGAAAATTGGGACAACTCACTGGAAAACAGGGGAAGCTGCTGGAAAACAGGGGCAGCAGCTGTATTGTCCAGAAAATGACAGATTTTCACCTCTTAAGGTGTGAAATTTCAACCCAAATGCAAATTAGATAGTTAAGGCTCAAACTAGAGATGCTAGGCAACAATTAAACATGGAGGGAGACCAATTACCCTCCCAATTTCATCAATCAAATACCAATTTCATAGATCACAAAATTAATGTGAGAAAAACCCACACAAAGAGGGAAAACATAATTTTCAAAGAAATTGAAGCCAATAACAAAGTATGTACAACAAATCACAAATATATAACTAGAGGAGGTAGTAATTGTTTCCCTACCTCATGGGTTAAGCTCCAAATGTGTAGAAAATGCAAAACCCTAGGTTATGAAGCCCCCAAACCAAAATGCTTGATCTCCACGAAAAACCATGGTGAACCCGACTCCAATTGACGCGTAGAACGTGAAAATGGCCTTGGTTCTTGAAGTGGTTGAGTGAGGAGGGGGAGTTTTGAGGTTGAAGGTGACAAAAATGGAGGAGAAGAGAGAGGGAGAGGGCGTCGGGCAGAGAGAGAGGGAGAAACTGATTTTTTTTGTGTGTATTGTGCACACACACACACCTATATATACATCTCACACTTTGCACTCACCCCCCTCATGTTTCAACTATGTTTTAAAGACACCCATGTGCAATCATTACTCTCACATTGACCCAACATTATATCTAAAAAGTTTTGAAAATTTCGGGTCCATACACACTGTGCCAGCAAGGCACGTTCCAGCGCCATACTTATTTTCAAAAACCAAACTTAAGTAAAGACTTTTCTTTACTTTAATTTATTTATGAAAATAAGGAAGTACCCCCCATCTGGAAACAATGGCATTTACAAAATTTAGAAATTCTAATCACATCAAAATCTCATCCCCCCACTTTTAGTACAAAATCGAAAACGGTCACATTTTTCTCCGAAGAAAATGGGCGAAAGATGACTTTGTCTTACTCAAAAATAACTTTCAATTATACCATTTTGATTAGAAAAATCCAAGGAACAATTACCGGCACTTTTTATTGGTCAAAACGAAATTTCTCCAAAAAGTGATTTTTCATACAAGTCCTTACATCACACCCAACTTTTATTTTCAATAAAAATAATTAAATTTCCGGGTCTTTACAAGAAGAATCTCTCTCAAAGGGGCCAAAATCACCGAAAATAGTTATGGTCGTGAATATTCTTATGCGTCAGTTTATAATTTTTGAGGAAAGATAGAAGTAAGGATGACAACGGGTAGAGTAGGGATTGGGGGACTCTATTTTACATCGATACGAACCCCAATTGGAGATTTCTTTCCCATCCCACCTCGATACCTAGAAGGGATAGGGAAGAATCCACCAGTACCCGCCTCCCAATGGGAATTGGGTATGCTCGGGTAGATCCATATCCGAACTAGTTGAACAAAAATGAACGATAAGATCTAAACAAAAACATTTACGTGTCCTACAATAACAAAAACAACTGTGGGACCGGAGTTACCCCTTTGGTCCTTCTGGTTTGGTACGGAGAGGTGGTAGGATGGCTGAACCTTGCTAGAACCCCAAGTGTTGGCCTGAGAAGGAGACATGCACACTTAAACACCCGTGCTAGTGCCTAGTCCGGACGGTGGTGGTCCAGGAAGACACTTCGACGGTCAAGTAAGTGACCGGAAAAGGAGTTAACCAGAAGCTTTTTAAAGAGAGAATGAGAGAGTTATGAGGGTATTGAATGCTTGGAGAGAGATCCAGAGTGAGATAGGTGAGGGCTCCTTTTATAGGTGAGGGGTGGCGTGCCTATCACGCGTGTCATCCGTACTTGACACTCCATGTGGTCGGGCTAGAATGTCTTGGGCAGACCCACTGCTTTGGCTAACGTCTGCTTTGCTAACGGCAGACCACTACTTCAGCTAATGTCACACCCACTGCTTCGACTGACATCACTCTTGGTACATTTGAAAAGTCAATTGGTTTGGGAGGACTCCCCGGTCAATCACGTGGTCCGGCGGGCAAAGCATGTTGGCTCGTTGACTTGTCTATCACGCATGCCTTGAAAACGAGCCCATGGTAGTCCATTGAACGGTTGAAACCAGACCTTTCGATATCCATCAATTCAGGAAGGGTCGAGCTCGGGAAGGGGGACTACGCCAACTGGCGAACGGAATGCTCCTCGAATCCATCGATCCGGGTGATGCATCCCTAAGAGATCTGCCGAAAGGAACCGTCTGAAGGGGCTTAGATCCGTACTCGTCGCTCGACAATAAGATAGATCTTTATCTTGATATTCGTCGTGGCTGGCGCTAAGCTGGCCAACGCTGAGGGCAGATTCCACTCGGCGTGAGCGAATAAGTTCGATCCTCGTTCGCTTTTATCTCTTTTGACAGGTGACCTATTGACGTGCCTTCACATGTCCAAGCGTCAAGGCTGAGCCTAATGGACCGTTGTGAACCCGACCGCTACAACAACCATTTAAAACAAAATAGAATAGAAAGATACAAAGAAATATAGTCCCCCAAGAATATATAAAATTTTAACAACTACCGTCATTAAACTTTTTTTAACACTTAAGTATATTTAGGTTTAATTTGGAAAAATATACACAAATCATACATATATGCACACTTCTATATACACACATACATATACATTTATCTACTATATGCACGCATATATATACACACTTATACAAAAAAAATGCAATTTGAAACGGGGCAGGTCTGGGTATTCGGAGGTGGGTATCACAAAATTATACCCTCCCTATGTTCAACCAGAGATTCTTTAAATTCTACCATATCTGCTTCTATTGGATGAAAAATAGAGTAATATTCACCCCCAAATAGGAGGGGCAGGGCGGGTATCCTTCAGGTTTGGGGGGAATTGCCATCTCTAGATAGAGGCACTAATATTTGGGTCCCACAAATTTTATGTGAAAAAGTTTATGCAATTGTTGGTACAAGTGTTAGTTATTGTACAGTTTTCAATGAAACCAAGGATTAGCAAAATGCTTTCCCTTTTTTGGGTTGGGAGCTTCTCTCTCTACACTAGAGAGTTTGCCTAGGGTTTATCCCTATCCCTACCCACTGCTGCCCCCTTTTCTTTCGCCGCATTGTTCTCTTTCCCTTTTCCTCTCTCCCCCTCCTTCCCCAGTTAGGTTTTCTTGGGGGTCAGGGCGGCCACCTCTCGGCCCCACCTCCCCCCCTTCTCTGTTGCCTCCCCACCCTCTTTTCACCTCCCTGCCCATTCAAAACCCACCCCACGGCCTTGATCTACAACCTCTCGCCTCTGCTTCCTCCATTTTGTCCTTCCACCCCACCACAACCCCTCCACCTCCTTTTCACATCCCATCATTATCTGCCTCCACAAATCCAGTTGGGCTTGATATGATGCCGTGGTGAAACTAGGGTGGCCACCTCCCTTCAGCGAATAAAGTCTCCAAAACCTGACGCCGGCGGCTATGGGTGTGGGTTTCTTCTGGAGCAGCGACTCAGCTTAAACCCAGTGCATTTCGGTGTGCATGACGCAATGATTGGTTGACTCGGGTGGCTCAGTTGTTTTGAGTTTTGTTCAGTTGATTTCTTTTCAGTTTGTTTTGTTTCTTTGTTACAATTGCTAGCTTTTAGCCAATAGAGCCTTCGATTTCATGTTGCGCTTAGTATTAAGGTTTGAGTTGTTATCCCTCGGGATCTCTACTATTAAATCGATGACTGGTTCTTAACCCATCAACCAAGTTGTTGGTGTGCCTATGGTAGAGGTGCCACTGAGCGTACTAGTGTGCCCGCGTCTAGATTTTGTTAGTTTTGGTTGAATCATATTCTTTGCGAGGTATTGCCCTCGCGCATTTATATGAACGCAATTGTCTCCTTTTCAAAAAAAAAAAAAAAAAAGTGTTAGTGCTCGTAACAGACCTGATAATTTTTTTCTTTTGGTAATGGAGTATTCGCCCTCAGTAATTCCAAGTACGTGTAATATTCTTTTATCCCACTGTATATTAGTAATTACTAGACCTACTTAATAATTTACTTATTTTTCATTTTTTGAACATCGTAATAATCTACTTAAGAATAATATTATAAAACCTGATATGAACTTTTTGATTCACCCCTCATGTTAAAACCTTTTGATTTTTTTTTTGGAATTTACTCAACTAAGATGGCTCAGTTGGCTTATTGAGAATTTGGCCTACTTTATTACTTTTCTTTTGCTTATTTTATTTTTTCTTACATTTTGCTCAATTATGTCATTTTTTTTGTTTATTTCCCTAAACTAAAAGAAATAAAAAATGTCCAAATATTAGTACATTGCAATACCAAAGAGTAGTATAATTTTACTAAAGACTAATATAATCCAAAAACAATTTGATTCATTACATTGCTCCTGTTGATTCTAATTTTTTCCTTAAATTTGGATAATATTATATACATAAATTTCACACAAAATTTAAAAATTAGGAAAATAAAAAAATAAAACAAAATAGTTGCTCAAAAAAAAAAAAAATAATAGTGGAGGATCCTCACAGAGGGTGTGGCCTGTATGGGCCCCCTCTAGGTGTCCATGGGCATTGCCCAATTCTAAACGGGTCCTTGGTGTTTCTTTTTTTTTTTTTGGCTGATAGTCCTTGGAGTTAAAAAGGTTGGAATTGGAGCACGTCTGCCCCTTCTCAAATCACAAAAGGTTGTATGGAATGGAGTATTTGTTACCTTTACTTTTTCCAATGATTATAATCATTTTTGATATCCTTATCTACCTACCATTATGATCTTTGATTTCCTTATCTACTCTTTCAAGCCCCACATTCTAACAAGGCCTTCATTATTAATGCCTATGAACAAACCTAGCTAATTGATGTGTTACATTAAACTTTTAAAGTCACAGTACCGTTTCACTTGCCCGATTAATATAGCCTTTCTAAAGATATAAGTATTTTGAGACGCTTTTTATTGAGTATGTTTTTGAATTTTTCTCGTCAACTTTTTCTCTCCCTCTCTTCTTCTGAGTCTACAAATAGGGGATTTACTTTATAGTAAAAAAAACTATAGTATAATTTAGTGAAAGATGTTCCTACATGGTCATGTGCAATACATATACAAAATTTAGAGTCCAATGCAAAATAAAAGTTGCAGAAAATAAATTAAAAGAAACTTGCATAAATGTCAACCCTCCTAAGATTAGAAAATCTTAGTTTCTAGTCCACATTACATACTCAAATTCAGAGCATTCCTTGAACATGTACAGTATTTGTTTCAAATAATTGGTTTCATTTGATAATCAGATTAGCCTTGGTAAAGCCGCAATTATGTGCCAAAAGTCAAAAAAACATTCATCATGGAAGAAGATGCTGGGTGGGTGCTTCAAAATGATGATTTTGTGAGTCCGAGAATTTCCACAAAATCATCCTTGTTTAATATGAGAATACTTAATCTACCTAATTTTTTTTTATAACCGGATGTCCCGGCCAGATGGAGTGCAACTCGACTAATTTTGGGACCAGAAAGGTAACGACTGGGTATAGCTCCCAGTAGTTGCAAGGGATTGGTGGCAAGAGGAATTGAACCTGGAACCTTAGGTGGGGACAAACCCCCAAGTCCTAAGACCACTTTGCTAACCCCTTGGGTTCTTAATCTACCTAACATTAATTAGGCCATACTAACTAACAAGTTGGCAAGATTTGACCTCGCGATTGGTTTTGTATTTTTAAACCGAGATAACCATCTTTTTCTCTACATCAATTTCTTTGTTATCAATAAAATCTTTTACCGTTTTGAAAAAAAAACAAAAAAAAACTAACAACTCCAACTTCTTTCTAACATCATAATTTTCTAGGATAGCTGGCCCTGCAACCTATAAACAATTCCAAATCATTGTAACCGCCCACATTTATGTCCTTAGAAAATGATGGATTTTCATACTCTTTTTTTATTTTATTAATATGCAGTCCCCTTTTTCGTTATCTTTTAATCTATATTACATTACACTACGGTTTTTTCAAAATGTCTTAAGTGACATAACCATATTCAAATATCACTCATTTCTCTTCTAACAATATCTATAATAAGGCCCAAATCTTATCTTACGGGTCAAGTTGTGTTTCCGTAACTAAGAAAACTTACCTTTCCAAATTACCTTTTGGTTAATCACAAAAAAAAAAGAAAAAGAAAAAGAAAAATGGATCAATAAAAAATACCACGGAAAAGAAAACTCACTTGTAAAAAGACCAATATTTTCATCTGGGAATTTCATATTTCAAAAATCCTCTTTCTCTCTCTATGGTATTCAACCCATCATAGAAAAATTTTAATTTCAGAATATTCTCTCTATCTCAATTATCAAAAAAAAGAAAGAAAAAGAAAAAGAAAAAGAAGATGAAGAAAGCGGATAAAAAAATCACATCGAAAAAACTCATTTCAGAAAAAAACACAATCTTCTAATTCATACGCGAATTTTAAATTTCAAAAATCCTCCCTTTCTCTTTGACATCCTACCCTCGCAAAAAAAATTATTTTTTGAATTCTCTCTTTCTCTCTAATGATTTTGGTTGTAAAATGGATATAATAAATTTGGTAAATCGTACCAAAAAAAAAAAAAGAAAGAAAGAATCTCTTAGCGATGTTCAAATAATTTTTGTCGTGTATGAAACACTGAGTCTTATTAAATGTTGGTAATTTGGTTTTCTTTTTAGTTTCACTTACTGAACTTGCATAATCATGACAGGGGAGGTGGCATAGCATCAGCCGGAATACTCGATGACGAGAGCACGGTAGATAGTAGTACTCTATGGTTGGTTAAAGTTATCAAACTTCATCAAGTGCCTTTAGGCATGGGCAAAGCGCTAGTGAACATATATGATACTCCCTCTGCCCCTTTTTTAAAGTTAAATTTTCTATTTTGGATGTCCCTTAATAAGTGTGTGTTTTGAAAAGTAGGGAGACCTTCTCCTCCGGACTCCGCCCGTCCGGTCCTCCTAGATCCGAGCATTTTTTTGACGATCCGAGCCGTCCAATGTGTTTAGAAGGTGTTTTCAAGGGTCCACGCGGGAAATCTTCAAAAAAAAAAAAATACCGGGAAGGGCTTGATCCAAGCAGTTTTTCACAAAACTGTAAATATACAGTTTTTGCAAAAAAACTGCTTGGATCAAGCCCTTCCCGGTATTTGCTTTTGAAGATTTCCCACGTGGACCCTTGAAAACACCTTTTGAACACATTGGATGGCTCGGATTTTCCAAAAACAATTTTTTAAATTGAAAAAATTAATTTTTCCTTATTTCCGGGAGGTCCGGACTAGAAGTTTTACGTTCAAAAGTAAGTGGGTAAATGTTTGTATAATTATTATTTTGCCCTTTTGAAAAGTTAGTGGTAAGAGTTAATGGGAAAAGTAGAGGATAATTTTGAAAACTTGAGCTAAAAGTTGATGTGAAAGTGTAATGCGGAGATAAAAGTTAATGTGACAGGTATAATGATGATGTCTCTTTAATAAGTTGATTTACGAAGAACATGAGTGGTAGCCCAGTGGATTGGGAGCCCATACTCTGTTCATGAGGTGGCAGGTTCAAACCTTGCCAGCCTCTCCCCCTTCCCCCTTAGGTTAGAGTAGTATAGGGATTTCTTATGTTCAAAAAAAAAAAAAAGTTGATTTACGAAGTAATACATTTAAAAAGGGACGGAGAAGTATTACTCTTCTTGCTTTGGCTAAAAAAACCAAGTGGTTTTTTTTTTTTTGGTCCTTAAATCAAATTTTTTTTTTGCATTTGTTAGTCTTGCATCGATTTTTTGTGGTTTTTTGGTTCATCTCGACGAGAGGAATCTAAAAAGTATAAAATATTAACCAAACGTAAAGTTTTGCGAATAAAGACAAGCAATCCAACAAAGCATAAAAATTTGGATTATTTTTATCTTTAGTGAACTTTTTTAAATTTTATATCATAATTTTATACTTTTTAGATTACTCTCGTCGAGATGAACCAACAAACCACAAAAAATCGACGCAAAACTAACAAATGTAATTTTTTTAATAAAAAAAAAAACCAAAACTGGTTTATTTAGCCAAAGCACTCACTAATACAAAGCTAAATTATGCAACTTTACATACGAGAATAACTTATTTACAGACTGTGTGCAAACACACAGTGGATCTTGGCTGTCCATTCCAAGATCCAACGGCTCGGAGTGATGCTCTTTTTTAATTTTTTACATCCGAAATGCATTTAAGGATGAGAGAGAGAGCACACTGCTCCGAGCCGTTGGATCTCAAAACGGACAACCGAGATCCGCCGTGTGCAAACACCCCGTTTGCATACGGTTCGTAAATAAGTTATTCTCCTTTACATATACTTACTCGGATCCTTTGGGAAAAAAGTTTAAACCGGTTTCTTAGTTTATTCGTTTTGTATTTATTCAAAAAAATTACATTTGTCAGTTTTGCGTCAATTTTTCATGATTTATTGATTCGTCTCGACGAGACGAATCTAAAAAATATAAAATTATGGTCAAAACTTAAAATTTGACCATAATTTTTTTTTTTTAATAAAATTGAACTTTGGCTCTATTAAAAAAAAAATTAAGTTTTTGACCATAATTTTATGCTTTTTAGATTCGTCTCGTCGAGACAAATTAATAAATCATGAAAACTTGATGCAAAACTAATAAATGATTTTTTTTTTAATAAAGACAAAATGAATAAATCAAAAAACCAATTTATTGCCAAAGGAGGTTCTGTCCCATTTTGAAGTTTTAAACGAAGCTTCAACAATCCACTATTCTGCTTGTTTAGCTCATTTACTAGCCGTAGTTTTGTTGACAATTAATTACCATAGCAAAAATTTCCCCGCAGGCTATAATGTATAGCCAGTTACAAGTATGAGAGAAAAATAACTGGTTGGACAAACATGGTTTGAGTGAGAGATATATACATTAATTATGGCCTCGAAGCCCCCATAAAATCTCTGCGTATTGTTAAATGAGATTTTCCATGGCACATTTTAATTACCAGTTCGTTGTTGAGAGGGAAGAATCTGATCTCTGCTGCATGTCTGTGATCCTACCAACAATCACTTTCCCGAGAAAATATATGGATAGAAAGTGAGACCTTGTTGGGAAACCAAGTCATTTAAAACACCAGAGCCCTCTCCTATCTACTATTAACTACAGTATTTTCAACACTGTATTGGTCCAAAATTTGCAAGTTTAAGAATTTCCTGTAGATTTTCTCTCCCAGCACCAAATGAGTTTTTATGTCTAAGCCATACCCTGCTGCCATATATATCTGCTGCAATTTCCCTGTGCCACTGCAATCGCGGTATCACATACCAGTAATCAGGGGTGTCCGGGCCAGTTTACGCGTACCTCAACTAATTCCCTCCCCGGTTCGATCAAAGGTATACCATCCAAGCCGAGAGTAGGGATTCACAAGAAATTACTTTATTGCGGCCTCACCTCAAGATCGAACTCTAGTTAATTGTATAGGGAGTAAACCTACCGACCAACCCGACTAATTTAATTTTGTGACATAACAGTAATTGTATGCTTTTTTCTTGTTGGGGTTTTGAGTGAGTAATTATTGAGGCTATGGGCAAAAATTTGGCAGGTTATGGGTATATATGGCTTTTGGATTTTTATGCAGAGGAAATGTCTCCATTTGACCATATAGTGTCAGCAAAAACAAAAGAAACATAAACAAAAATAAAGTGTAGAGACCTCAATGATGTGTATAAGGCCCACTAATAATTACGTAAATGTATTTAATGTTTTATGGTTGTGACAAAAAGGACCTACTATTCAATAATTGAAAAGAAAAGAAAAGAATTATTATCTTATGGAAAATTGGTTAGAAATATCTTACTTTATACAAAAGGTCCATGCTGACATGCCCATACAAAGATCAGATTGCTAAAACTTTATACTAAAAGCTTGTTTGTTATTTACCCCCCCAAAAAAAGCTTGTTTGTTTGACCGGCTATGCAGATGAGAGTCGACTATGTATCCAAGTGGATCACATGTTTTGTGTTCGATTAAAATTTTTATAACTGAAATTAAATGTCCATGCGAAATATAAATATATGAAAATATATGGAGTATTTAATTTCCATGCTAGTAGACAATAGGATTTTTTTAAATTATTTTTTTATCTAGAAAAAAGGGTGAGAGTGGACAATTAGCGTAGCAACCCCCACTAGGCGTAACCATTGGAGCTCCCGACCCGCTGTAGAATATCCAGTTCGAGCCATAGCTACTGTCTATGAAGACAGACTGTCACCACAGCATCACCTAGGTATTAAGCGACAGTAGTCCAAGTGCCCTTTTGTGGAGACTCAAACATGAGTCTGTTGTGAGGGTGAGAACTATCATGCCATCTTAGCTACCACCATCGGTGGTAGTAGACAATAAGATTGGGCCCTAAGAAATTAGACAAAGGCCAAGGACGGAGCTAGGAATTTCACTACGCAGGGGCTAATATGTATACTAGAGGTTTTTTTTCATAGGATTTTTTTTCCTATATAATACTAGAGGTTTTTTTTCCCTTGCAGGGTCGACCGTTCCTACTGACCCTCCTCTGGCTCCATCCTTGACAAAGGCCTACGTGTGTAATGACCTAAACATCTTGAGTTATTATATACAAACCAATAAGTAAAGAAAAGAAAAGAAGGTTTGCAAAAAATTGAGGGACTATTCAAAAACCACGACAAAGGTGGTGAGGTGGAAATTCTAGTCAAGGTAATATAATTGTCAAAAAGTCTTAACTAGAAAATGACAGTCACGTTGTCTAACTAATACAAGAATGGGAGATGCGCAATGGGTACTGCCACGTGTTATCTCCGAGACCCAAATTTTTCTCAATGGGAAGGGGATGCATGGGGCAATTCAAATTTGGTCCATCTGGGATCAACACTTTTTAACTGCGATAAAATAGAATGAGCAAATTTGTTCTAAAAATGCCCCTGGAGAAACAAGAAATTTTCCATTAATTTTTCGTTCAATTTAAATAATTTTTTAGTTTTGCGGAAAATAAGGCTCCTCTTTTCCTTTTACTCTCTTTTTGTCCCCTCAATGTCTTTTGATGGTTGGGCTAAAAAGCTCAGTACCAGGCCCAAGTAGTATTGTTGGGTCAGTAGAGTTATTCGGCCCAACAAATATGTAAGTCCCTACATATTCGAAACCCCATATACCATTAGTGGGGGAACCACACCCAGTACCAGGCCCAAGTAGTATGGTTGGGTCAGTAGAGTGTCGCAAAGTTTTTCAGCCCAAACCAAAATATAGGCCTCCATTTGGGCCTCCGATCCTCTCTCAGTATTTCCCTCTCAACATCTTATGAATGTTTTTACCTCGAGAGGACACGTCATTAATAAAGGGAATTAAGACCTGAGATTGCCCCACCCCAGGAGCTAGTGCTTTTAAGTGTTACGATACGATGTTGTTTGGGAATTTTTGTTTATTTTTTGAAATGAGTCAATTTCATTCATATAAAAGCTCGAAGGTACAGATTTTATCACAGAATATAGGAGTGAACAAAAAACAAACAAAATCTAGACGATAGCACATATATTAGTAGGCTCAGTGGCACCCCTGCCAAAGGCAAACCGACAACTCGGTTGCTGGGCCAAGAACCAGTCCTCGATCAGATTGCTAAAACTTTAAACTAAAAGCTTGTTTGTTCACATGTTTAGTGTTCGATTAAAATTTTTATAAGTGAAATTAAATGTCCAGGCAAAATATAAATATAGGAAAATATATGGAGTATTTAATTTTCCATGGTAGTAGACAGTAAGATTTTTTTAAATATTTTTTTTTTGATCAAGAAAAAAGGATGGGAGTGGGCATAGCAACCCCTCCGGGCATAACCATAGGGGCTCCCGACCTACTATAGAATGACCAGTTTGAGCCATAACTACTATCCATGAAGACAGACTGTCGCCACAGCACCACCTAAGTACTAGATGGCAGTAGTCTTTTTTTTTAACTGAAAAAAAAAAGACTACTGCCATTTAGTACTTAGGTGGTGCAGTAGTCCAAGTGCCCTCTTGTTAAGACTCAAACTTGAGTTAGTTGTAGAGGTGAGAACTGTCCTGTCATCTAGGCTACCACCATCGGTGGTAGTAGATAGTAAGATTGGTCCCTAAGAAATTAGACAAGGGCCTACGTGTGTAATGACCTAGACATCCTGAGTTATCATATACAAACCAAAAAGTAAAGAAAATAAAAGAAGATTTGCAAAAAATTGAGGGACTATTCAAAAACCACGACAAAGGTGTGAGGTGGTATAGTCAAGATAATATAAATGTCAAAAATCCTTAACTAGAAAATGACAGTCACATCGTCTAACGAATATAGGAACAGAAGATGCGCGATGGATATTGCCACATGTTATCCATCCGACACGCCAATTCAAATTTGGTCCATTTGGGATCAACACTTTTTAACTGTGATAAAATAAAATGCGCAAATTTGTTCTAAAATTTCACAAATTTTCATCCACGGTTGCGGTCATGAGAATTTTTTTAAGCTGGCCTTGGAGAAACAAGAATTTTTCCGTTGATTTTTCATAGCAAATTTAAATAATGTTTTAGTTTTGCGGAAAAAAAAGGCTCTCCTTTCCTTCTTTTTTTTTCTTCTCATTTTTGTCCCCTCGATGTCTTTTGATAGTAGGGCTAAAAAGCTCAGCCGTAGAATTATTCGGCCCAACAAACATGTAAGATCCCTCCCTATTCGAAACCCCATCATACCATTAGTGGGGGGAACCACACCCAGTACTCTGCCCAAGTAATATGGTTGGGTCAGTAGAGTGTCGCAAAGTTTCAGCCCAAAGAAAAATACAGGCCTCCATTTGGGCCTTCGATTATTTTCCTCTCAGTATCTTTAGAAATGGGGGAATTCCCGGCCAGTCTACCAAAGCCATCTTTAATCCCCTCCAGCTCACCCCCAATTCTTTTTTTTTTTTGGTCTAAACCACCGGTATCTGGAAGCCCATTGGACCCCGACTAAATCCGGTTCGAGCCGGGTCGGCCCACAAAGGGGTAAAGCTCTCCCAGCGCAAGTTTCCTCCATTCACAAGACTCGAACTCGAGACCTTGCTTAAGGGGATCGGAACAAGTGCCCAATTCTGAAATGCACACATAAGGTAAGTCTTCCCAACTTCTCTCTCTCTCTTTCTCTCTCTCCACCCCACATGGGCATAATTTCTCTCTCTCTCTCTCTCTCTCCTCAACTCTCCAAACTGTATGAAAGTGACTAAATACTAGGGTACCTTATGAAAGTGCCTATACCCCCTATAATAGGAAAATGCATTCTAAACCTAAACCCTAGGGTAACCATTAAAACCCTATAATAGGAAAGTGCACCCTAAACCTAAACTCTCAAAAACCTAAACTCTAAAAAAGATGCCGCTTTTCTAGATTTAGAGGTAAAAATATGAATATCTTATGAATGTTCCATTAATGAAGGAAATTAAGGCCTGAGATTGCCCCACCCCCAAGTGCTAGTGCTTTTAAGTGTTACGATGTCGCCTGGGAATTTTTTTTTTCTTTTGAAATGAGTCAATTTCATTCATATAAAAGCCTGATGGTAGTACAAATTAAAATATAGGAGTGAACCAAAAAATAACAAAATCTAGACACGAGCACATACATTAGTAGGCTCAGTAGCACCCCTGCCAAAGACAGACCAACAACTCGGTTGCTGGGCTAAGAACCAATCCTCGATCCAAAAGTAGAAATTCCAAGTGATAATAACTCAAACCCTAACACTAAGCATAAGATGAAATCGACGAATCAGCTAAGGTTTTGCATTCCAATAGCCAAACGCTGGCCAAACGAGTGTAGCCAGAACCAGCAGCCTCGACAGGGTGCTTACTCGTGGCGAGTCCCCTTTGACAAGCGGGACTCTGTGCGTCAATAGCTTTGTCGATAAATCAACCCCCAATGCAACACGACGAGAAATGGAAAACACAACCATAGCCAAAATAAATCAAAACAACAAACTAGGAAATAACAAAAATTAAAGCAATTGACCAAAAAATCAAAGCACACTGAGTTAACTAGGTCACCCATTGCTGAGTTACACTGAACCACATTGATTTGCATTGAGAAAAGCCAAGTCACTCCTCTAGGCACACATCCAACCTCCAAAGCCACCGTCATCTGTTTTTGGAAGCTTTATTCGCCGGAGGATGCCCAGGCCACCATGGATTCATCCTCACACCTGAGATAACCCAACAAATCAGAGAGGTTTGGAAAGGAAAGGTACTAGCGGAGGAGGGTGGATGGGAAGGCACTGGCGAAGGAGGTAAAAAAGGAGTGATGGGTGTTAGCTGAAGGTCAGGTGATGGGCAGTGGGTAGTAGCGATTTGATTTGAGGTATCAAAATGGATGTGGGGTTGAATAGATGGTGGCGAGGCGGCGAGGTGGGGGGGGGGGGGGGGGGGGGTGACGAAGGCTGATTGAGGGGAGAGGAAGGCTGAAGGGCGGTGGGGCGGGGTAGGTTAAGGATAAACCCTAGGATAAACTCCCATATATAGAGAGAAGCTCTCATGTAGAGAGAGAAAAACTCGTTGGTAGTATGTCGTCTAGGAATGGAAAGCTGTATAACAAGTGCTAACTTCTTTATCTCTTGGATAAACCTATTGGTGCAGAACAAGATGTCTAGAAAATGTACAGATGGCTCTCGGGGACCCACTTTTGGGTCCTACACGAGTGATCCGTACCGTTCATTATTCTTAAACCATTTTTCCAAGGGACCCCACAAAATTTCAGCTCAATCGGACATTTAGAAGTGCTTGAACTAAAGTCCCACCGTTTGAAACAAATTTTTTTTGTTTGAAATGGTGGGACTTTATTTCAAGCACTTTTAACTGTCCAATTGAGTTGAAATTTTGTGGAGCCCCTCGAAAAAATATTCTAAGAATAATGAACGGTTCGGATCACTCGTGTGGGTCCCAAAAGTGGGCCCCCCGAGAGCCCTCTATACATTTTCTGGACATCTTGTTCTGTACCAGTAGCATCCTCCTTATCTCTTTTGGTCACTCGTCTTTTCCAAATTTCATTTTGTTGAAATCAATATGAACCTTAATTTTCACCTCCTGCCCAAAACACTTTCTCCCTCCACAAAGCCAATTATACTCATCAAAATTTAATTCCCTCCAATCTACTACAAATCAAAAACTATTTTATACTATAACTTTCTTATTTAATTTCGAAAATAACAGATAAGTACCCAAATTTATTGCGGGGAGGAAGAAGAAGAAGCAGAAGCAAGGGATACCACCTCTCTCTGTCCCCATTATAAACTTCGCCAATGGTTTTAGGAATCACATGCAATAGTCTTCTAGTGCCCGTAGAATAGTGTATTCACTAAAAAAATTAGTTTGATCAGACATCAATACGTATATCAAAATTGAATAACGGACAGCCTGGATTATGTCAACAGTTTTTAACTTAAATTGTCCATGACCTTCTTTTTTAAAAACCAAAATTCACTTTTTTATATACCTATCTCGATGTCCGTTCAAGCTGATTTTTCCCTTTAAATACACTACTCAGCGGGCCTATGAAGATAAATGGTTCAAATTATCGCACACACAATGGGGCCCACAATTCAGCCACATCCGAAAATAAGTTTTCCTCCTAATTAATTAATACCTAAAGAGGTTACAATCCTTAATTTTTACTACTTAATATATTCTCCTTTTTTGGGCGTTTTTTCAAGCTATTAATTTGTTTGACATGGAGTGGGCAATGCTACGAATTTGGGGAGTTGATCTCCGGGCATCACCACCGTCAAGTTCGGGCCTGGAGTTGGCTCTTCCTTCTGCAAATGATTGATTCAATTCGAAATTATAATCAAATTACCACTAATTTTCCAAAATATCAAAGCATGGAAAATTCTACTTTGTAACACGAAGACAAGTGTAAGGCAACTCTCCCTCTTTTCTTTCTAATAACGGGTGTCATTTACCAACTTTGGTTAGTACGTGTACCTCAACTTATCTTAAAACATTGTAGTTAACGATCTAACAAATATCCAATAACTTCAAAGAAAATATTTCTTTTAATAATGGTGAGAATTGAGCTTCCGATTTTTTTTAAAAAGTAAAATTCCTTAGTTGCTAGTGAGAAAGTTCATTTGGTACATATCGTTACCTTTTTTTTTTTTTAGGTCTCAAATTGAAAAACAGCGCTTTTTACATTAAAGGAATCGTTTCCTTAATCTAACGATGCATTCAAAAATTAATTGATGTGTGTTTGAGCGTTTGAACAATTATGTTTTTTTTTTTCTTTTTTTTTTCTCGATGGTAAAGATCTATCCCAAATTAGTAAAACAAAAACAACTTAATACAACAAGAACAAAAGCAAAATAAAACTAAATAATTCAGCTGCGGCCCACTTAAGCGTCCGGCCGGGCCAGCTTACCCGCATGATTATGTTTTCAGAAGACGAAAATCAAACCAACACCGAATTAACGTAAAATTCCAAAAACGATGAACAATAAATAAGACCAAAAAAAAAAAAAAGATAGATTACCGCGGTGTTTTTCGGGAGTGAACGAGGAGCGGTATCTGAATCTGGTGGGGAGTGGGAGTAATTTCCATGCACCGTAGGTTGAAAGATAGTAGTAAATAGGGAACGAAGCTTGTGCCAGTGATAGACACAAGTGAAGAAGCCACTCATACATATCAATATAACAACCAAAAGAGCTAGACCTAATGGGAACCCCATCGATGGTCTTGATGATGGATCATCATCCTCCATCTCTCTCTCTCTCTCTCTCTCTCTCTCTCTCTCTCTCTCTCTCTCTCTCTCTCTCTCTCTGTGTGTGTGTGAAAATGATGAGAACCAAATTGCTAATGCTTTATTACTCCTTGGGAAGGGCTGTGAGTTTAACTGGACAATTTATACTCTGTACGTCCGGGCCGTGCACTTGATGCACCATAGGAAGGAGCTGTGGGTTCCCTTTTAAGAAACGTGGTGTGAAATAATTCAACAATCACACACACTCATACAAACACTTTTTTTTTTTTTGATCGGCAACAAGTTTATTAAAGAAACTTGACAAAGGGTACATCAGGTGAGGGGAGGAGACTCCAACCAAGGTTGAAGAAAATAAAAACACCCAAAGGGACAAAAACCAAAACGCCTAGTGGGCCAAGCCCAATACACCTAAAGACCTAGCCTAAAAAAAGGCATACCAAATATTACAATGAGGCTATTTTCTGGTGTTCAAAAAAAAAAAAAAAATTACAATGAGGCACAAACCCAATGAGACAAATCTCACACCTAATGGGCCTAAAATGCCCAGATCAACATAGGAGCCCAAACAACAACCCAAACTCCAACTCAAACCCTAAACAAAACATAGCAGAAAAAGCCGCCCATCATGCCCATGCCGCCGCCACCAAGCCGGGAAGAAAACACCACCGCAACAGCACCCAGCAGACAAACCGTGATGACACACGCCGGCAAGAGCCTCTCAACAATATCGGACCGCAGGAACGGCCGCCAAGGAGCCGCCAATTCGGTCCTCACAAACGGCCAAGGACCCAATAAGTGAGGCTCCATCCGCCGCCGCCCACCATCGCCAGAGAAGCCATGGAAGCTCCGAGCAGCGCCAAACCCAAGCCCAAACGAAAGCCGCGAGATCTCCACTTGCCGTTAAGCCAAACCGGAATCACACAAGAATGATACACGATGGGAGAACCCACAAACCACGCCTCCAATCAGCCACCAACGCACACTCACATTAATGTATGGATCTCACGCACACTGGAGGTGTAATGTGTATCGGTCCCAATGTGCATGAATGTGTGTGTGTAAAAGTGTTGTAGAATAATTGTTCGTGTTGACTTTTTGTTCATCATCATACTTGGAGAGATTTTTTTTAAGAGGGTGGAAGATGGGGATCAAGCTCCCATCTAGTTTGTGTGTGGTTGGGTCTGATTCATTTTTGGGCCTTTGTAAACTCCAATGTGGCTCCCTAAATTTCCTAACTCGGCTATAACTAATGACCAAAATTTGGGTTCATTTTTGTATAGCTCGGTTGTCTAGTATACACGCGTAAAAAAATTAGTTTTGACCAAACATTGATATCTATATTAACAAAATGGATTTGTGCAAAGAAAAATGTAGCCACAAATTTTGATATGAAACTTTTGTTCCCAATTTTTCCTTGCATGAATCCATTTTGTTAAATGAACATTTTGTATCATTTTTTTGAGCCACGTAGGACCCCACAAAAGCCCAAATTGGACGGAATTGGAGCGTATCTAAATTGGATGGGAGCTTGATCCGGAAGATGGGGCTACTTGAGCTATACCAATCTTTTCTATGCTCGATCGTGAGAACTCTAGACCCGTGGTAGATCTCAGTTGGACTACATAGGGGGGCAAGGGAGGTCGTTTTCACATGCTTAAACGGATCTTGAAAACATGGTAACACAATATTTCTTAATATTATGATGTAACATTTAAAAACTAGTGCAAGTAGGAATCGGAAACATAATAGGCCTACTTTTATTATACTCTTATATGGTTACAATCATCAGTTTAATTTGCTCATCTCCAGCTCCTTTGTGGCAGCTCCATTGTTTGGTCCTATACCAGTAGATGATTCTGAATTGTAGGGGAATTTTGTAGATTTGCTACAAGGGTATATTCTGTATTGTGGGATTTGTTATAAACTGTGTTCTTTAACTCCGGTTGGCTCGTTGCCAACAGTTGGTTTGTGTATCTTTATCAGGTTCGGAACAGCATATGATTTTCGAGTGGTTGGTACCAGATGTTGAAAAATGTGAATGATATCGGAGAAGATGGAGCGTCTCACGGATCCGTTACGTGTTGCTATTGATAATCCATGAAGACCCCCATTATGTGTGATGATGGCATAGTTAATCCAATATCTATTGCGTCGGTTTTGGTATTGATTTCTGCAGTGCAATTAATCTAAAGGTCTCCCTTTTACTTTATAGTTGTTCAATCCCGTATTGGTTCTAAACACAAGAAATTCGTGCTCCTACGATACTACTCTGAAATTTTCGTGTTTGTCTGAGAGAGAGGCAAACAAGGTTCAGTTTGCCAAGGCATTCATCGGAGGTGTTCCGATGTTCGTGGTTTAACCATTTTATCCTGAGTGATGCACACCGATCAATCTATACAACACCCTCAGTAGGCGGCGAATCCATTTTAATGAGACTGTGGTTTTCACAGGACTCGGTTCTGTTTTGTTATTTCGATCACTGTCATTTCGATTTACAGCGTAATAGCGTATGTAATCCGTTATACAGATTTCTGTATTGTATTATTTCTATGCTTTTATATCAAAAGAATCATATTCTGGAATTTTCCGTTGTATTTTTTCCAACAACAACCTTGTAGGTATATATGATTCCTCTCGTTATAATGCCGCCATGCTCTCTATCCTTTTAATCTTTGTATCTATTCCGGAAGACTAATCAAGTCCTCATCTCCAGCGTCCATGACTTGTGTCCTAACTTTACTGTGCATTCATTGTCCCACAGATTATCACCACAAACCAAGTTTCTTGGCCTCTCACTGACGTGACAATTATCACACAAATAGATATGGATCAATCTTTTCAACCATATATGCATGTCAATTTCATGCAGGTTCTTTTCTTCTCTTATAATCATTGTGCAATGCATGGGTGCTTATCAAACTTAGCAAAAGTATAGCAACCCACGTAGGAGTAACTCTTATCCAGGTAATTATGCTCAAGGACGGAGTCAGAATTTAACGATATATAACACTTTATGCCTTGGCTACAGCTGCGAGTAAGCTTTGTAGAGCGCATAGTGAAAGATTATATACAAGGGCCTTTTCTGAAAACTGATCCAAATGGAGTTTCTAGAAAGATTTTATATGGTTACAATTATTTATATTTTATCAATTTTATCTTACTTTGAGACGCAATTAAAGATTAACCAAAATGACCTTGCAGTTCAACTGTACATTTTCCATCACTTTTTCTTTCTTTCTTTTTTATCTTTTTTTGTCAATTCTTTTCTTTTGTCTCCTTTCTTGTGGTTGTTTGTCAATTCATAATACGATCATCAACTCACATTGACAAGGGTTAGTCCGGTTGATTGGCGGTTTGCTCCACACAATTAATCAGAGTTCGATTATTAAAGTCAATAAAAAGTAATATTTTCTTGTACGTGAATCTTCTAGTTCCGGCATGAATAACTTGCATGGTTGCATTTAACCCGACCGAAAAGGAAATTAATCGAAGTGCGCTTAATTTGCAGTCTAACAGGAAAAAAGAAACTCACATGTACTACTAGACTAGCATTCATATAGCTTATCATATGCAGAAGAAGGTATCTGATGGGAAAATGATGGTGGAACAACGTTCATTGACTTATCTTTAAAAGGTGCTATACATGTGATAGCTCTGAAATATGCATTTCTGGTGTTGTCTTTTCTTGAAAGTGAATCTTGGAATTTCTCCAAATTTTTTAGGTTATGGTCATTTTCAAAATCATGATCAAGCCCAGCAGCAACATGTAATTCCACTTTCCATAGAAAAAGCCGAGGGTCCTGACGAGAGGAATTTGGGTGCCGAGATACACGTGGTGCCGGGCGCGCATCTCGATCATTCAAAGGTGTTTTGGACGACATTCGAATTAGATAAAATCATAGGTTTTCATATCCATGGATTCTAAACATTGAATTTGTCTATTAGTGAATAATAGAAATATCGAAACCTCTTCTATTCGCTATATAGAAAACCAAATACTTTCCTTGACATAGTAGGAAGTTCTTATAACATAATTAACATAACAAAGAAAAAATCTCAAAGGAGTGTAGGCCTAGCTCAATCCGTTTGGCCAAGACCCTTGTGTGAATCGGTCCACAGGTATAGTACTATCCAACAAATTAAACTTTGTTTATCACCACCCTGTTGAAATCATAGTGCTACAAACTGTGTCATCGTCTTTATTGACAATTTTGCATTCATACAAAGGTCCTGACTAACATACGTCAAGAACGTGTTATAATTCAAGACCTAACTAACATACGTCAGGACCTTTCACCTCACTGTCTCTCTCCTCTTTCTCTCTTTTTTTCTCCCAACCTTTCACCTCTCTGTCTCTCTCCTCTTTCTCTCTTTTTTTCACAGTTACTTTTTCTATTTGTTAATTAGTGATATTCATTTTCCTCTTTTTTTTTTCCTATAGGCCGGACTCCCCTTATTTGGATAACACCCTCTCTACTACAGAACAAAATAGTTACATGCCTCTTGTGCAGTGGACTAGCCATATGTGCGCTATTGGTGTCCACTGGCATGTCAAGTTCAACTACAAGGAGTTTGGCGAGTGAAGTTTACAATAACGAATTTTGATTACAGGCTGAACTACTCTAACTGGAATCTCGTTGTACAACATCCGAACTTTGAGATTGTCACTCAAATTTTCAACTTCAATTATCAGTCATTAACTCCTTATCCACACATTAGTATTAATATCTCATCGAGAATTGTAACAAATCACTTGTAAATCACAGTTATATTAGGTTCTCCTAATTTATTCCCTTTTTGTTTTCTATTAAATGAAATACAGATGGCACAGTAATGCTTTGGGAATCAACTCTTTCAATGATTTGCTCATGACAGCGGGTCCATCGGGGAACGTTCAGTCAAATATACTATTCCGAAAGGACCAGTTCACTCTCACGTTTGACTAGGGATGGGCTTCACCACGTAGAATTTATTTCAATGGCGATAAATGTGCTATGCCGCCCCCAGATGAGTACCCGGCCCATTTCTGCCAAATACTAGTTGCATGATGATTATCTCTATACTTCATCTAATATTTACCATTTTGGCTTCATTCCTGTGGTTTGTTTAGCTACTGACAGCTAGCAAGTATGTATTTACAGTTACTAGGATGAGGCTCCGTGCACGCACGAAGTCTCTTGGTATGTAGAGGTGTCAAATGGGTCAGGCTGGCACGGGCACGGTGCAACACGACACTTAAATGTGGCACGGCACAGCACGAGCACGGTTTTAGAGGGGCATGACACGGTCTAGATGGGCACAAAGCGAAAGTGGGTTAGACGCGGCACAACACGGCACGCGGCACGGCCAAGGGCACGACACAACAAATACTATACTGAAAAAATATTTTTTAATGATGAATTTTCTAATTATATGTTATACACTTTTTAACAAATCAGTACAAATATTTTGCAAATCTCAATACACTGAAACTCGGCTAGATTATACAAAAAAAAATCAAATTATATGTTATATACTTTTTAATAAATCAATATTGCTATAATTATTAGATATACAATTTTTTTCCGACGAAACTTGGCTAGATTATACAAAAGATTTCGACGAAACTCAAAGATGGGCCGGCACGTGCAAGGCACGACACGTCATGATTACAAAATGAATGGCATGATGCGACATGATTAAGTAAACGGGCCGGCACGGTACGACACGATTAAGAAATGGCACGGCACGACACAGTTTAGTAAACGGGCCGGCACGACACGGTACGAAGCACGATTGACACGAAATTATGTGGGCCCTGTCGGCACAGCACGACCTATTTGACACCTCTATTGGTATGTGCAGAATACTTTAGAATCTCTCCTTATGAGATCAATTTAATTCTTTACATATTTCTCTCGTGGCAGTGACATGGAACATTACTTGCACGTACTACCAAATCCTGTCAAAGCAAACACCCACTTACTGCGTCTCACTCTCCGCCTTCTACAACAATACCATTATAAGCTGCCAAACGTGCACATGCGGCTATCAAAACAACACAACTCAACTAGGACCTTGTGTACAGTAAGCTACCACGTATCATGTCAATATTTTCAGAGTTACTTTCACTATTTGGTAATTAGTGATGTTCATTTTCCTCTTTGTTTTTTTTCCCCTATAGGCCGGACTCTCCTTATTTGGATAACACCCTTTCTACTCCAGAACAAAATAGTTACATGCCTATTGTGCAGTGTACTAGCCATACCTGAGCTATTCGTGTCCACTAGCATGTCATGTTCAACTACAACGAGTTCTGGCTGGTTAAGGTTACAATAACGAATTTTGATTACAGGCTGAACTACTCTGACTGGAATCTCATTGTACAACATTCAAACTTTGAGAATGTCACCCAAATTTTTAGCTTCAATTACCAATCATTAACTCCTTATCCACACATCAGTATGTAATATCTCATTGAGAATTGTAACAAATTACTTGTAAATCACAGTTATATTAGGTTCTCCTAATTTATTCCTTTTTTGTTTTCTATTAAATGAAATGCAGATGTCACAGTAATGCTTTGGGAATCAACTCTTTCAAATTTGCTCACGACAGCGGGTCCTTTGGGGAACGTTCAGTCAGATATACTCTTCCAAAAGGACCAGTTCACTTTCACGTTTGACAAGAGATGGCTTTACCACGAAGAATTTATTTCAATGGCGATGAATGTGCTATGCCGCCCCCAGATGAGTACCCATTTCTTCCAAATACTAATTGCCCGACGATTATCTCTATACTTCATCTGATATTTACCATTTTTGGCTTCATTCCTTTGGTTTGTTTAGCTACTAATAGCTAGCAAGTGTGTATATACAGTTATTAGGGTGAGGCTCCGTGCACGCACGAAGTCTCTTGGTATGTTGAGGTGTCAAACGGGCCGGGCTGGCATGGACACGACACGACACAACACAAGCACAAATTTAGATGGGCACGACACGGTCTAGCTAGATGGGCCCAGCACTGCAGTGGCTAGATGAGGCACAACATGGCACGACACGCGGCACGACGTAGGGCACGACACAACAACTAGTAATTTTTAGTGTACCATAAAAATATTTTTTAATGACGAATTTTCTAATTATATGTTATACATTTTTTAACAAATCAATACAAATATTTTGCGAATCTCAATACGCTGAAACTCGACTTGTGTACAAAAAAAAAATCAAATTATATGTTATATACTTTTTAATAAATCAATATAGCTGTAATTGTTAGATATACAATTTTTTTTCCCGACGAAACTTGGCAAGATTATACAATAGATTTTGACGAAATTCAAAGATGGGCCGGCACGGGCACTACACGACATGTTACGATTAAAAAATGCACGGCACGACGCGACATGATTAAGTAAACGGGCTGGCACGGTACAACACGATTAAGAAATGGCACGGCACGACACGGCACGACACGGCACGGTTTAGTAAACGGTTAGGCACAACACGACCCGTTTGACACCTCTATTGGTATGTCCGGAATACTTTAGAATCCCTCATTATGAGATCAATTTAATTCTTTACATATTTCTCTCGTGGCAGTGACATGAAACATTACTTGCACGTACTCCCAATTCTTGTTTAAGAAAACACCCACTTGCTGCGTCTCACTCTCCGCCTTCTACAACAATACCATTATAAACTGCCCAATGTCATGCGGATGTCAAAACAACACAACTCAACCAGGATCTTGTGTACAGTAAGCTACCACGTATCATGTTAATATTTTCAGAGTTACTTTCGCTATTTGGTAATTAGTGATATTCATTTTCCTCTGTTTTTTTCCCCTATATGCCGGACTCCCATTATTTGGATAACACCCTTTCTACTCCAGAACAAAATAGTTACATGCCTCTTGTGCAGTGTACTAGCCATACCTGAGCTATTCGCGTCCACTGGCATGTCATGTTCAACTACAAGGAATTCTGGCTGGTTAAGGTTACAATAACGAATTTTGATTACAGGCTGAACTACTATGACTGGAATCTCATTGTACAACATCCAAACTTTGAGAATGTCACCCAAATTTTCAGCTTCAATTACCAGTCATTAACTCCTTATCCACACATCAGTATGTAATATCTCATTGAGAATTGTAACAAATTATTTGTAAATCACAGTTATATTAGGCTCTCCTAATTTATTCCTTTTTTGTTTTCTATTAAATGAAATGCAGATGTCACAGTAATGCTTTAGGAATCAACTGTTTCAATGATTTGCTCATGACAGCGGGTCCATCGGGGAACGTTCAGTCAGATATACTCTTCCGAAAGGACCAGTTTACTTTCACGTTTGACTAGAGATGGGCTTTACCATGAAGAATTTATTTCAATGGCGATGAATGTGCTATGCCGCCCCCCAGATGAGTACCAATTTCTTCCAAATACTAGTTGCCTGACGATTATCTCTATACTTCATCTGATATTTATCATTTTTGGCTTAATTGCTGTGGTTAGTTTAGCTACAGATAGCTAGCAAGTGTGTATATACAGTTATTAGGGTGAGGCTCCGTGCACGCACGAAGTCTCTTGGTATGTTTAGGTGTCAAACGGGCCGGGCTGGCATGGACACGGCACAACACGACACGACACGACACATGCACAAATTTAGATGGGCACGGCATTGAAGTGGGCTAGACGAGGCACAGCATGGCACGGCACGCGGCACAACCGAGGGCACGACACAACAAATACTAATTTTTAGTGTACCAAAAAAATATTTTTTAATGACGAATTTTCTAATTATATGTTATACATTCTTTAACAAATCAATACAAATATTTTACGAATCTCAATATGCTGAAACTCGGCTAGATTATTCAAAAAAATAATTCAAATTATATGTTATATACTTTTTAATAAATCAATATAGTTGTAATTGTTAGATATACAATTTTTTTCCCGATGAAACTTGGCAAGATTAAACAAAAGATTTTGACGAAATTCAAAGATGGGCTGGCACGGGCACTGCACGACATGTCACGATTAAAAAATGCACGGCACAACGCGACACGATTAAGGAAACGGGCCGCCACGGTACAACATGATTAAGAAATGGCACGACATGACACGACACGGTTTAGTAAACAGACTGGCACGACACGGCCCGTTTGACACCTCTATTGGTATGTCCGGAATACTTTAGAATCCCTCATTATGAGATCAATTTAATTCTTTATATATTTCTCTCGTGGCAGTGACATGGAACATTACTTGTACATACTCCCTATTCTTGTCTAAGAAAACACCCACTTGCTGTGTCTCACTCTCCGCCTTCTACAACAATACCATTATAAACTACCCAACGTCATGCGGCTGTCAAAACAACACAACTCAACCAGGATCTTGTGTACAGTAAGCTACCACGTATCATGTAAATATTTTTAGAGTTACTTTCGCTATTTGGTAATTAGTGATATTCATTTTCCTCTTTGTTTTTTTTCCCTTACAGGCCGGACTCCCCTTATTTGGATAACACCCTTTCTACTCCAGAACAAAATAGTTACATGCCTCTTGTGCAGTGTACTAGCCATACCCGCGCTATTCGTGTCCATTGACATGTCATGTTCAATTATAAGGAGTTCTGGCTGGTTAAGGTTACAATAACGAATTTTGATTACAGGCTGAACTACGCTGCCTGGAATCTCATTGTACAACATCCAAACTTTGAGAATGTCACTCAAATTTTCAGCTTCAATTACCAGTCATTAACTCCTTATCCACACATCTGTATGTAATATCTCATTTAGAATTGTAACAAATTACTTGTAAATCACAGTTATATTAGGTTCTCCTAATTTATTCCTTTTTTTTCTATTAAATGAAATGCAGATGTCACAGTAATGCTTTGGGAATCAACTCTTTCAATGATTTGCTCATGACAACGGGTCCATCGGGGAACGTTCAGTCAGATATACTATTCCGAAAGGACCAGTTTACTTTCATGTTTGACCAGAGATGGGCTTTACCACGAAGAATTTATTTCAATGGCGATGAATGTGCTATGCCGCCCCCAGATGA
Organism: Vaccinium vitis-idaea; assembly: GCA_963854785.1. Taxonomy (NCBI): domain Eukaryota; kingdom Viridiplantae; phylum Streptophyta; class Magnoliopsida; order Ericales; family Ericaceae; genus Vaccinium; species Vaccinium vitis-idaea. The sequence goes on along the minus strand of OY978226.1, from coordinate 27,048,463 downwards.
GTACCCATTTCTTCCAAATACTAGTTGCCCGACGATTATCTCTATACTTCATATGATATTTATCATTTTTGGTTTCATTCCTGTGGTTTGTTTAGCTACTGATAGCTAGCAAGTGTGTATATACAGTTATTAGGGTGAGGCTTCGTGCACACACGAAGTCTCTTGGTATGTTGAGGTGTCAAACGGGCTGGGCTGGCGTGGACACGACACAACACGGCACGACACGAGCACAGTTTTAGACGGGCACGACACGGTCTAGATGGGCATGGCACGGAAGTGGGCTAGATGAGGCACGACACGGAAGTGGGCTAGACGAGGCACAGCATGGCACAACACGCGGCACGGCCCAGGGCACGACACAACAAATAGTAAATTTTAGTGTACCAAAAAATATTTTTTAATGACGAATTTTCTAATTATATGTTATACACATTTTAACAAATCAATACAAATATTTTGCGAATCTCAATACGCTGAAACTCGGCTAGATTATACAAAAAAAAAATCAAATTATATGTTATATATATTTTAATAAATCAATATAACTGTAATTGTTTGATATACAATTTTTTTCCCGACGAAACTTGGCTGTACTATACAAAAGATTTTGACGAAATTCAAAGATTGGCCGGCAGGAACACTGCACGACATGTCACGATTAGAAAATGCATGGCACGACGTGGCACGATTAAGTAAACGAGCCAGCACGATTAAGAAATGGCACGGCATGACACGGTTTAGTAAACGGGCCGGCACGACACGACCCGTTTGACACCTCTATCGGTATGTCCGGAATACTTTAGATTCCCTCATTATGAGATCAATTTAATACTTTAAATATTTCTCTCGTGGCAGTGACATGGAACATTACTTGCACGTACTCCCAATTCCTATCTAAGAAAACACCCTCTTGCAGCGTCTACTCTCCGCCTTCTACAACAATACCATTATAAACTGCCCAACGTGCACATGCGGCTGTCAAAACAATACAACTCAACTAGGATGTTGTGTATAGTAAGCTACCACGTATCATGTCAATAGTTTCAGAGTTACTATCGCAATTTGGTAATTAGTGATATTCATTTTCCTCTTTGTTTGTTTTTTCCCCTACAGGCCGGACTCCCCTTATTTGGATAACACCCTTTCTACTCCAGAACAAAATAGTTACATGCCTCTTGTGCAGTGTACTAGCGATATGTGCACTATTTGTGTCGACTGTCATGTCAAGTTCAACCACAAGGAGTTCTGGCTGGTAAGGTTACAATAACGAATTTTGATTACAGGCTGAACTACTCTGACTAGAATCTCGTTGTACAACATCCAAACTTTGAGAATGTCACCCAAATTTTTTGCTTCAATTATCAGTCATTAACTCCTTATCCACACATCAGTATGTAATATCTCATTGAGAATTGTAACAAATTACTTGTAAATCACAGTTATATTAGGTTCTCCTAATTTATTTCCTTTTTGTTTTCTATTAAATGAAATGCAGATGTCACAGTAATGCTTTGGGAATCAACTCTTTCATTGATTTGCTCACGACAACGGGTCCATCGGGGAACGTTCAGTCAGATATACTATTCCGAAAGGACCAGTTTACTTTCACGTTTGACCAGAGATGGGCTTTACCATGAAGAATTTATTCAATGGCGATGAATGTGCTATGCCGCCCCCAGATGAGTACCCATTTCTTCCAAATACTAGTTGCCCGATGATTATCTCTATACTTCATCTGATATTTACCATTTTGGCTTCATTCTTGTGGTTTGTTTTGCTACTGACAGCTACTAAGGCCTTGTTTGATAACACAGATTCAGCACTTAAAACTGAATCAATTAAGTAATAAGTCATTAAGTAGGTTTGATAACCACATTTTATGTTACTTAACAGATTAAGTACCACTTAAAATGTAGGCTAAAAAATTGATAAAAATTAAGTAGCTTTGAGCTACTTAATTTTGGCTGAATTCTTATGTGCTTACAATCAACCATCACACCTCCGCCGCCGCTGTCACCACCACCACCATTACACCACCACCATCACAACCACCACCACCACTGCCACGCCGCCGCCACCACCACAACCACCACCATTGCACTGCCGCCACCGCCATGCCGCTACCACCACAACCACCACCATTACACCGCCACTGCCGCCATGTCGCTACCACCACAACTACCACCACCACCATTGCCACACTGCCACCACCACCACCACACCACAACCACCACCATTGCACCGGTGGCTACCACCACCACCACAACCACCACCACCACCATTGCACTGCCGCCATGCTGCTACCACCACACCGCCACCACCACCACAAGCACCACCACCACCACACCACAACCACCACCGTTGCACCGGTGGCTACCACCACCACCATTGCACTGCCGCCATGCCGCTACCACCACACCGCCACCACCACCACCACCACACCACAACCACCACCATTGCACCGGTGGCTATCACCACAACCACCACCACCACCATTGCACTGCCGCCATGCCGCTACCACCACCACTGCCACACCACCACACCACAACCACCACCATTGCACCGGTGGCTTCCACCACAACCACCACCACCACCACCATTGCACTGTCGCCATGCTGCTACCACCACAACTACCACCACCATCACTGCCATACCGCCACCACCACTATCACCGTTACCCATATACCACCACTACTATTGCCATTCCACCGCCATCACTTCACCACCACCACTAGCATTCCACCCTGCCCACCACAACCACTACCACGCCATAACCATCACACTACCACCACTACACCACCAACATTGCACCACTATTACTCTACTGCCACCACAACTCACCATCATTCCACCACCACCATTACTCCACTGCCACTGCCACCTCGCCACCACCCTCACCACCTCCTAATCACCACTCCACCACTACCACAAATACATGATGACCATTAATAAAATTAAGAGACAATTAAAACCCAAAAAAAAAAAAATTTTAATTCAGTGCTTAATTTGTTTTATCAAACAGCTTTTCAGCTTAAAAAATTAAGCATTCAGTTTTCAGTACTTAATTTTCAGCTTTCAGCTTTCAGCTTTCAGTTTTCAGTTTTATCAAACATAGCCTAAGTGTGTATCTATAGTTACTAGGGTGAGGCTCCGTGCACGCACAAAGTCTTTTGGTATGTCGAGGTGTCAAACGGGCTGGGCTGGCATGGACACGACACAACACGGCACGACACGAGCACAGTTTTAGATGGGCACGACACGGAAGTGGGCTAGACGAGGCACGGCACGCGGCACAGCATAGGGCACGACACAACAAATACTAATTTATAGTGTACCAAAAAATATTTTTTTAATGACGAATTTTCTAATTATATGTTGTACAATTTTTAAAAGATCAATACAATTATTTCGCGAATCTCAATACGCTAAAACTCGGTAGATTATATAAAAAAAGGGTTAATGGCCTGGACACTCCTGTACGTATACGTTTTCCCCCAAACACCCCCTGTACCCAAAAAATCTATGACGACACCCCCTCTATCTTCCAAACTTTACCTAAACACCCCTTCCCGTCACCCTTTCGTCTAAAATCGTCTCAAATCTCAAAGTTCTGAGTCATGTTTTGATAATCCAACCCATTCAAGTTGTTTACAACATGGTTTTAAGGGTACTCGCGAGAAATCGGCCCAAAATTAGATCGGGAAGTGCTTGATCCAAACAATTTTTCATACATGAAAAATTGTTTGGATCAAGCACTTCCCGATCATATTTTGAGCCGATTTCTTTACAAGCACACTTAAAACCATGTTTTAAACAAATTGAACGGTTTGGATCATAAAAAAAATTGATGGTTCTAGACGATTTTAGACGAAAGGGTGACGGAAGGGGTGTTTAGGTAAAGTTTGGAAGATAGAGGGGGTGTCGTCGTAGATTTTTTGGGTGCAGGGGGTGTTTGGGGAAAACGTATACGTACAGGGGGTGTCCAGGTCATTAACCCTATAAAAAAATCAAATTATGTGTTATATACTTTTTAATAAATTAATATAGCGATAATTGTTAGATATACAATTTTTTTTCCCGACGAAACTTTGCTAGATTATATGAAAGATTTCGACGAAACTAATAACTTTTACTCATTGAGTAGGGGCCCTCAGGGGAAAACATGAAAAAAACCTGCTAGCACACGAGTCAGGTCAAAATCTATACGGGCGTGAAGGCTTGGGATCACACCGTCATAGTACAATGTCACAGGGAATGCTTGTTCTGCATATTATAGAACTAATTGAATTTCACCCAAAAAAAAAAAAAACTTGTGACTTGTGAGAATTGTTTTTTAACTAAGAATTAACTAAACACTTGTATATTTAACAGTATTTAGTTAATCCTTAGTTTGGATTACTTGTCGCTTAAAGGAATATTTAGCATTTCAAATATTATCACCATTAATTAGTCTCTGTGAAACTACTCATTTTATGAAATTAACACCACTTCACTATTAATCCAGCCATACAAATAAAATTATATATTCAATGAGATGTGATAAATGAAGACATGGAAACAAAAGGAAGCAATCAACATTTTATCAACTTCTCAAATGACTTGGCAGATCGCTAGGCTGGTAAGAGCCAAGTCAAATCACCAACGCGAAAGAAGACGTGTGCACACACCCCTCTCAGAATTGAAAATTAGATAAAGTATAATTTTGTGTTTGAAGGGTCAAAAGGTAATCTTATCATAGAGTTGTCCTCAAAGGTAATTAAAAATTGAGTGTATCCTAAATAAGAGTTAAGGTGCACTTTTTTTTCGTTAGAGGTAATTTTCTGAATCAAGGACCATGAATCTTGGGCCTCATTACGAATTTGCCTCTTGGGTAGGTTTTATTACGGGTCGGTTCAAAAAACAACTATTTATTACCACTAACTCCAATCATTCTTTTTAATTACCACTAACTCCATTAAGGTCAATCACTCTTTTTTGGGTTTAGGTACTTAGGGTGCACTTTCCTATTATAGGGTTTTTAGTGATTTAGACACTTTCATAGGGTACCCTAGAATTTTAGGCACTTTCACAGGGTACTTTAGGGTTTAGGTTTAGGGTGCACTTTCCTATTATAGGGTTTTTAGTGGTTTAGACACTTTCATAGGGTACCCTAGGGTTTAGGCACTTTCATAAAATTTGAGGTTTTAAAATTAAAAGTAAAAAAAAAAATTAAAATCTGATGCACATGGGGACTGATGGGAGAAGCTGGAGCGCGCGGGCTGCAGAGCACTGGAGCGGGATGAGCTTTTCAACAATTAAAATTGAGTGCGCGGTAACCAGCCCTCCAAAACTAGAGCGGCTGGTAAATGCCTCTTTTGGGTACTTTGAAGCCGAATTTGGGGGGGCCTGCTGTGCAGGTGCCGCATGGCACGGCGCCATGCGGCACCCGCACAGCAGGCCCCCGGGTCCCTTTGATGCCCAAGAGTTGCCTCAGAACACCTTAATAAAGCCCATACATCAGTGTTAGTTGTGTTCTACCGACTGGCATTTTAAGGAAATTTAATTTATGTGGAAGCCGATTTCATGAACCCATTGCAGGCCCAGCTTAAAGCCGTGTTCCTAGGCAGAAGGACTAGGTTAAGTCAGTCTTATCCGCGTTTTGGGGGGAGAGGATAATGATGAGTATCCTAATTAATCGAACTAATCTCTTCGGTCCCCATGACAGCCCTCTCTACTCTAGGGATGGCCAATGGGACGAGTCGGAGTTAGATTAACCGTCCCCCGCCTCCTCCCCGTTCCATATCAGGGCGGAGTCAGAGGGGGAATTTTCTCTAACGTTATTCTCTTTAGAGTGATTTGACAAGAAAATAAAAATATTGATGAATGATGATAATTAAAAAAAATAGATACAAAGAAACCAAGACAGAAAATAGTGATTTGCTATTAGGTATTTAGCTTTTATAACATCAAAACGTTAAAATGGGGAGGGGGGAGCAAATACCAAACCCAAACTATTTGCTTATCGGATCAAGCCGCCTCACCTCGGATCGGGCCGGGAAGGTCAGAGGCGGGGACGGAGCAGAGCTAATTGCTATCCCTACTCTACTCGTGAGGTGAGGCAGCCCAAAGGACAAATCACTGCGAGGATAAACCTAGACTCTTTCTTCCCTCTCGATCCCATCCATTTCCCAAATGCGAACTTGAAATCTTAGATATTATGTCATAGGGAGCAAGGGGGTGCATGTCTAGTGATGGCGGCCTCCGTTGTAGTTAAAATCTCGGTTTCGTCCCTATAACTATTACGGAATACGTTACTAGCCGACCTCGAGAAAACCCAGGATTGATTTTGTAGTTTGTGGAGTTCGATAAAAAGTAAAGTTGAATTTGACAACAATCTAGGCCATATGCAGGTGAACAATTTTTGGGGGGCTATGATTTTTTCCCTGTTCATCAACACTTAATTCAACTGCATTTAGCCGATTATTCTGCACCACAATTCCATGATAAAATTCTTTATGTACGACATTAATGGACTAATAATGCTTTGTCACGAAAATAATTATGAAAGAAACTCCACATTCTTTCAATAGTAGGGAATCATATTATTTATATGTGAACAAACATTTGCCATGATACAAAGAGAACATAATAACAGTAACTTAAACATTTGTCGAGTAGAGCCTTAACAAGCTGAACCACGAGTTGTTGAACAGCTCAATTCTTTTACAGCTCTACCGGAGGTTATTGGATGGGACCGGGGGACCCTGTAGTCAGGGACGGAGCCATTGCTTGGCTATTGGGGGCCAAGGCCACCCCCCAATAGCAAAATTTCCATTGAGTTTTTTTTTTTTTTTTACTACTTATTCAAATATCTTATGGATGGGCCACCCCTGCTTTAATATAGAACTCCACGGGCCAACAAATTTTGTCTTTTAGATTGAGTTTCCACTGAGGTATTTTCAGTATTTTTGGTATTTTTAAACTACAAGTTGTCAAATTAATTGATGTATGTAGTCCAAAAATGCTGAAAATACCAATTACCCTATGAAAACATCACATGAGTGGTCCCTAAAAAAAAAAATTTTAATCACCATTTTCAACTCCAGTATTGTTATTTATGTTGCGGCCCCCCCGGATATGAAATCCTGGCTCCGTCCCTGCCTGTAGTATAGAGGTATGCTACAAGGTTCTAATGCGGCATTTGAGATCCATCTTGCAATTAATGATTCAGATTTCATCTCAACCCTTGCAGATCTGAGTCGTTTATTGGCGAGATGAAATACATATTATTAATTAATGAGATGAAAGGCTCAGATGCCGCACTACAACCCTGTAGTACATTCCTCCACCACAGGAACCCAGGTTTGGTTGAATGAGGGCAAAGGGCACATGTAGAGAGCAAAAAACCATTTCTGAAAGGGTACTTTCGTCTTTTGAACGTCTGACAGGCATACTTGCGTCCCCATTGAATCACAACATTCCCCATGAATTCCAATCCCCAAATAACCAAATTCAAGTATAGAACTTCCCTTTTCTTGAGCATTTTGAGAAGAAAAGACAAATAAAGCTTGCAGCACTAGAAAACAAGGTGCACATGAATGTCACATCACATAACAACACAGTTCTTTGAAAATGGCTCTGAAACTTACTTCTTATTAGACAAAATCACTACAACCTCTCACTTGCCATGCTCTCCTAAAACTACAGAGATTAGAAATCCAAACCCATGTGATTCCACCACATGCTTTTCCCATTTATTCATTTTTCCTATCCAATGCAAACCCTAAAGACACTTTCCTCCATATCCTGCATTTCTAAATAGTTCCTCCTTGATGTCCTCTGAACTTAAAATTGCCCTCTGCTCCAATTCCTATCACAATAGTATAAATTTAGTAACAAAGGAGTATTAGAGAGAGGGAGAGAGAGCGCAATTGTTTCGTAGATTCGCATTTTAAATAGGGCTGATAACCGAGCGGAGTTTAAAATTATCCAAACTTGGTTTGTAAATTTTACGAGCTTCAATAATATGTTAAAACATGGCTCGTTTACAATACAAGTCAATCCCAAACAAGATTTTATCCGGCCAATCACCAGTCAATCTGGAGTAGATTGAATTTTTTTTACAAACTATAAGCTGAACGAGCCAAGTAGTAAGTTGTTAAAGCTCAAAAAGTGTTCAAATTCAAACTTGGTTTGTTTATGGAACGAATCAGTCAAAAATATTTGTTTTTACGAACGAACACAAGCTCAAATTCGTGTAGCTTTTTGTCTATTCATTTAACTTTTTAAGGACTAAAAAGTAAATTACAGCGAAAGTAGTTGTGAAGAACTTGTACCTCGGAGCAAGTAGCTTGCATTGCAAAGTCACTGAAACAGCTAATGACACACTGTTGAATCTCAAGGCCTAATGCTTCTAAAGTAGACACAGTTGATAGCAACAAACCAGGTTTCCCAACACAGGAGATCTCAATCCGGGTGTCCATATTTGATCTCCTTTCCACATCAAACTATCAAAAAACAACGCCAATCAGAATTCCGTACAATCTGGGTTTTGATGAGCAATGCTATCAACACAACTTTAAAACACAACTGCATTCAGAGCTGTTCGATGCATGTGGACCGCCGATGCATTTGTGTCCACGTGTATCGAACGGCTCCAGACGCAGTTGTGTCCAGAGTTTTTGTGTTTTAAAATTGTGTCGGTAGACTTTTTGTTTTGCTAATGCCAAGGTCTTTGTTTAATTAGAGTAGAAGAGGATACCTTGGGAGAATTTCTAATCAGGACTTCATTTGGCTTCACATCCTTGAAAATGCTCATTAAGTTGAACTGATTTGCAGTGTCCACTTCATGAATTTCCTCTTGCAAATTGTTGATCCTGTCAAGGAGCTCTTTCATGTAGTCTATTGTGTCTCCAAGTATAGATGTCCTGTCCATCTGTCAATATAATTCATTTGGAAAAATCAGCATTTTCTCCATAATGAAGTACCTGAATTTCACAAGTTCTTTGATTACCTCAATTTCAACTTTAAGTCTCCATCATAATAATTGTATATACTCTGGTTTTGTTACAGATTTGAAATTCCTAAATCATACTCAGTATACGAATTTGAACTTGGCAATCAAAAGGGAGCTCGGCCTAAAAACCAATCTTACAGATAATGTATAGAAAACTCGTTTAGTTAACAGGTTTCGAAACCTTTTTTTTTTATAGGAGGAGTAGTTTTTCTGCAGGAACCCATTTGAGAGAAAACATGAAAAGGTGTGTTCGAATTCTCGAATCCATATTTTCTAGTAATCAGAACCAGTCCCACCAATCGCGATCTTATGCAAAGTGGCTGCACTGAAAATTGAAGTCCTATTCCATAGCTATTTTGCACAAGCTTCTCCTTGCGAGGTGGGTGACCGTAAGGATTTTGCACTCGGGGCATTTTGCTCAAAATTCAATTTCACTTAAAGCTAAATCCAAAATAAAAAATAAAAAACAGGAGAAATTTGTTTTTCAACAAGTGTGAGATCTTTAAATCCGAAAACACAAACTAAAAAGGTCAAGAAACTGTCATTTTCTCCATAAGTCTATAATCCAAACACATCATTAGACTTTAAACACTACAGTAGTATAACTTTGCCTTGTAATATTATACTTCCTTCTTTGCCTTGTAATATTACATTTCCTTCGGCCCATATTTGTTGTTCATTTTCACTATTCACAACACATCAAAAAATTAGTAATATTTTTTAATATATAATGTTATATATTCAATATGAATCTCGTTTGATAGTTCTCAATGAGTACTATTTAACACAGTTGTCAAAATTTTACAAAAATTACTATATATTAAAAGATATAAACAATTGAAAATAGCACGCATATCCATAAATGAACAAAAAATTCGGGATGAATGAGTATTACCTTGCTTATCTTAGGAACAACTGACCGGAGCATAGAAAGCCGGTCATTCAGCCGCTTCCTCCGCCGCCTCTCCGCCATCAGATTCTTCGACGGCTGCCCATCCACCTTCTTCACTCTCTTCTTCCTCTCTGCCCCCAAACCCATATGGAAAACTGGCATTTCACCCGATTGAATTGGCTCCAATTTGCAATTAGGACTTTGAAATTCCAAATTTTGAACCACATTTCCCATTTGGCCCTTTTCCTCATTTTCCACCATTGACATTGAGCCCTCCTCCTGAGTAGGCAACGGCGGCATATCGATGACCCCTGGAGCATAGAACTGACAAGGATCTTCTCCAAATGGGAAGTAGAATTCATTGAACGATCCGTTCAGGCTCTGATCAATTGGCTCAAGTGGGAAATCTGAAGGGATATGAAATGGGTTTTCATTAAAACTCCATTTATTTGCGTAGAAATCACTCATTTCAATTGGAATGGTTGTTGCTACTAAGTCCTCCAAGAAACCATGCCCACTATATTCCATCTCTCTCTCTCTCTATCTCTCTCTCTAATTTTAAGAAATTGCCTGCAGCTTAAATGTAATTGGACCAAGTGGACAGAATATATAGAGAGAAAAAGGAGAGGGGGCTGATCTGAATGGAGAGATACGTCCTCTGCGAAGATTTTCACACAAAATTAGACCCGACAAGGGTCTTGCTATGCACTAGTAGGTGCATAGCACTGTGCCATACACCTTATCTGTTGTTTGAATTTGATCCGAGTCATTCATTTTCACAACGGATGGTCAGATGGGTTGCACGGCAGAGTGTCATGCACCTAGTGGCTAGTGCTGCAGTGCATGACAGGATCCCTCAATCCAAATAAGACCCACCACAATCTCATTTGATGAAATCAAGTACTCCATCTGTCCATTTTTAAGTGATCCACTTGGAAAACGTGTATTTTTGCGGACGTTTAAAAATGTTTTTTCGCATATCGTTTTTAAATTTTTTTTGCACCAAATTAAAGTACTCAATGAGCACTTTAATTTGGTATAAAACAAATTAAAAAGTTGTATAGAGAAATATATTTTTTAGGGGTTTGAAATTACACGTATTCCCATATGGATCACTTAAAAAGGGACGGAGGGAGTAGTTTATTTTGTAGGTCTCGGTTATTGGTTATATATGCTGAAGATTACATCGATCGAAAATAAGTATCCCTATAAACGGAGAAAAATTTGGATGCCGAACAGGTACCACCACATTGTACCCATTGGCACATTCGAGACTGTCGGGCTTTAACAACTTTTTATTCTCTTCAGCTAAGTATGGTTCGATCAAGGTTTTGTCGATATTCAATCGATCTCATTTTCGACATTAACCCTAGCTACAATCCAAATGCAACGGATTACCAAGTGGCCTATAATTTTGATTACCTGTTACGTGAGTGATAGAATCCAAATGCAACCTGATTAGCTAGTATTTTGTGATTACGTGAGTGATAGAAAGCATCTCTATGTGCACAGTACCATTGATTAAGAATGTAACATTGGATTGTATTGAATTGCAGTACTATAAGAATTAGAGAAGAATTTGGGTACAGGGAGGGTACCACGTGGTACCCTGTCGGTGCATCCGAGCCGTCCAACATTGTCACCGATGGTCTAAATTAAAACTGTCGTCTAGATTTTTAAAAAAAACCAAAAAGTGTATTTCAATCCGGACCGCCAGATGGTATCACGTTACTCATATCCTATTTGCACCCAAGTTTTTCTCATAAGAATTATGAGGTGCTAATTAGTGCCTAGAGAGAGCCTTTAGACTGAAATGGAATCTGCTTTTTTCTTCTCCTGTCTCTCTCTCTCTCTCTCTTGGGTGATTTCAAAATGTCCTTTTCACCGAAATCTGATGATATCGAACAGCATTTTTATTACTATTTTGTTAATGCAACGCTCTGAAAACTATGACCCACATTTCGGTCCCAACCGAAAAGGATGGGGCTCGGCATCATATATAGACCATGTCAGGTTCTTTGCATTCACAAACACAGACTGTATGTAGTATTGTCAATTAATGGACGTAAATCAATTCAGTCTTGTTGTCTCTTTTGTTTTTTTGTTTTTTCATGTCTCTCCATAGAGGATTTAAATTTTTTTAAAAACCGTAGAGAATTTGATAAGCGCGTAAAGATTTTTTCCGACCGTGTTTTACTTAGAAATTAACCAATAGATGAAAGTTTGCAGGTCGTCTAGGTGGAAAAATTATTAACTGCCTAATCAGCTTGATATAAGCTTGAAAGAGTTTTCTTTTTACGAGGGCTAAAAAACTCTTGTTTGTCTTTTACAGTAGCGTTCTGCATAACAAGTCATCATCACACCATCTCTAAAATATTTGAAAATATTTAAAGACTTACTAATTTTTATGTACACATAAAGGGTGTACTTGTTACTAACATTGTCTAGCCGCAGTAAAGAACATTCTCCATAATTTGGAGCCCGGATATATCTCTATACATATAGAATTAAGTTTGATCCTTCATTTGCAAATATTAGAGAACAAGAACTCCTTATTTTGAAAATTTGGGGGATGGTTTTGAAGGAATGAAGGGAAGGCTTCTTAATTTGGAGATGCTCTTGGTAGTGTTTGTAAGTACTCACATACTGTATTTCAAAAGAGTTGATGGACCTTTTTGTCTCCTTCTTCACTCTTCTCATGGAGAAGTAATGGAGAATAATTGTCAAAAGTTTTATTAGGGGTCTTGTTAATCTCCACCTATTAGGCGGAGGGTAATAGTAGCATAAAAATAAATGGGTTCGGATTGCAACACACATATCGTGGATAACAATACACTTGTACAGATATTAATACATTTTTTTTCCAGATATATATTGACATATTTTTAGCACAGTATCCTCCGCCTTAAGGGCGGAGTTTAGCATTTTCCTTCTATTAAATCAGGGGACAAAGAACATGTAAGTAATTAACTATAGCTTAATTAGTAAACGAACTTATTGCTGGACCCAAATTATTTTTTTTAATTTTACTATTTTGGCTTGTGCTGTGGTCTTATCAAGTGCAAGACTATACGGATGTCTACAAGCACATAGTTTTATGTTTTTTTTCTTTTTCTTTATGACGAAGGAATCACTCACAGGAGGGTCACTGATTGAGCCCATCTATCGCGCGTAAAACTCTGAACGATCTGAAGCAAACCACCGCCCGACCCACCAAATAAATCCAAGTATCAGCCCTGGAAAGGAGTCGCATCCTGCCCAAAGCTACGCAAGGACCCTTCTCCTTCTGGGCAAGTCCACGGACCTCGGGTGGTCTATATGTATTTTTCTAAGGACATAGTACATTTTTCTAAGTCATATGATATTATATATATATAAATAGATTTTCCAGTCAAGGATTCCTGACTGAGGATTTTTGGTGTTTTGAATGTTTTAAAAATTGTTTTTTGTAAAATCCGAACTGTTAAATGTGTTTAAAAAGTATTTTTAAGGGTTCCCGCGAGAAATCAACAAAAAAAAAATACCAGGTAAGTCCGGAGTGTTTTTAAGGGCCCCGCGAGAAATCAACAAAAAAAAATACCGGAAAGTCCGGAGTGTTTTTAAGGGTCCCTTAAAAACACTTTGTAAACACATTGGATATATTTCTAGTTGATTTACTACAATTACATAAGCGTCCATTATCATTGCTAATTATTGCTTATGATTGACCTCCCTCCTGTAATTATGATCTTAAGTGATTACGATTGAGAACAACTGAGGCTCCTCACGGACTCATTTTGATCATTTTAGATGTTGTTCCACAACTGTCTATTTTACCAAACTCTCTTACTATCTTTTTTTTTTTATTTTATACTCCCTCCGTCCCTTTTTAAATGTAGACATTTTCATTTTAGGCTGTCCCTAAATAAGTGTGTGATTTGAAAAGTCAATGGGTAAATGTTTGTGCAATTATCATTTTGCCCTTTTGAAAAATTAGTGGGAAAGTGTTAATAGGTAAAAGTGGATGATAATTTTGGAAAATAGAAGTGAAAGTTGAGATGAAAAGTGTAAAGTGAAAGAAAAAGTTGATGTGAAAAGTGTAATGATGATGTTTCTTTAATAAGTTGGATTTACGAGGTAACTCATTTAAAAAGAGACGGAAGGAGTAGTTTTTTTGGGTTGATGTATCATGAGAAAATGACTTTTCTCGTAGAACGTGAAAAGTCAATTTGCAAAAAAAAAGACAAATTAATTTCTAAAACAACCCTTATTTTATTTGAAGAATTATGATGTGTAAGCCATTTGTACAAAAAGCAAGTCAATCAAATTTCGACTAATTACTTTTATCTTCAATCTAAATTTCCAAGGTCCGTTCAATTTCAGCAGCTCATTTCTCTCTGGAGACAAATATATATAATTTAATCAAACTACATCTTTCTGATACCTTTTTCACTCACATTGAAACGAAATAAATGACAATACAAAATGAACTTTTTGAATCCACAAAATGGGACCATGTGAATTTCATGACAGCAAAATGGACATTTTACGTAATGTCTTTGCTATAAAAGTTACTCTCTCTCTCTCTCTCTCTCTTTGCTATAAAAGTTACTCTCTCTCTCTCTCTCTCTCTCAAGGGACAGTAAGTTCGTTAACCTTCCATGTTTATAAAGATACTTATGTTAATTCGGATCAAGTTTATACTTTATAATATACAGATGTTTTTTTTCGCTCTTTTTTTTTCTTTCCGTGAACTACATATTCAATCATACAAATTGACGGTTCAGATCATTCAACGTTTAAGTAAGACCAGATCATTCCGTGAACTACATAGTTAATATTTTTTATTTATGTCTAAAAACAATTGTACAAAGGACATGACAGATACATTCCTTATGCAAGCAAAACCAGCGTGGGTTGGGTTTATAAAGAACCCGCGGTTTTTCATATACCCTCTGGAGAAGGGGTTCCCGTAGTTCGTTAATGCACTACCGGTAAGAATGTTTACCAAGATTTTATCACCCTAATTGAATCGTTCACTTGATAGAGCTCACTGACTAAATCCCACGGTTGAAAAGAATTAAAGGGATCAGATATGATTAGCCGCTTGGTCATACAAAATTTGATATACGCAAACAGATGTTTAGTATAATCCAAAAATTTGTAATTTGTTATCACGATCATGTAATTCTCAGTATCCGATTAATTTCATTTGTAAACAAATAAAATGTTCAACAAACTCTATAACTTGAACGATTCCGATCATAATACTAAAATTTACACCGAGCCACAAGACGAGTGTATCGTGCGTTAGCGCACTACGAAACGTACCCTTGTCGCACCCTCTCTCTTTTTTTTGTTTCAACTCCTCATCCAGGGGCGGACGCAGTATTTAGTATCGGCGGGGTCAAGTATACAGTAGATCCAATATAATACTTAACCAAAAGATATTTAATATATATATATATATAAGAAAAAGCGGTATGTCAACCATAACATATCATATCGTTTACAACTCGCCCCGACGATTTTTCATATTTTGAAACCGATTCATGATAGCTTCATTTGAAATGGTATCAAAAATCTCTCGCTCAATGTACACAACCAAACTATCTTGCATCCACTGATCACCCATTCTGTTACGAAGTCGGTTCTTTACAATCTTCATTGCAGAAAATGTTCTCTCCACTGTAGCGGTCGCAAATGGTAAAACTAAGGCTAATTTCAAAAGTTTGTATACCAATGGATATCCGATATCTCTTTGGGCATAGTTATATTTATTTTTTGTTACTTGGGACAAGATTAGAAAATTATTTAGGCATAGTTATATTTATTTTTGTTACTTGGGGCAAGATTAGAAAATAATCTATACGGTATGAGGGCTAAATTACCAAAATACCCAAAATTATATATATACGGCAGTAGGAAATTTCCGTCCAGCGGGGTCGGTTGACCCCGCTTGCCCCTATGTGGGGCCGCCCTTGTCCTCATCTATCTTCTCTCCTATGTACGGGTGCAAATCAGCCAAGCTGAGCAAAGCTTTGTCAAACGGGAGCTCGACTCGTTTACCAAACGAACCAAAAACTAACTAGCCGACCATCTGTAAACAAGTCGAGCTTTGTCAAGTCAAACCGAGCTTTAGATTGTTAACTTGGCTCATTCGGTTCATTTGCAACCCTGCTCCCATGTATTCTCTCTCTGCAGTGTAACAGGAAGCCCGCCCACAATATCAAAGCCAAACCGCTATTCTCTCTCTCTCTCTCTCTCTCTCTCTCTCTCTCTCTCTCTCGCTCACACACACAGCAAGTCGTTGTCGTCCAGTATTTGTTTGTTTGCTATCCAACGGACAGACGTGCAATTATTCACGCATAAGAACACAAACACGTACCATTGCTAGAAGCCTTTTTTCTGCTAATCGAAGAGGACAGTGATGAGTCTATTGACTGTCTTCCCCTTTTCTAAGGCAACTATACATAAATTAATTTTTATCTCATTATATATGTTTATATATCCATATGCTACGTGTCAGGAATTTTACTATTTGTCCAAATTAATTAATTTTACATAGACTTTCGTCAAAAACCTCGATATGGCACAAAAATAACGGACGTATGTGGCTACTGATATCCTATAGTATGATCTTTTGTACACACGACAAATCTCGGTATGACGAAAAAAAATATGCAATTTTATTAATGTTGAACCTTGAATGAGACCCAAATTAAGGGCACAACAGCCTCCAGAGGTCCACGAATATATAGCAGATCAAGGTCTCCAAACATGATCATTCATAATTTTTCTTTATATAATATACTAAAAAAGAGAGACCATATGATCATGATTTGGTCCTCCAGCTATAATTTTCATTATTGTGTCTTTTTTTTTGTTTTTGTGTGCCAGATTGTCATTATTGTCCACCACTATTAAGATACTATTGTCCAGTCACTAGTTTAGCTTTTCTTCGCAAGAAACCAAGAGAATTAACCCTACAAACACCTTGAAATCTAACCAAATCACAAGGTGGACAATTTGGATTATTGCATGAAAAAAATGGAATGACTGTAGTGATACTTTATTACTGAATGATTTTATGTACAAATGTCAAATGGTATGAGTAATGAGCCACAAATAGAAGTGATGATCCACATTTGAGTGTAAAATAATTCATGAACTAGTCAGTGTTACGGACGAGGCCAATGAAAAAGCCAATATTAAACTTTTTGAGTCAAGTCGATTTAGATTATTACACAACTTTTGATTACTTGTTTATTCATCGTTCGAAAAAAAAAAAAAAAAGAACGATGAAGAAAGATGATACTTAATTCATAATTATGTGAATGTTGTCACTAGGGCCGTAAACGAGCCGAATCGGAGCCGAGCTTTAAAATGTCCAGGTTCGTTCATTAAGTTTTTAAACGAACTCGAGCCGAGCTCGAACTCAATGAAAATTTGACAAGCCGAGCTCGAGCCGAGCTTGCCGAGGTTTGAGTCGAACTCGAACTTGTTCACAAGTCTTAGCGAGGAAAAAAGACTAGATTTTTATGCTTTCATATATACAAGTCTAAAACTACAAATAACTTTTTTTTATTTTGTACATAAGGAAGCCTATCCATATATAAAATTATTAAAACCATATGTTTACAATACATTTATAAGTTTATACATATACAAGTTATAAAACTTTCATTATGTATATGTGAAAGTTATACATATTCAAGGTTATATATGATATTCTTATGAGATATACGCATATATTATAAGTTCGCGAGCCGAATATTGTCAAGTTCAAGTTCGGCTCGTTTATTAAACGAGCCTTAAACTGAGGTTCAGGTTTAGTTCGTTTAGTAACCGAATCGAACTCGAACGAGCCTTTACCGAGTCGAGCCTCGAATAGTTCACGAATGGCTCAATTCATTTACAGCCCTAGTTGTCACGTTTCATCCATTTGGATTCCAAGTTCGATTACCGTTGTGTTGAATTGAAATATATGTGTTTTGGTGTATTTGTTAGTATTATTGGCAAATTCCGGGTTTGTTAAAACCATTACGTGCATTAGTTGGGATCATTTTGTCTTAGTTGCTATTTAGATATCATTTGCATTTCTTAGAAGTTCATATTTTTTCTAAGGCATGGAGCGCTAGTCTTGACCAGAGAGTGGCGTTTGTCCAGTGCCTCCTAGGCGCACCTGCGCCTCCTAGGCGCACCTGCGCCTCTCCTTCTCTCCTGGCTAGCTCCTCTCATTGGAGAAGTGCCTTAGAGGCGCGTTCGGAGTGCCCCCGTGGCACTTGTTGCACTATACTCCCTCCGTTCTTCAAAAGAGTAGTGTATTTGATTTTGGGCTATTTCTAAATAAGGGGGTGTTCCGCTAAGGATGTTTTTAGAATCAACTGGCTTTTCATGATTTTTTATGTAATGTATTGTGAGAAAATGATCTGTCTTAGTTTTGGAAAAAAATTATTTTTTGTTAGTGGAACACCAAGTGTGATGTTGAAAAGTTAGTGGGTAAAAGTTTATAAATTTCCTATTTTGCCCTTAAAAGTATATTCATTCTTGAAAAGTTGGTAGGCAAAGTTTAATGATGGTGTCTCCATCAATGACAATAGTGGAAAGTGAATGTAAAAGTTGATATAAAATGTGTAATGATGATGCTTTCTTAATAAGTTAGAATTACGAAACTACACACTTAAAAAGTGGAGGCAGTACTTGTTTTTTACCAACACTTCCGGAGCGACTGCACAGCGCCAGCCTGGAGAACAAGCTCTTTCTGTCTACCTTTGCCTAGCACCTCCGAAGCGCCTCCTTTACGCACAGCACGTGCGCTTCGGCTTTTTAGACCATTTTTTAGAACGTGTCTCATTCTTATTGGTCTATCGATCCTAGGGTTTCGTGCCTGACACTATATAAGCAATTTTTTCTCTCATTTAGGGTACAACTTTCTTGCATTAGTCCACTTTAAAGAGAGAACATTTTCCTCTTTTATTCATTTAGGGTACAACTTTCTTGCATTAGTCCACTTTAAAGAGAAAAAAACATTTTCCTCTTTTATTCATGTGTTCTTGATGCATTATATGATCTAAAATTAGTTTTTGATCATTATTTTTCTTGTCAATCTAGTGCAATATTTTTGTTCGCCATGTATTTGCTCTAGATTGATTATTTTCTTCAAAAATCATATCTTTTACACATTATGCATTAATTCCTTTAAATCTACATGGTTGGATGATACAGAGCCGTCTTTGATACGGAGATCGAAGGATGTTGAACTCGTGGAGGCTATGGAATCAAGAAAGGGCTCGGAGAGCTAAATCAAGAAAGGGCTCGGAGAGCTAAATCAAGGTGTGGAATTAGGTGTAGCTTAGGTGTTAGTTTTGTTGGCATTTTCCGGGTTATGTCAAGCCTTTCGGAGTCTGTAATTTGGTGATTGGGGTTTGGGAGTTAGAGTGCTTAGGAGTTGAGTCTAGATGCTCCATTCGAGAATTTCAAGCTTCGTGATCAAGCCATGGCCAAGTCAAGTGCTTCGAAGCTCAATCCAATGAGGTATCCTTGCATATCATTTGTGCATTTAGGCCATTCAAAATAACATGTTTTAATGTGCATTAGGTTGGCTTATTAATGCTTTATTCGGATCTTATATTACAAATGAGTTAGGCATTGGGTTTTAGCTTTGAGCTTGTTGCGTCTGCACGCGTCTACACGCGTCTGGTTTTGAATGTTGGGATTGTGCCAAGTGTCTAAATCCTGACGGTGCGTCTGCGCGCATCTACACGGGTCTGCAGACTCTTTAAGTGGCCACATGTCTTGTTTTGAGTGGCTATCTTCTTGTGCACGAAAATGGGCACTATAAAAGCCATTTTTCTTTCATTTTCACACACCCACTTGAGAGAAAATCAGCCCTTTTTAGAGAGAGAAAGTCTCATCTCTTCTCTCTTTTGTGAACTTGATGTTCTTGATGATTTGAGCTTGCTCATCTCATCTTTCTCCAATCTAGAGTCTTCCTCTCCATGGATCCACTCTAGATTGATTTTAGTTTTTAAAAACTTTCATAAAAATCAAATCTTTTTCATACATCATGTTGTGTTGCCTTGTTTCTACGTGAGCCGGTTGGACCGGTGCCGAGTTGACTCGGAGATCAAGACGGGTGTGCTTGTGGAGTCCATGGAATCAAAGAGGAGTACGGGGTACTACATCAAGAATTGGAGCTAGGTGTCACAAGGGGCTTGTTGGGTAATTCCTAGTCTTGTTAATTATTGTAAACCTTTTGATTTATGGAATGCATGAGTAGGACTAGGCCGTGGTTTTATGCTTAGGGTGTTTAGACCCTAAGTAGTTT
>OY978226.1:26205216-26355041 GCA_963854785.1 Vaccinium vitis-idaea | reverse complement strand
TCAGCATTTGTTCTTCCTCTATTTGCATCTGTTCGGCATCGGTTCTTCCTATTCGCATGTTCTAATTTTGCACTGCTTTGCATTGTTCAGCACCTCCGCAGTAGTTGATTCCCAGTTGTGATTTGCAGTTGTTATCTCCTTGACGAACTCACGATGATCTCTGGCTTCGCATCATGAGTTTGAGGGGGGTGTGAAGTATAATTTTAGGGTTTTCAGTAATTTTAGGGTTTTCAGTAATTTAAGGGTTTCCTTATTCATGTTTATGTTCAGGTTAGTTTAGTCCTTTTGTGTTATTAGGGTTTCGCTAAGGTTATTGTTATTTATCTTTTATGTTTAGGGTAGTTTAGTCTTTTTATATTATTAGGGTTTCTTACGTTTGTCTATTTAAGCTTTTTTTCTGTCTTTGTAATCGATACAACTGATATATGCCAATGCCTTGGTTTGTTTCTCTCCCCTATGGTTTGTATCAATATAACTCGTTTTTGTGACACATTATGTAACACCAAATACAGTGGCACAATCGTATTCTTCTTAGTAGATTACAAATATGGTCACATGTTCGATTGGCACTGTCAAATGATCTTCCACGTCAGATTTTGAATCAGATTGACATGCAGGTGGCCAGGTCTCTTATTACGCGCGTTCAAGTGCACTACATAGAGTAAATTATTAATGTCCCAATAATATCCACTATCCAGGAGTCGCGAATATGCTGATTCTCCAACTAAATGTGCAAATTCGCAAACCATAATGCATTTATGGCAATGGTGCAACCAAAATAAATCCATGGAAAACATTTTGTTCCCATGCTCCATCCACCAAGGGCAACAGATTTGGCTACTTAGCATCTTATTCAAGGATCTCGTTTGTCTTATCTCCTAAGAAAACTTCCGAGTTTATAATGGATTCGGGATCAGAGTGATTTGAGAGGAGCTAAGTTGCAGATGCCAACAGTCATTAGGAGCACCATGGGGCAGAACCCTAAAAATCAAAAGGTAGATTTTGAACAACTGTGTGGCATTTCAAAAGGAAGCCCCAAGAACTTTGCAGTCAGATGTAACCTTGTAAAAACTTACACGAGGTGAGGAGGTTTTTGTCATGGAGTCATGGACCATAACCATGTTACCAAAGAATAGCTGGATGACATGAGTTTATATTTTAAGTCGAAACAGGGAGG
The DNA here is from genome assembly GCA_963854785.1 of Vaccinium vitis-idaea. Taxonomy (NCBI): domain Eukaryota; kingdom Viridiplantae; phylum Streptophyta; class Magnoliopsida; order Ericales; family Ericaceae; genus Vaccinium; species Vaccinium vitis-idaea. The sequence goes on along the minus strand of OY978226.1, from coordinate 26,353,864 downwards.
GTGTTTGTACATTAACAATGACTTCCTCAAAAATAATCTGGCTAAGTCATCATATCCTTGCCTTGCAAAGCCTAACATAGAAGCCCATACAGTATGCACCCATGTGGAATCGTGGATGCTCCTTTACTCAGCTCACTTTAAAATATAACCAAACGGCCAGCAAGGGCTATTTGAGATTTCCTACAAATCAATTAAGAAAGTGCCGTGATAAATTCGAAAGCATAATTAAGTACCTGAAACGGATCATAGGAGTTGGAGGAGAGAACCTCTCTAGTGCGGAACCTGAACCAGACTCTGAACCACCGCTAGATGTCCTCCGAATGAGGTCAGCAACACCCTTCACGATGTTCATGCTTCCCACTAGGACTAGCTATTGAAATCAAGACTCCAAAAGCCAGCGATAAGTATATGATCCCATCACTTCAGCTAATCTCAACTTCTGTGTTTAATGGAAAACCACCGTTAGGTCACTTTAATTAGCAGGCACCATCAAGAAATACCTACTTTACTGTTAAGTCGATGAAATTAAAGAAACCTAACTGAACAAGTAAATGTGAAACAATATCATGGGCATAATAAAGATCGAAGGAATTCCTACAAGTCCAACAATTTTAGATCAAAATTGATCAGAAACACATACTTAAGCTTAAATTTCAGTAGCAACAAGTCCGTTATGATCATGTACACGCCACTACATACAAAATATGACACACAACTACGAGTACTAAACGTACAAAATAGAAAATCACGCAATAACAAAGAATTCCAATAAACACACGAACGGTAATGAATTCAGCGCAAGCAATTGCAAAAACGAATGATCGGGATTTGTTGTGAATGGATGGAACGGAGATGATTCGAATGAGAGTTAAGCTTGCCTTATCTAATCGAAGGATCAGTCACTCAATGAAATGCCTAGGGTTTTACGGTGTAAGATCTGAAACTTCGAAGCTCCAATGGCGTCAGCGACAAATCGGACATGCGCGGAGAGAGAGAGAGAGAGAGAGAGAGAGAGAGAGAGAATATTTGTGCTGTAATTAGACCCTGAAGTTCATACAATATCAAATGTTTACCTTATTTTTCTTTTTGGTTTTGGATCTGATATCATAAGTTGCCCAAGACTTTGGATAACTGAGTTGGTGGACACTGACTCGCAACGCAGATAAAAGTTGGTTTGGAAGGGTAGGTTTTCTGGACAAGGGGTCCTGTTGTGCACCAGGTGCATGGCACCATGCCGTGCACTCGATCTAGACACCTGTTGTAAAAATGTACGGGTCGAATCAAATCCAAGCAATGACTTTCATATGGGATTGGATTTGATCCGAGCCATGCATTTTCGTAACTAACAGCCGGATGAGTGCACGGCAGGATCCCCAATCCGGTTTTTCTAATGACATGAATTGTACTTGATTCAAAACGATAAGGCCATATCCATTTTAGTTACTGCAAATAGAACTGGCTTTTCTGCAGTCCAATTTCCAACAGCAAACAAAGCATTTGCATTTCAAATGCTCGTTACTTCATGGTCTAAATTTATTGAATTCTTTGACCGATAAGAAAAATAATAAATTTAAATAATTAAAAATATTTTTAAACAAACGAGATTGTACAAACATCTTCCTTCAATTTGAATATAGACAATGGAGAAGCCAAATCCATGGGCATAACTTTCATGATCCCAACGAAAGAACTACCTTCAATTTGAATCCAGACAATGGAAAGGCCAAATCCATGGGCATAACTTTCATGATCCCAACGAAAGAACGCATAAGATAGAATAGAAGCTAGTAATTTTAATACTAAGTCATGGAAGAGATGTTATTACAACAGAAGAGATGTTACACTAGTAACAAATTGGTAAAGATTCAAAATGAAAAGAATTATAAGTGTGAATCGCAACAATGTTGATAAAAGTATCACCCCATTAATTTCAGCTGTAGCAATTAGCAATTGGTCTGCATGAAGTTGAACTCATTTTTTACTAATAGTTAAGCAGTGTTGTACGACGTCACTGATATGCTTACAAAATTATCAAATCATACATACGCCTATTAATTCTTCTTGTATTGATAGTTCTTTAGAAGTTTGATCCGTAAAAAATACATTATTGACTCGTAACATAACATGCATTTGAATGTAGTTTCGTTTGACTTAGTGAATGATACACTCTTTCATCACTAATGGTGCTACCTCTTCAGCTATTCTCCTCCCAACCATTGTAAAAAATTAAAGAAAAAATGAAAATAAATGATTAAGAAGTGGAAGTCTAAATGTCAATCAAGGTTTAGCTTATTGCTGTCAGAGCCGGCTTAGACATGAATCCCAAGAAGCTTGGTCTTTAGACCCATCAAAAAATCAAAATTTTTGGATCCTCAATTATTTAGGAACCCTACATATATATATTGGGTCCAATATAATTTTTGTGTAAACTCTCTACAAAAAATGGCCCAATTCGAATTTAGGGCCCAAAATTCATGCTGTGGCAATTGTAAAATACTAATAGGGTGAGCCTCGTTTAACAAGTTTGATTTAGGCCTCCGAAATCTACGAGCCGGCTCTGATTGCTACCTAACCTTGCAATGAGGTGTTGAGTAAGGTATGGAAGACTGACTCATTAGGCTCTCAACACTTCACAATCTTTGAAGTCGTTGTATGTGACATTAGAGTAAGTTGATCAAACAAGTTTTTGAACTTTCAACACTGTTTAAAAGGTGGGGAAAAACCCTCAAATCCTTTTTAACTCAATTTCGCATGTACAGTTTCAGTGCATTTTTCATGCGATTCAATAGTCACAAATACACCGAAAATACCGGTTGGCAAAATTAGGTTAAAAGTATTTGAGCACGAAAAGAACAACCTTATAGAAAAAAGGAGAGTTCAAGACAAAAGTGCCAAAAAGTCACAAGGATTGGTACTTGGTAGGTGTCAACTTACTTTAGGTCCTGGATGTGTTTCTAAAGAAATTGGGGGAAAGCAAGGGGAACCAATTTGAGGATGAATTTGGTAAGTTGCAAAGACTTCTCATCATTTTTAGGATCAAATTTCTCCATTTCTTAATTCCCAATTGCTTACTGTTCAGATATTTGCCATCACACCTTTAACTACATCAATGGATTCTGGGTTTCATTGACTGATCAATCTCTCGGTGTATCAATGAAATTACTTTGTTTATCCTTCAAAAATGTTTACTCAAAGCCAAAACGTCGATCATTCTGTTCTCACAAGTCACAAGTGACGGAGTAATTAAAAAAGTTAAGAGAACGAAACCCAGACAACAGCGATTCTGGTAAGTGGGGGAAAGAAAGGGTTGCATCGAAGAACTATTCACGAACGAACCTAGACAATGCCAATATTTGCAAGCACAAGCTAAAGAAGAACATATCCAATCCCAACTTCAACTCCAGATTTTAAAGTTGTCTCAAATTCATATATCTATTTTGCTTACTTAAGTTATCACAAATCCCTGCCCAATAGTTACATATTCAAGTCTTCCCAATGCAAGTCTTCCCAATAGTTAACAAAAAAAAAAACAAAAGGTTTTAGGTTAGTTAACTACCATCTAGTACGTCATGGCCCTACTCTTGCTTTGACCCAGCACCGCCTCCACAAGCCGTCGGAGTCAACCCATCCACAACCCTAGGTTCTTCTCCTTGACACATGGACACATGGAAGAAGAGTTGTTTACCGTCGAAGCCACCTCCCCTATTGCCGGAATTCTGTTTCACCTCACTTACTTCAGAAGTTGAATCACCTCCATTAGGATTTTTCAAGACACACTGATCAAAACCCAAATCCTGTAATTTCCCATCTTCAGGATCAACAATATTACAAGCAACTGTATCACTTTCTTTGGTAGCAAATTTTTCTACCTCATTTGCATCGTAAATTGGTCCGCCTTCCAGTTTCATTGTTGCTTCCACACTTAAATCCTGTAATTTCTCATCCGTAGAATCAGCATTCTTACAAGGGGCTGTATCACTTTCTTCAGTGGCAGATTTTTCTACCTCATCTCCCATGTAAATTGGTCCGCCTTCAGGGTTCATTGTTGCTTCCATACTCGAAAGTTCATATTTTGGTCCACCTTCAGGGTTCATTGTTGCTTCCATACTCAAAAGTTCAGATTTTGGTCCACCTTCAGGGTTCATTGTTGCTTCCACACTTGAAAGTTCAGAATTCGCTGTTTGATCCATCAGCTGCCCTTCATGTCCACCAATATCAACCCCTTCAGGGTTCATTCTTGCTTCCATACTCGAAAGTTCATATTTTGGTCCACCTTCAGGGTTCATTGTTGGTTCCACACTTGAAAGTTCAGAATTCGCTGTTTGATCCATCTGCTGCCCTTCATGTCCACCAATATCAACCCCCAAACCCAAATGAACCATAGCCATATTGTTGCCCTTTTTCCCATCACGTCTCTTCCTATGTGGTTTCTTTTTGAATAGACCTTTCTTGGGTTTGAGATTTTCCAGGGTACTAATTCCAGTATCTGTCCCCCCCTTTTTGCTTGGTATGACCGTGTAAACTGGTTTTTCTGTCAATGTCTCGTTGGAACCAGGGCTTGATTGGATGGCCAATAAAGCAGTTCTAGCAGCTTTGATTTCTGCTTCCTTTTTTGTTTTTGCTGCGGCTCCAATGTATTTCATCCCTCCGACATCAACTGTGCAAGAAAAGATGGGCACTCTGCCTTTTGATTCATCTCTTTCACAAACATATAATGGAATTGCGTAATTCATCTTCTGTGCGTATTCCTGAAGCAAATTCTTGCACAAACCCGTTTCTTGCTGAAAGCTCACACAAGCAAATGAGGTCAGAAATGACAGAAACACATATTCATCACATCAAGAAAGCAAAAATGCCGCAAATAAGAAAGCCAATAGCCAAATGATGTTGCCGCCATAAAAAAAAATGATCAACTTCTTCCTGGTTAGTTCAGACAATTTATATGGCAGAACCAAATTCAGAACAACAAAAGAGAGCGCGAACACCAATCAGACAAGAAGGCAAAGCCGCAAAGGTATGATGACAAAAACCGTGGTGTAAAATGTCAATGATACTTCAGAGGAATGCTCAGTTACGAAACTGCATAGTGACGTACTTTTCCTTCGCTAGCAATGCAAGTTGCTTTCCATTTTTCCCTTTTAGAAAACAAAAAACTGGTTTCTCGTAACTATGTTCTTTTTATCCGAAAATGAAGAAAGAAAATGATAAAAACAACTATCCAACATGCTGGAATTGGGCATAATGACAAAGATATCCATCCATCCATCATCCAAACAAATAGAGAGAGTGAATGACTTGCATATAACTGAAAGTAAAAACACAAAAAATCATGTCATGAGTCAAAAGGAAAAAGTTTACTTTCCAAAAATGTTAAGTGATTCCATGAACTGCTCCATAAATACATGCGAGTTATTAAAGCCACAGGTGAATCTCATGAACAATGTGATTGGCACAACAATCCAAAAAATGTAAACAAGGAAAATGAAATATCCGGATAACTTTGCAACCTGTACAAGGACAAGAGTTTGCTTTCAAAAGGCACATAAGGCTTAGAAAATATGGTCCCCTCCACTACATTGCATGCAAACATATATGTGTATAAGACAAGAAGTGATGTTAGTTGAGAAAAAGAAACACAAGTCTGAAGGCTATATGAAGGACAGAAACTTAACAATAGAGAAATCATAAAATAAGTCTTATGGATATACCACACCAAGCTTTGCATGAAGTAAAACAAAATAATATGAAAGAAGGAAATAAAACTTAAAGACCACGTGTCACTCGGAAAGTAAAGATGCAAGCCGGATAACATACAACAATGACACTAGTTAGATGACAAATAAATTGTTTTACCACTGGCTGAGAAACACAATCATTCGACTTCCCAGTGTTGGCTAGTTCATTGAGAGCAACTTCAGCAGCCGACTGCTCTGCAGCCTTACGGTTTAAAAATCCAACCAAGGAGTCATATCTGAGGTTGTCGACAACTACTGTTGACCTAAAGGATGGCTGATGGGAAGGTCCTTCCTTAATGGTCTCATAAACTGGTGTAGGAAGTCCAACTTTTTGAGCATATTCTTGCAACCGACTCTTGAAAACAAAACAATTCGAAACACCTGCAAAATGTCAAATGAATTTTTTTAAAGCTATCACCCTAAAAGAAAAACAAGAAGCATATTGAAGACAAACTATACCGGTACATGCCTCCCTTAACTAGCTGCTACACAACATTTTCCTATGAAAAGATGCAAATTGCAAATGGCTTCAGTCCACATGACTATAATCATCTAAACTTTTAACATATTTTTACTTTGCGTCTCCCCCTTGATTATTTGCCTTTAAGACTGTACATTGATCCATATTTACACACCCATTCTTTCATGATTTGAAGAAAATAAAACTACTGTCCAAGCGTTCATAGCTAAGTCCAATTGCATTCTGGGAAATGATTCAAATGAATGTGTCTCCAATACTCAGATTTTTGGTTGTCAGTAATAGAGTCGATGGCCAACAAAATCTAAATTCAACAATTCACAACGAGGCCAACAAAACTGAAAGCCAACAAAATTTTGGCTCATAAAAATCTAAAGTCGCACCAAAACCAACCAGTCGCAAACAGATTTTCAAGTCCTCTAAGGCTTGCTTCACCCTGTAGCCCCCAAATCTATAACTACATCAAAGCTTCCAAAATCATCTCATTTTCCCAGAATTACTAGCAACTACTTTGCAATCCCGTAAGAGTTTGGGATTTCTTGAGGGCAAAGAAAGGATAACAAAAAGCGCATTCTTAGTTTAGCTGACGCACATTTTTGCAAGCACTGACGCACATTTTTGCAAGCAAACATAGAATCTTAACTACAATTCTAAGAACATTAGCTCAAGCAATTTCCCACTCACTACAACTAGACCATGAGAACAGCATTCTAGACTCTAGAAACATTAAAGGAAGCACATGCTTGAAATATCACACCCTATACAACTGATTAAAAAAACAAAAGAAACGATCATGAGAACAGCATCCTTAACCCAACACACACAAACAAGTCGTAAGAACAAAGAATATAAAATCACATCTAAACATAGTACACCGAGTATTTGAGTTTTAGCTTCACAAAACCCAGGAATGTATCAAGGTTTCATGTAAATATACACATACTCATTCAACTATTGTAGTTTAAGCACATAAAACAACTACTATTCCAAGAAATAAACTTGGTTTCCCAGTAACTAGAGCATTCAAAATCCTAGGGGAAAAGAAAAAAAAAAAAGAGAGAGAGAGAGAAAGAAAAGAAAGCACATACCAAACAGAACCCAAATCAAACTTCAACCAAGTTCGTAGTTGCAAAAAAAAAAGGTACCCATATCAAATCTCAACCTAGTTCACCAGTTACATGAAATTTCAACTCCAAAAACCCCCTAAAACATTAGGGTTTTTCAGCGCATAACGTGCGATTACACAATTTTAAGAAGAGAGAGAGAGAGAGAGATAGACCTGGGCTGGACATTTCTTCCCTCCAAATCAGAGAAGAGTTTGCTCGTAAAAAGAGAACTGGCTTGTTTGAAGAAGAATCCTTCAATCCTCTGTCCGGTGCTCGAATCTCTCGCTCTCGAGAGGGTTACTGATGGAGTAAAGGGTTCAGCTCTGAGTCTTCAGACATCAGAGCCTACAGTGTACAGACTGCAACTTTCTCATTGGAGGTTGGAACATCGCGCCTGCATGAAGCTTGATGGACCGCGCAAAGAGCTCCGCTTGATTCTACCAAAATTCCGTCCCCGATGGTCCCCCATGTACTGATGTACGGTTTTAGAAAGGGTAAATTACATTAACACCTTTTTGTACTTCTGAAATCGCACCATCTACCCCTATATATTCCACAATATCACTAGATGAACTGTCAGCTGACCCAATTGACGAGAAAATTGAGATTATCATCATTAGATAGGGCATCCTTATCTGACACACCAAAAAAAATTAAATTTAACCTCAAAACCATCTTTTATAATTTAACAAGTCATTTTCCAAAAAATTCACAAAATCAGACTCTCTATTCAAACTTTAGCAAGTCACTTTATCAAAAACTCACAAAATCAGACTCTCTATTCAAACTTTTACTCTTCCATCCTTCCTCCTCTTTTGGTAAGTGAACAATAGGTCACCAAATTTGTTAAGTTACTGTAGCAAAGTTAAGAAATCTTCAAATTGGTGAGTTCGTTTGATGAGGCTGATTTTTGAGGTTTTGGAGGAGTTTGCTCTCTACTTTAACTTTAAAGTTAAAGAAACTTTAAAGTTAAAGTAGAGAGGCTGATATTGATGCTCTAAGTCCCTTTTCTAAATTGTTGGTTGTGAATGAAATGCTCATTTTTCCATTCAATTAATTCCTCATAAGTCTCATGCTTAGAAGTAGGGTCACTACGTCAACTGGCGTGAGATTTTACAATTTTCAATAAAAATGTCATTCATGTATTTTATGAAGTCATTGCAGGAGAGGTTCTAATTTTTTGTGATTTCTAATCTGCACAAAATTAGGATTTCTGGAGTTAGGGCTTCAGTTTTCGATGTTCATAACATGATGTTCAAAGCCCATAGAGCAATATAAAGAGCTTCGTTTTGGTAGAAGTGGGTCCTAGGATTAGTTAAGATTTAAGTAATTCTCCAATATCTATCAATTTCTAACATACAAAATCTTCTCTCGGGTAATCTAACCCTAAGCCGTGAGTAGTTAGGTTCCAGTAGTAACATACTAAGTATTTAATTCTGGCTGAGCTGAGCCTCATGGGAATTTCTCAAATCCAAGCTATTTAGTAAACGAGCTTAAAATCTCAATCCAACCCGGGCCTTTGGGCCTAAATATTTATCACAAGCCCTAAAAATCCAGGCTAGCCTGGGCGAGTTAAACGGGCTACCATACTGGTGTGCACCCCCAAAAAAGCCTGGTCACAATACCCATTGAGGCAGAAGGCTTAAAAGTTGTAATCTTGAGCCCACGAATTATTGGCTTATAGTTTTAGTTATAAATGAGACTTTAATACCCTATAAAGAAAAGGAAGTAAGACTTTGATGGGATATGCCAACAGAAAATTCACGAGAACCATCTGTTACAGACACAGTCCATTTTCACTATTGCGGAACTATCAAATAAATATCTATATTTTTCAATTTGTAATATTTTATATATGCGATATGGATCTTGCTTGATAGATATTAGTTCTATTAAACAAAATACTATTTGGAATCATTTGAAACATCATCATTTGGGGGGAAAATTTTAACACTTCAGTGTCCCATAAATACTTGAACTTTCTTTTATTTCAATTAGACACCTAAACTAATCTGCAGTTATTAAATTAGGCATCTGGTGTCCATTTTCGTCCATTTACTAACGGAAATTGCACATGTAGCATATTTGGACTCAAACATGTACTTGGACCCATCTTCCTCCACCCCCTCTCTCTATGCAGATTTTCTTAGAAATTTATACTAAAAGCATGTTTTTGTGTAGTGGATTAATATTTAATTAGATATTTATTAATCAGTTTTATCCATTTTTTATGAGAATCTATTACGGGCAATGCCTACATGATATTATTGTATATTGTGCATATGTATTTTATTGTACATAGTAGATGATCTAGTGCGTAGAGTAGCTTACGCACAGGAGATTGGATCATCAGGTTCCCGTGGAATATAAGTTTTTGGTTCACAATCTTAGATGAAATTTGACACGCCATCAGTAGGATTGTAGCACAATGCTTTAGTAGGCATGTGTTGATTACGGAGAACGGTTCTAGCTCCAACTCATTGTGCTAGTACACTTTGTATGTATTGAACATGACCATTTTAATGTAATTGTCTTAATACTGATATTATAAAATAATTAGAACCTTATGGCTATTTTGAATACTTATGCTCTTAATTCCTAGATAATTAATACATATATACATTTAATGTTATTAACTAAATGGGCCTCAATTATCACAAACCAAACTATGTTTATTGGTATGCATCAAGGTATTTTATAATATGTTTATTAAATATAATTGTAAGTAATTTAATTTAATCAATGGGTATTTATAATTTAACGTGGGGAGATTAATAAGTATTCAATAACATAGAGCTTGAAATATAATTGAGATAAAGACAGGAGTACAATTAGAATTTTTCAGTGGTGTGAATTATAATTTGTAAAATAAGAATAGAATCCAAGTGGGATTAGGTTTTCTTATTTACACAAGGAGCCCAAATTTATTTCTCTTTAGGTATTTATTTTAGCCCTACAAGTGTATCATTATGCTTTCTAAGTTTCATACAGTCATTCAGAAAAATCAAGATGCATAGCTTGAGTGCTTGGCCTGCATCACATGTGATTATTTTGATAGCTTCATTAAAAAGTCATTTTCACCATCTTTGTAAAACTTTATTTTCTTTGTTTAAAAGATGAAGGTGTAACTAAATTCATTACTTTTGACCCGTCGGTGAATGTAAACATATTAACTCTATATATCACTTTATTTTTCAATGGACTTTGGGTTGTAACTTAAAGAATTTCATTGGAAAGCCTAGTCTTATCTTGGAGAATGACGTAGATGACAAAATATATTGAGTTATAGAGTTTTGATTATGGAAAATGGTATTATATGTACGCTCCACATTTTGGGAAAAGCGTTATGGATTATTATTACAATTTAAAGTCGGTCTTAAACAGTAATAATAATAACCAAAAATACATATAGATGATCGATCTATCCTTCACAGATTACAAAAAGGTAGACCGGGTGGACTCTATGTCTCCGTACGTTCCTTGGTCTGGTCGTGCTCCATGTCGGTAGCTCCTCCGGCGCCATAGTATTCCTCCTGTTTGTCGACATAGTCTGACATAATACATCGGAGTCGCGAAGCAACATCGTTATATTATGTCAGAGTTACACAAGTGCAACACCGTGAGCGAGGACGCTCAATAGATACCCTACCCCAACCTTAAACTAGCAATTCTAGAACAATATTGTAGGTGGTAGGTAAATAGTAAAATCATGCATTTTCAAATATCAGAGCCAAATCAAATCGAAGTGCAGCTTTACAAAATCAGTGTCTCGTATCATTTCTCATTACATCATTCTTTTTCAAATTTCACCCATCTCAACATCTCACATCTCTCGAAAGTTATTGGCCCGTTCTACAACTCCGTTCTAACGGTCACCAACCTTTCTGTTTCCATCTCACATCACTCGAAAGTTATTGGCCCGTTGTGGACGCACCTCCGGAGGAATATCTCGAATCGATTCGGAGTCGCCACCCGGGTTTTAGCGGATTGTCCCCGAGGAACCGAACTCGATTGACTCGTGCCTCATTCAATGGATAAGGATTACTGGCCCGTCATCACCATACTATCTTAGGTTCGGGAGCTCAGTTACGAGAGGGGAAGGGTTTTACGGCACCCCCCTCACCCGGTTCGAAGACCGGTCTCTACTTGACTTTTGTGGGATTATACAAGAAATGTATGCAACTCAACTTTGAACAAGTACGGGAAAATAGGGATGGGAACCACGTAACAATGATAAGCACGACAATGGAACTATGGTGTATGCATGTGTATTGTGATCTACATGAGTGGTGATGATATGCAAGTACGAATTAGTAAACACACAAACCACAATGTTAGTTCATGATTAACAATGACAGAATAACTCGAAATAACACTACAAGTTACTGTACAGCAAAACCAATCTGATCCTTCACAACAGTTCGAGCGCTCAATAGATGAGCTTGAGCGCTCAAAGCCTTCTCACTCACTCATGCTTCTGATGTTCCTAATGATTCTGTTTTTGATGAAAACATGTTTGATGCACTTTAATATGCTTGAAAATGATACTTTGATGACTAAGCAGGAAGGTATGACCATGTTAACATAAACTTGAAGCTTGATGATGAACCAAACAAGGCAATAAAGGCAGAATGGGTGAAAAATATATCATTGTGAGGCATCCAAAACACTCAAAACGCAGTTAGTAGCCTAATATGATGAAAACTCTTAATGCACTAGAAAACAGTTTGAGCGCTCAAAGGGAGGCCTTGAGCGCTCAAACCATCTTCATGGTTTGAGTGTTTACATGCCTTACTGCCTTTATTTGGATCATCAACAAGCTCAAGATAGTACACATAATGTAAATGTACTTGATGAACCAGAAACATTAACAAAATAAACATAAAATGCTTGCATGAGTGAGAGATGAGTATTGAGCCATGCATAAGAATGATTAGAATGAGAGGGAGAAGAGATCAGGTTGGCTTAGCCAAACATCAACACACACACACTTCATGAATAGGTTGGCTTAGCCAAACATCAACACACACACACACACTTCGTGAATAGGTTGGCTTAGCCAAACATCAACACACACACACTTCGTGAATAGGTTGGCTTAGCCAAACATCAACGCACACACACTGCGATGAACATATAACAGGATATTGAACTGAAATATACAAGAAACAAGTGCAAAACAGAACAGAGTTTGAGCGCTCAAAGTGGGGGTTTGAGCGCTCGAACCATTTCGAACTCAGATTTTTGAAATCAGTTTTTCTTGATATCTAAGACCTTGTGAGCTCATAGAAGGTATGTGGAACCTCAATGAAATCACTGGTCTCCCTCAGGATGACCAAAACGTGATTTTTCACATGATTTTCTACCTTTTCGACTATGATCAAGGCTTGAACTTGGGGTTTGATGAATGGATGGGTAGTGGCTGTGTTTATGGGCTATAGATGAAGTATTTTGGACAGAGGAGTGTGAGTGTATGGCTGATTGAGTGAATGAGGGTGTATTGAAGGTTAGATGACCATTTTTGGCATGATCAAGTGGGTTTAATTGATTTTGGATGATGGAGCTGCAATTGATGGATGATTACAGTAGAGAAGGGCTAACTATGGAGTTTTAGAGTGATAAAGAGGTTAGGATCAGTTGGTATCTTAAAGACCTATGTGTACTTGGTCTTAAAGATGAGATTTTTGGGTGTTTTGGAGGTTGAAGATGATGGAAATGGATGAGAGAGAGTGTGTAAAACGTGATTGAAGGATGAGAGAGAGTGGTTTTGGTCCGATGAAGGGCTTGAGAGTGTAAGAGATCAGCCAAGGAGTGGGGGGGTGGTTTATATAGAGAGAAATGGGGGGAAATGAATTGGCTTTGAAATGGAGGGCCTACCAAGATGATTTAGGCCTTCCCTGGGGGCTACTGTATGCATGCGAGCAGTAATACGGCGGTTAGACGCTCCCATGTCAGAAGAATCTCATGATTAGATGCTCTGCCAAAAACAAACTGGACAAGGCTTGAGCGCTCAAACAGGGGGTTTGAGCGCTCAAAGGGTTTGCAGGCAAACTTTGCGGGGCTGCCCCGGGTGCTACCGAACTCTGTTTTGTGCGTGGTTTGAAGCGTTGGAAAGCTTATGGAGTCTAGTTTCTAACCCAATTGGTTTGAAGCCAAGATAATTTGTACATCCAAGTGTGTGACCATTTTACCCTCATAAGGTCGGAAAAACAAGTCGTTTTGGTAAAACAGGCACATCTCCCTCATTTCAAAACGGATTAAGGCATATTATATATCAACAAATAGGGTTTTGAATGTAATAGAAGATGGTGTAGGATTGGGTTTATTTTGAAGAGCATTTTGGATGGTTTGAAGGGTATTTTGGTCATTTTGGTTGGTTTAGGGTTGTTCTAAGAGGGTTTAGAATGGTTTTGGGTGGTTTGGTGAGTTCAAGCCTTGTTCTTAGCCTCGAGTTATTCACGATTGGTCTATTTCATCATCGGGAATGCTTGATAAGTTTCTCGGGTCAAAATTGGGGTGTCTACACCAGTTCCACAACCCCGTTCTAACAGTCACCAACCTTTCCGTTCGAAGTCCCGGCCACCCATAACACTGACTACTCGCAGGTTATGAAGTCTGTCCACCCCGACTCACACACGACATAGTCCCGGTTTTCTTATAGCACCGAACTTAACAGCCTGTTTATAAGATCCGTTTACTACGTGTTGTACTGAGTGAGCATCAACCGCCAAATTCTCCCCACGAAATTTGAGGCGGAACCTAAACAGCACTACCGTATAGTTCCATTGAACTTTGACCACCAGTTCACCCTGGGAAACTGAGGCGGGACTCAAATGGCAATATCGTCACAATTTTCATCACATCATCATTTTCATTCTTATCTTTAGTTATTCTCGTGAAAACAATTGTTCGTTTTCTTGAAAATCGTGTTGTGTCGTATCGTCTTGTGAAATGTGCACAGACCATAATTTTCATAAAAATCCTCTGTTTAAAATCGTTTCACGATAAATCCTCCGTTTAAAATAATTTCACGATAACCGTGTTACTTTAGGTATAAAATCTCATTGGTGACTTTCTTTAGACAAATGAGATAACCAGGAGAGCCCCAGGCCGAATGGTCGCACGAATGCAGTTACTGTCACCATTCCTTTCTTAGACAGCGTGAGGCTCATCTTTTTTGACAGACCCTCAAAGGTGTTAGCCTTGGGTTATCTCAACAATCCAAGTATAGTCAAAACATTTATGAAGTTGTTTTAAGAAAAAGTTTAGTCGGTTACTTTCCAAAAATCAGTCGGGCATTATAACGGCGCAAATTTGAAAAAGTTGATTTTCATTCGGGCATTATAACTGCATAACTTTGTTTTTCAAAAGTTCATCGGACATTATAACGGTGCATTTTGATAAGTAAATCTCAAATCGTGCATAGTAACGACTAAGTGTGTTTTTCAAAGTCTAATCTTTCATTAAATCGCTAATCATCCAACATAATCTCGTCTAAACATAATTAAGCACATTTAAGCATAATAACGACATATTTAAAATGAACTAGAAAATATTAATCTAAGGTTAAGATAAAGTATCTACCTTAATTCCGATGATTAGTTGGAAGTCGATAAGCTAGTTTAATTCTGGCGGAGTAACGGTTGCTCGAACGCTTTCTAGCTAACTTTTTCTACCTTTCTAAGATCTAGGGGTGGTCGAGGGTGGTGGAGTGTGGTGGTTGAGGATGAGTTTCACGAAGAACACTTCGAATTTCTCAAGAACACATGAAGAACTACAAAGGCGGTGGAGAAGGTTTCTGGTGTGAGAATGAAACTAATGAGGGAACCTATTTATAGGAAAACAATGAGACACCCTTCCCCTCCATCTTGGCCATCCCTCCCTCTAGGGTTTATCTTGTCCCCCTAGGTTTTAATGCTAGTTTTAGGATAAGGTCAACTTGCTAGGTTCGTTAGAAATGACTAAAAGCGTCTAGGTTCGTTGGGTTGGGGCGTAGATGGGTAGTTTTGGATACTAGTTATACACACAAAACTAGTCACGGGGTGTTATAAATATACATACTTATATATGTATAACACTTAGTTAAAGTAAACCTATGAGTCAACTTTAAATAGCCTAATGTGGCTAGTTCTATAGGATAAGACGTGTCTCACATTGCTTGGGGAATAAGTTCCCCTCCGTTGGGACAAAAAATACTCCGCAAGGTTGGTTTTGTGCGCAAAAAATGCAAACTATTGTACCACGAAAAATAATTAAAGGATTACTATTTTTAAGGAAATAAACAAGTATGTTAGGAAATTCCTAGATAGCCTTAAGAGAATCCAAAAATATAATGCTTCGGAATTTAGAAGAAAAACGGCGCCGAAATGCGTGCGGACACGCGTACGGAAACATGCCCATAAAATTATACGGTGAGGGAAGTAATTTCTCTCCCTTTTCCTCCCCAAACTGACCTCTCTCTCTCTCACACACACACTCATTAATTCACAAAAATCCAAATTAGGGTTAGTAAAAGTAAAGTCAAAGTTAGAAACAAAGTCAAAATTGACCACATGGTTAATTAGGCTTCCCAAAATTAGAAATAGGTCCAATTTAGGCAATAAATAGGGTGGTGCTAGCTAATAAGAGACAAAATAGGAGTTGGGCGAGTTTGTAGGGCTAACCGGACGCGATACGGTATATTACCCGGTGTGCACGCGTTGATTTTCAGAGCAGGAAATTAATAAAACGAATTAAAACAAATTTTTATTGAATTAATTAAACTAAATAATAAATTATTTTATTTAGCGATATTAATAATTAAATATTCAAATTAATAAATCAAAATTTTTATTTACGAAATTTCTGGTTTTTACATTATTAATATGTTAAAACCGAGGGTGCGACAGTAAGTAACTAAGCAATCGTTGATCCACTGATATCTCATTCGATTGCGCGATTGTTCTTTATGCTTCATGGCTGAAAAACTTTTTTCAACTGTTGTAGAGTGACAGGAAGAGTCAATACCAATGCCCCAAGAAGATAGACTAATCTATATATGACATGCTTATTTGTCTCCGCAAACTTTGCAGCAAGATCACCAGTAGCTTTGAAAAAATTTCATCAGATTTCATAACTCACTACAACAAAAAGTAACTATGGCGACGAAAGCTGGCAAGGAAATTCAAATTTCCTCACCAAATGGGTCTTTATGGCGAGGAAATCGATTTCGTCGGCAAAGAGTACACTATGTCGACGAAATTATCTTTCCTCGCCCAAAAACTAAGATTTGGTGAGGAAATGAACATTTCCTCGCTAAAAGGCTACCATTTGGCGACGAAATTTGAATTTCCTCGCTAAACATCAAAGATTGGCGACGAAATTATCTTTCCTCGCCAAAAAAGCTAACATTGGCGACAAAATTATATTTCCTCGTCAAAAGGCTAAGATTTGGCGACGAAATTATCTTTCCTCGCAAAAAAGCTAAGATTTGGCGACGAAATTATCTTTCCTCGCAAAAAAGCTAAGATTTGGCGAGGAAATGCTAGTTTCCTCGCCAACTGTTCAGAATAGGCGAGGAAATTTTGTTTCGTCGCCAAATGTTAATGTTAGGTGACGAAATATTTCCACACCTTTTCTAGGACTATTTAGATTTTGATATAGATGTGTTGTATTATCCCAATGGTAAGATATTTATCCTATTTATGATACCATAAAATTATAATAAAAGAACTTATTTGTCGTATGCACATACTAATTAGTGAGACTAAATGTATACATATCATATTGAGCATGTCATTTGCATATAAATCTATTATTATTATTACTCTAGTAGAAAAATGATTTGGTCTCCTAAAACGATCATCCATTTTGAAACAAAGGTGGGTATCGTACTGTCTAGGAGGAAAACGTGTTTCTAATGAGACTAAATTACCCTTTAACGGTCATTAAAATAAAATTACCCTTTAACTTCTCTTTCAATGCTATCTTTTCAACTGCCCTTTAGTTTTCTAATAAGTGTTTCAACTCGGTTTAAACCCGCTAAAGAGAAAAAAATCCTACGGGCATCACTCACCAAAATGGTCTACAAACACAAAGCAATTGATTTTTCCCTTCAACTAGAATTTATATAAATAAAAAATCCCCAAGCCAGAAAATTTATACTTTCGACTTATTATTTGGGCTAATGTTGTCTTGTTTTTAATCTTTTTATATTTAGTCCTCTTTTACTTTTACATTTTCTCTTCAAAACAAATTAGTGAAGTAAATTCTCCTAATAAGAAGTTTAAAAAATTCAAGAAAGCCAAAGAGTAGATCAATTATTTGTCAATAAATTCCAAATTACTCTTTAGCATACTAATAATGTTTAAAAACATGATGTTAAGAAGAATTTATGTTATCGATTGGAACGAAGAAGGTGGTTAGGTCTCACCCAACAACATTTCTTCATTTTTGGGTTTATGTTTGATAATTAATTTTCTAAAATTATGTTCCAAAAATTTATGGGAGAACACTGGCCAACTAATTCTCAAATAATTTTCGTTTTTATTTGGTCAAGTATTGCATCTTAGGTTTTTGTTCCATGGGTATGGGTAGTTGGTGGCATTTTCGTCTAATCAAAAAAAGATTTATCTTTCCAAAACACAATTGATTACTCTACTTTAATTCCTTGTGGAAGTGGAGTAAGGTGGAGCAATTAATGTGTTCTTATCATGTGCCTTGGGGGCACATATTAACAAAATCCAATTTAAAAATAAACAAATATATAAATGCAAAGGTAAGTAATTCTAACAAGTAAAGACTTATAAAAGGGTATAGGAAAATATCAAATTATAAAAAATAAGAACTTCAGTAAAAACAAATAACATTAAAAGATTTAAGAAAGAAGTTTAAAGAAACACTACAAAGAGACTAAATTTAGACAAAAAGATTTTTAAAAAAATAGTGAGGTAAAAAGAACTACAAAAGGTTATATATTAAAAGTTGTTGAACTTTGCATTGAAATGGAAGTTGGTGTGGTGGATGGGGCGCGCATTGCTTGAGAGGAGGTCGCGGGTTCGATTCCCAGCGGAGGTGGAGAAGCTAGAATTGGATTTCTTCTTTTTTTTGTTTCAGGAGTTTTGGTGAGGAAATTTTTCCTCGCCAAATGGTCAGAATAGGCGAGGAAAAATTTCCTCACCAATTGTTCTAAATAGGCGAGGAAAACAATATTTCCTCGCCAATTGGTTAGAATAGGCGAGGAAACATTTCCTCACCAATTGTTCCGAATAGGCGACGAAAACAAAATTTCCTCGCCAATTGGTCCGAATAGGCGAGGAAAAATTTCCTCGCCAATTGTTCCGAATAGGCGACAAAACATTTCCTCGCCAATTGGCAGATTAGGCGAGGAAATTTATTTTTCCTCGCTAGAATATCTTTTGCGACGACCTTTTGGCGAGGAAACCTGGCGAGAAAATTTTTCCTCGCCAATTCCTTTAGCGAGAAAATTTGGTTCTTTGGCGAGGAAACTCAATCCTCACAGTAGACATTTTTTCTTGTAGTGACTACAATGAAGTTTTGGAGTTGAATGTCAAATGCCATTAAGTCCACCTCAGAAAAGTCAGACAAGTAGAATTCTGCAAGATTGATCAACTTTCTCCTATAAAAGTAGAAAATAAATTTATAGGATTCGACAAAGCCATAAAAAGTAGCAACTCTATGTTCCTCTCCGTAAACGATTGTTTAGCTCTTGAAGTTGAATATCTAAGATTGTATAGAATAGCTCAAGGTGATAACTGTAACCCCCGATTTTTCGGAAACGTTAAGATAATTTTTAAAGGCAATTTCACAAAAAAAATCCCATAGACGCATCATAATACCGTACCGATAACAGTTGTTATAGTTTTACAACCATATTGAACTTAATAAATCTGTCAAAATATTACAATTTTAAATAGGACTTGAAGCTCTCAAAATATAGTCGACTAAAAGTGTCCAATGCGACTAAGCATACGGAAACCAAGGCTCGTTGACTTCCTCCACAGCAGTATTGAAATTTGTCTGATCGTACAGCCCGTCTATTCCATCTTCAGTACCTGGCGAGAGATTACCAGGGCAACGCAGTACCATGAGCGATTGACGCTCAGTAGCTAAATCCTACCCAAACCCATAACATACAAACAACATGATATAAAATGCAATGTAATAAGAAAAAAAAATACATGAATCTTTTTATTTTATCACTACTCTTTTTAACTCACGTGAGATCTAAAATCTCTCCTTGAGATTCGTCCTACCCGTAACCGCCAGCGTAAGCCCCACCCAGTGTGATTCAGACTGCTCCTTGCTGATAAAGGTCCCAATCGGAGCTATCAGGTTAGATACCCAAATCTACGAATCGGCCGACCACGCAAGGAAGGGACAAAATAATCCCGAGGAAATCTATATTTCCCGACATGTGACACAAGCACATTTTCATCAAAAATCTCAAACCTGTCCTCGCAGTCAATCCCCACTATGTCTTACCCAGGGTTGCATTTCTCAACATTTCCCATTTCCATGGCCATCCTCCACACTTTACCTTCTCACCATATTCTTAAATCTATTAACTTATTTGCGTCTACGTGTAACACTCCAACCGTAACCACCCAAGAAACTATTGTCTTCTGTCTAAAATTTTCAAGGGTGACGACAAATAAATATGCATGGCAAGAATTCATAATAAAAATGCAACAAAACTCAAACATTTTAACAAGGAAACATGTAAATTGGTGGTAGAAGGACGTAATTAGCAATATTGTAATTATGGCACAAAATCAAGTTAGGCAGTACACACAAATCAAGTTAGGCAGTAGCATTTTTAAAATCACGATGCTCAAATGGTTGGAGTTCCGTTTAAAAAAATGGTTGGAGTTGAACCCAGTAGTGGGTCTCGCTCGGTTTCGGTCGGAACTCCATTTTTTAACGACTCAAAGCTCTGGGTCGCATAGATAACTTTCTAAAAATCTCATCTACATAAATACAAACATATTTATATTTAGGGAGGCGGATTTAACTACCTCTCTTCCGAAGTTCTAGCGCGGCTGAAGAAAGAAAAATAGCGGAGTTGAACGGTACTCCGGTGTTGAGACGGAACGGATTGATCTACTAGGCTATTACTACGACCAGTTTGCTGTAGGGATTTTAGTACAGTGGGTGGAGAGAAAGAAAGAAAAAAAAATGGGAGAGAACAAGTGGTGGGTTATGCGAATGGATTTGCTACTATAAGGGTTGAAGAAATAGTAGTTAAGGTAGAAGAAAACTCTTTGAAATTTTTCATCTGTCTCTGCCGAAATGTTCTCCCTCTCTTTGTCTTTTCCTTTTTTTTTTCTTTTGCTGAGTTGAGAAGGATGAAGGAGAGTTTAAAGGTGGTTGGGTTTAAGACTAAATCTTTTGGATAAAAAGAAGTTTGGAGGACACCTATTGTTTAGGAGATGGAGGAAAGTATTAGTGGGGTGTGTTGAATTCTTATTGGTTGGGAAAAAAAGGGAACCAAAAATAGCTAAGCAAAAATTTGCTGGTGGAAATGATGGTTTGATTGAAAGGATAAAGGAAGCTTAGTAGAGTTAGGACCGTAGTTTAGAATTTGGTTAGGATAACTAGTTAGGACTTAACTAGATATACACATACATATATCTATATACTTATACATGTGTAAACAAAAGATGTTAGTAATTAATCAAACCCACTTAGATTCAGTAAATAAAACTTAAAATTTAAATGATTTAATAAGATTGAAGTTCTTTATTTATTTATTTTTTAAAAAAAATAAATTTTAGGACTATTACAATAACAATGTGAGATGGTTATTTGTGGGGCTTTGCATTGTGGCTGCTTGCCCCCTTGGATTGTATTCCAATATGATTTCCCCAAGCGTAGGATTTAGGTTGGCGGTAGCATGATAACCGGTAAGTCCGGGTCGATTCCACAGAGACCGAATGCGCAGCACGTGATGGTTGATTCGCGAATGATTGTTTTAGCCTTACAGCGGCAAACTTGGCTTTGTAGTTTGGGGGTGGAATTCACTTAACTTCGTGAATGACGCGAGATTTAAAAGACTAATTAAAGCGAGGCTAAGTCAAGGGGTTCACAACACCCATGCCTTAGGACGATTCGTTCTCCTCTAAGATAACCAGCTCGGGGACAT
Organism: Vaccinium vitis-idaea; assembly: GCA_963854785.1. Taxonomy (NCBI): domain Eukaryota; kingdom Viridiplantae; phylum Streptophyta; class Magnoliopsida; order Ericales; family Ericaceae; genus Vaccinium; species Vaccinium vitis-idaea. Next base: position 26,332,402 of record OY978226.1, on the reverse strand, counting down.
CGTTAAACGACCCCGAACGGAAGATTTGGTATTTAAACTCGTTGACTAGAAATGGTGTTTCTCAAAGAGTAGGATTCTTGTGCCATTTATACAAACATTATGATTGTCATCGCCCTAAGCATCACACGTGCCAAGTGGTCAAGCCCTTGGCTACGTGTGATCGAAGAGATTAACAAATCCCAATTTTGATACATAAAATTAATCCGTACTCTTTGATTAACAAGCAATGTTTGCAATATGGTGAGGAGAGCGAATGAACCTAAGTCACGGGGTGCTAATCACCCCATAACTGAGCCTATAACGACTACTCAATCATAACTACGGAAAACATGACTATTTTTATGAAGGAAATAAAGAACATGACAATTGACTTTAAAAACTAATTTTTAATGAAGATCCTATATTTGCCTAACACTTTAATACTTGAGAAATTAACTAACAAGATTTAGAACAAGGACTTTTAAGAGAAAATAACTAGAGAAACATGGAAATGAGAAACTTAACAAGTGCGAAAATAAATTAGATAGATAAAACGATCTAAGTACGAGCTACAACATTAATAAACGACAAATTAACGGGAGAAGAGTGCTTACATGAGAGTTCTAGAGAGAGAGAGCTTGAAAATCCTCCAATGGAGGAGCAAAAACTAAAACTAAAATGAAAGAGTAAGAAGTGTGTTAGAGAAGGAGAGAGGAGAGTGTATTTTATCATCCTATTTTCTCTCTCTAATAAAGGTCCATAAAGCTCTCACATTCAACAAAGGTTTCCATAAAAGGAAAGTACAAAAAGAGCACAATATTTGCTGCCCGGAGGGGTTTGGATCGATCCACATCACTTCTGGATCGATCCAAAATAGTTTGGTGGACCTTTAGCATGAAGTGGATCGATCTACTTGGGACCTGGATCGATCCAGAATGGCCTGGGACAGTTTTGTTAAGTGTGGATCGATCCAAGTTCATCATGGATCGATCCAGATGAGTCTGGTTCAACTTTGAGCATATGTGGATCAATCCACCTGCACCTTGGATCGATCCAAGTTCATCTTGATTGTGCCTTGGCTTTTTCCGGTCATTCCCTTGGCTTTTTGTGCTTCCAGACTTCCTTCAAAACACGTAAATGCGTCGTGTGACCCTCGGGGAAGATGATCCTTGGTCTAGTGAGTGCTCGTTCTCTCCCAGACCCCACCGGGAGTCTTGGTGAGCGTGAAACACGGCTTTCGAGCCAACGACTTGAGTTGTGACCTTCCGAATTCCCGAGCCTTTGGCCAAATCGTCGTTTCGTGGCCCTTAGGGCCCGGTGTTGGCGTGCCATGGGGCATGTGGCCCTTGGTTGCTTGGGACGGTTCCCAATGCGCTCAAAATGCACTTATTCCGCGCGTTCACCCTGTAACTTAACAAAAACACAACTACGCGCAAATCAGACATTTAAGGCACGAAATCGCATGTGTGTGCGAGATAAATGAGCAAGATAACCCCCGGTTATCTACAATATTGGGGGTTTATCAGTGGCCGATCACGAAATACAAACATTTCACTCATGTTCAGGAAAAGAATATTATGCTTGCTGCACAATGAAAAAATCGGTCAACAAACCCAAAACCCCAAGGGGTAAATGGGTTGGTAAGGACTCCTCCTAAGGAAGAGGAGGTCTTGGGTTCAACTCTTCTTAATTTTTTGGGGCCACTTGCACAAGATCTCATGGTTCTCATGGGGGTATTGGCTTTGCCTGGTCTATGTGTGTGGTGGAGCGTACATATCGAGGTTCGCGTAAGCTGGATCGGACCACCCAATTATCAAAAAACAAAGAATCTTGCCCATCTTCTCTCGTCATTTGCAATTGTTTCTTAGACATTTCAACCACTGTCATAACATTTACTATATCTTGTGTCTTCTTTTGTAGTACTATAACTCATTTGTGATTCTCATTACATTTTTGACCATGTGTAAGCTAAATTACAAATTTTTTTTCTTTTTAATTAATTACATATCAGTCCCTCGATTGTGGGTCGGGCTAAGTTTGGACCAAGATTTGAATGGGTTGGATTAAAAAAAATTATGGGATGGGCTAAAATGTATTGCGCGAAAAGTTCACATATAATAGTTGGGTCTTACTAACGTGTGCCCAATGAGCACACATTAATCACACAAACAAACAAATAAAACACACTATAGTACACCTTTTACACTTTTCAATACACTTTTACATATCCATATACACTTTTCACACATTTCAAAACATTTTTTCAACCTTAATGTGTGCCCATTAGCATTTTCCTAATATTTTTTTTTTATCTTTTTGGTCCACTTGGGCTATAGCCCAATTTAGTCGATGGTGAGTTCCGCCATTGAAATTACGTGTTCAAATATTTTGGTTAGGGTGTTCAAATATTTTGGTTAAGGTATTCAAAATGACAAAAAAAATTAAAATTTTTTTTTTACATGTATTTCTTTTTTTTTTAAGGATGTTCGGCTCAAGGTGGAGCCGCCGCTGCTTCACAGGATATTGTTTTAAAGACCCTCCCCTCCCCGTACACTTTGTGTGAACTTCGCCTCCCCGTACACTTTGTGTGAACTTCGTACACTTTGAGAGGATTGTTGGCCAACGGCCAGAAGACACTGAACAATTCTTCCTGGTAACATGCAAAAAGCCTGGTCACAAGAACCATCAATTAGTGCAGTTCAAAAAAAGAACCATCAATTAGGCAGATGGCTGGCAGTTGGGTTTCATTAATTTGCAACCATTATTGCTTTTTATTTAATTTTCTGCTGGCATCTCCTGTCAAAGTCGTACTTCTGTAGCACCATCTTTTTAACAAATCTTCAAAACATTGTTATCTACACTTCCAAATTATTATTCACACTTTTTTTTTTTTTTTTGTCTTTTAATGAAATTTTTACACATAAATTTTTTACTAGAAGACAAAAAGGATAGTGTGGATAACAATTTGGGGGTGCGAAAATCACTCACCATGATATATTGAGGGATAATTTTGTTATTTATCCCTTATTTTCTTCATTTTTTATACTACTTTTAGAAAATGTATTATACTTTATCTGGCCAAATTTGAACTAATCGATATCTATCAAATAAGATCCATATTAAACATATAATTACTTATCAATTTAAAGATATCACTAATTTTTTATCTAGTTATAATAGAACGAGAGAGTATCAGAATACATATTACAAATCCGGAGGGAGGGAGTGTCAAAATACTTAATTTGTGACAAACAAATCCTGGCGGAGGAAGTATCAGAATACATATTACAATTAAGCTCTCAAACACCTATAATTTGTTAATGCAAAGTTTCAACAATGAAGCTCCCAAACGGCCTCTCTGAAACTTTAGATTGTCCAATTCCTCTTCTTCTTTTTTTTTTTTTTTGTCTGTTCAATTTTCAGTTGTATCAATCATGCGATCTACAAGAATGAAAAATGTACAACAAAAGTCTCCAACTTGTTTCCAACACACTCACATAATGTGTGAAACCCACACACACTTCACACTCAATTGTGTGTGGGCTCCACAAACTTTTATTGTACATGCATCATTATTGTGCAATCTATTACGAGTATTTATTAGTAGCAATTAATTAGCAGACACCGGCCATCTTAATAACTGCCACAACCAGCACCTGCCGCTTTCCAATTAAGGAAGGAGGATAGTACGAGTAAGCAAAATTTTTGCACTCTATATTTTTTTATAAATATATTCCAAACATTTTGTCTAGTGTGTTTTGAAAAAGTTTATCATGTACAGTTTTAATAACTGAGAATTTTTTTGTAAAATGCATTTATAAAAAAGAGAGTGCAATAATCATTTCTATAGTTTCTTTTTATAATGAACAGTGTCCCGAAAAATTAAACTAATCTCTCCAATCCCTCCACAGCCCTTTCCACGCGTTTGCATGAGCTGAAGTGGCTCCAAGGACACATTAATGTGAGGAGGATCATTTGTGTAGTTTGTTCACTACATTTGTCTTTTTCTTTGAGATTTATATACTTCATGACTCAACTCCAATCATAACGTGCATGATTAATCAAGGTACGAGTTAGCTTATCTAGACACTTGAGTTATTTTTTTTTTAAAAACTCCACTATAATGTGATTGTAGATACTACAATTTTAGTGTGAATTAATCGTCATCCGATTAATTGGGACAAATAAAATAATCTCAATTAACTATAGCCAAATCTTGTCAAAGCCTTTAAACAAATATTGGATCCACCAAATTTGTGGGCTTAATCAATTTGAGAAACAACGGGAAATTCCAGGCCGCCCCCACTTTTTGTGGGGACTTCCATCCAAACCCCATTTTGTCTTTCACTTCTCTATAGGCCCTGGGCGTGCGTGGGAGTGTATTTAAGACGCACGCATGCGTCAGTCACATGTGCTATTTTGACCTTTCTTCTTCTGGCACTCTCTATTCTCTCTCTCTCTCTCTCTCTTTCTTTACACGCATGACACATGCACATTGAATTTAACACACACACACACACTCTCTCTCTCTCTCTCTCTCTCTCTCTCTCTCTCTCTCTCTCTCTCTCTCTCCTCTTTTTATTTTTGAAACTTTAAATATTTATAACTTTTAATCTATATATCCGATTTTGAAACAAAATATATATTTAAAATCTACTCGACGACATCTACCAAACAAGACCCATGTTGAATATAAAATTGTGTGAGGAATTTTTTTTTATTTTTTTTGAGGGGTGTGAATTTCACATTCGAGGGTGTGAATTCTTTCATTTTGAACCGTGAAGTATTTTGGAGAGTCATTTGTGTGTAGTGGATGTGTAAATTGTGCAATTGAGGGGTGTGAATTCTTTCATTTTGTATGGTGTGAATTGTTCATAAAGGGTGTGAATTGCTCAAAATGAAAGAATTCACACCCATAAATTGCAAAATTCACACCCTCCAAAATAAAAGAATTCACCACCCTCAAATTTTTATTTTTTACACATAATTTTATAGTCAATATGGGTCTTGTTTGATAGATGTTGTCGAGCAGGTTCTAAAAATATATATTTTTTAAAACTCGGATATATAAATAAAAAATTATAAACATTTAAAGTTGTAAGAGAGAGAGGGGGAGAAATTCAATAAAGTACATGCATAGAGAGAGAGAGAATTAAAAGCATTAATGGGATGGGAGGAAGAAAGGACGCATTAATGGGAAAGGAGGAAGAGCGGACAGAGACTGCGGCTCCTGATGGGATTCAGGTACAAGCGCTCATTATGACAACACATGGTTTATAATCCAATGGGGCTGACGCGCGTGGGAAAGGACCTGAATGGGTAGGATGTGACATGACCAGGGCCTAAATGGGAACACTCTCACAAAAGAGGGCCGGCCTGGAAGAAGCCCGAGAAACAATTAAGACCAAGTATAAAAATGGACTAACTTATTTAACCAATCAAGTTAGAGGAGAGCAAAATTGGGCTGGCCCAAAGATGTGGTCCACCCAATTTAACCTTAAAACAAGAGTCAAATACTCCATTTGTCTCTTTTTAAATGTGTTGTTTCGTAAATTCAACTTTATTAAAGAACCATTATCATAAGATAAAGTCAAATTAAATCAATCATAAAATATCCTTGAAAACCTTGCCAAACTTAGCACCCCTCTCATTATGCCTAAAAATAAAGGCTCATATGAGGGAGAAAAGACTTTTGGCTTGAACTTCTGCAAGAGCTTTGAAAACATTTACTCAAAGTTCTTCTCATATACTTCTCTCAAGCCGTTGTAGAGAATTAACAAGCACTCAAACCACATGGCTGATTCATCTACAACAACATTTTACGCGCGTGTTGAATCCTGCAGCGATCATGCTTCGAATTCATCATTTGTTCAGAGATTAAGCAATTCATACCCTCAACCAAACTTCAATTCTTCAACCTGCCAACTCAAAAAGTTGAGAAATTGTTAACCGTTCAATCCTAAAACAAGCTTCTACAGCCGTTGGATTGTGATTTCAGTTGAGATTTAATCAGAAGATTTTGTTCCTTTTCTTGTAAAAAAGCTTATCATAGAAGATTGTATGCATTTATTTAAATTAAATTAATAAAATATCTTTCTGTGCATCTTTTTTGCGGTCATTATTACCGGACCCAAATTTGTGTGTTGCAATATGTATGTTGGATGAAATTGCACTTTACTATTGAAGGGTATTAGTTGGAGCGAAGATACGGACAACAATGTCTTTAGTAAGTACTGTAATACACAAGTAACCAATAAAATGGCACAGCTTCATTAAAAAAATCTGCAACATGATATGGATTATGGACACATGTCCTTTTTAAAAAAAAATTATATTATATTCAACATCACACAAATCACAATCCATAATGTATAACGACTATAAAAATTAATGCACACCGTTAGATATGGTAAATATGCATTTAAGATGGATGTAATGCACCTAACACTGTAACACATAGGCGGCTCCACCCTTATCAAAGGGTGGTCACCTGAACACCCTTAAAAAAAAATTGTTCAAAAATACATGTAAATATTTTAGTTTCAATTTAGTATAGTCACAAATATTTGAACACCCTACTAAAAATTATCTCAACAAATGAGCACACAAATTAATTTTATGTAAACAACTAACTAAAGTCTAAAGTCTTGCTATAGATGGTCGATGTACACTCTAAAGCCTTTTATATTTTATATTACATGTGATAAATTTATATCGGATTTTGTTTTAACATTTATACCATGAACACTCACCAATCCTAGTAATTCACAATAAAATCCTTAATACACCAGTAGGGCGGCCTGGTGCGGCATATGAGCCATCAAATGAATTTTCAATGATTTTGATTTCATTTCAGAACTTTGTAGATTCGAGTCATTTAATGCCAAGATGAAATTCGAGTCGTTGATTGTCGAAATCAAAGGCTCGGATGTTGCCCTACAGAGGCGCTCTATATAGCACCCCTGGAGCCCGTTTGGATGAGGGATTCGGCCCCCAGCTAAATCATCCTCCCCCTCCTCATCCTGGACCCACGCCATAGCCAAGCTTTGGGAGCACAAAAACCCACCCCCGACTAAATTATCCAGCCACCCCTCATCCCCCTTCCCCCCGACTAAATACAAGGGGGGGGGGGGTGCTTATGTTTAGTGAGGGGCCTCATCCATGGCCATTTTACCTCTCTACCCTTACTAATCCCCAATTTCGGACCCAAAAATTTCAGACCCGAAAATTTCAAGTAAATGTCGATCTTGAACTAAAAAAAAGGGAGAAATTACCATCGTGAAGTTCTTCACCGGAGCTGCGGCGGGAGGAGAGGAGAAGATGGTGAGGCGTCGGATTTCTGGAATGGAGGAGGATGGTGAGGCGGCTGGAGGAGAAGAGAAGATGAGAGGGGTTTTTTTTACTGTTTTTTTGTTGCACAGAGAGTGAGAGGGAGAGAGAAACAGAAAATAGTAAAAATGGTAAACAAAAAAAGTCGCCACTTACCCTTTATTAATTCATAGCCCAGCCACTTGTCCTTATAATTGACACTTGTCTTTTATGTAATTAGTTTATGTGTGTTTGTTTGTTTTTTTAATTTTATTACCTAATTTCATATATTACACAATTTTATCTAAAAAAGAACTTTTAGTCGTTTTGAATATTTAATAATTTGAATTTATATTAAAAAAATATTAGGACTTATTATAGCTTAATTTTTTATAAGTATAACAAATTAATTATTCTTGAAATTATATAATTAATTTAATTAATTATCTAATACGGGCTCATGAAGGGCAAATATGTCATTTAATAGTTTTTTACATCATTCACCCTCCTTATCCCTCTTTTTTCATCCCTCATCCAAACCACGGACTATTTAATCCTCCCTTCTTAACTGTCACATCAATGTGGGCCCACCCTTCTTATTTAATCACCCCGACTATTTCATCCCCCCTTACTATTTAATCCCTCTCAAACTAATACGTCATCCAAACGGGCCGCTGGGTCTGAATGGAATGAGCATTCTCCTATATACACGTACGACTACACCTCTGATCTCCAGATGAGGGTATCCATCATTGTCAAGAAAAGGATGGGAATTAATTGAATTGAATACTTACAAAAAAAAAAAAAGGATGGGAATTGATTTTCACACCCCATTTTCTTACCAATGCATCACTTTTTTGTATTGTAGTAAATTTTTACGTGTAATTTTATAATTAAAAGTCGGAAAACGGGGGTGCATTTTAAAGAAGATGTGCAAAAATCATTACTCTAGAGGATTAATTAGTTACGGCATATGCTAATATATATGTTACTAATTAACACAAAATGAGGGTCCGTCAATAATATTTCAAACAAATTAAATCATTAGTGTGAGACAACGAAATGAGTTCCATACAAGATGGTTCACATTTTATATAGTGCATAAATTTTGTCACCTTTTCTTGTACGTACTGCCGTAACATTAAATTTTCATTAAGTCATTGTGATAGTCCACAAGTTATTTATGACACATACAATATGTAGTTGATGGTGTATTAGGATTCCATGCATATCTTTAGGTTAGGCCTTACCCTTATGTGATTTGGTCAATAAATGAAGTGGTTTCCAAGTCTTTTACATTGATGGAAAGTAGAAATTCAATTTTAATTAGAAAACTGATCCTCTCTCTACAACTCTACTTACAGCATAGTGTATATAGGCTTGCATCATAAGAATTTTTTTTATGATCCAAAATTACTAGAAAAAAGGTGAGAGAGAGAAATTCGTCTTCCGCCTGGAGCACAATGGTCATTGTAAAATCGTGGTTGTTTCGATGATTTATTGTATCGCTCAAGTTCTACATGAATAGATTAATTTGTGTATGCCACTCTTGATTCTTTAATTTCTTCTAAATGATTGTGTTGTGATAATTATGATAGTTCTAAATGATTTTCTTGAATATTACTACATAATCTAGTCCGAGGCTCATATCCGGTCACAAACATGCTTAAAATCCAATTTTTTTTGTTCATGTTCAACTAAGTGTTAGGGGCACATCCTTACGTTAGTTACGTAGAGGCTGAGATCAGATCAAAAGAGAAATAGGGATGGCAACGGGGCGGTGTGGGGTAAATATCACTATCCCCGTTTCCGGTACTCGAACTCATATCATTCCCTATCTCTATCTAATTTTCACCGGGAATATTTTTTAACCTAGCTCCATCCTCGCCCCAAAATGGAGAATGGAGATCCCGAGGAGAATCGGAGATTCAAACCTTGACAAAAGAAAAATTAGCTGAGCATTTCCCCTCCACCCCGGTGAGAAATAGACATGTGTACAGTGTACTTGGTAATGTTGTTGAAAATAACATTCTACCGAAACTTGAAATCTTGGTGATAGGACTTCGAACTCCATTACTAGTGTAAATGATGGTAGCTGGTCCTTGAAGTGGGGGCTCAGATTCTGGTATTGGGCAATTCAGCATTTAATTGTGCCAAAAACTTCTCTTTCCTTTTTTTTAATCTCTTTTTTTTTTCTTTCAATTCATAAATCCAAAATTCAGCCAGAGCATAATGTTTGGTACCGTTTATGTTTTCTAATATATTTTTTTATTTCATTAGATAATATTCAAAATCTAGCTAGTTGCTGAAAAAAAATTCAAAATTTATTCAAACAAACAAGGTTCGGCTATTAAATAGGGTATGCAAAATACTAGCTAGCGACCAAACATGTATTTATGTGAGAATTGCTAATGCCGTGTCCTAATTTCAATCAAGCATATATATACTATATTGTAGGAACCAGCAAACGGGTATCGTCCTCTTAGCCCCAAAATGCGGTTGAAGGTGAAGTTTTACACACGACGTGGTCATGAGTCTTGTGACATAAATTAAGCCCGTAACTTGAGGCTAATTACGTTTATTATAACTAGGTGTTTGAGCTACTTTGTTCACTTTTCGTAATTTTATGTTCTTGAAATTACTCCCTCCGTCCCAATTTTATAGTCCCTTTTGGGGATTCCAACTTAATAAGGGGACATAATTATTGTACTTTTGAAAACACGTTTTCCTTATTTTACCCCTTCAATCATTACACTTTCTTACTTTTTATTATTTTTAATTTCAAAATATAAGGGTATAAAAGGAAATTCCTTAACAATTACCCATTTAGTTTTGAAATGGGACAATATTTTTAAGACGACAAAAAGTGTTAACTGAGACTATAAAATTGGGACGAAGGGAGTAATAACTAGGATTAACCTCCAGTAGTTCAGTAAGTAATTGTGAACGCTTGTTAAGAGAAGCCATACACACTTAAACTTATATTTATGCCACTAACTTAAGTTCCTAGCTAACCTAAAAAAAAAAAAACACCTAACTAAAATAATTCGTAATTAACATCAAATATTTTCGGTAACTAACCTAAAAAAGTGTTAACTGAGACTATAAAATTGGGACGAAGGGAGTAATAACTAGGATTAACCTCCAGTAGTTCAGTAAGTAATTGTGAACGCTTGTTAAGAGAAGCCATACACACTTAAACTTATATTTATGCCACTAACTTAAGTTCCTAGCTAACCTAAAAAAAAAAAAACACCTAACTAAAATAATTCGTAATTAACATCAAATATTTTCGGTAACTAACCTAAAAAAGTGTTAACTGAGACTATAAAACTGGGACGAAGGGAGTAATAACTAGGATTAACCTCCAGTAGTTCAGTAAGTAATTGTGAACGCTTGTTAAGAGAAGCCATACACACTTAAACTTATATTTATGCCACTAACTTAAGTTCCTAGCTAACCTAAAAAAAAAAAAAACACCTAACTAAAATAATTCGTAATTAACATCAAATATTTTCGGTAACTAACCAAAATAATTCGAAACAATTGAATTAATGCGTAACTAATCATACTATAAAAAATACATAACACATAAACCGCATAGGTTCGTAAATAACCACAAATAAGTGTAACTTCATTTTCTTACGATCCACAACCATTTCTTAGTTAGTACATACATCAATCATCATAAATGTAGGTAACGATTTTTTTCCTGTTCGATTTTGACTTTGTTTCGTGAAATGGACCATCAAAATTCATAGGGTAAATTTCACTTACCTCCCCTGAGGTTTCTGACAAATACAGAGACCTCCCCTGAGGTTTCTGAAATTTCACTGCCCTCCCCTACTTTACAAAGTAATTGGCAGATACCTCCCCTGCCGTTAAAAAATGCCTAATGGCGTTAACTTTGCTGGTAAAATGACTTTAATGCCCTTGAACTTGACCTTTTTTTTCTTATTTAACTTTATATTGCATAAAAATTTTAAATGACGTGAAAAAGTGACTTAATTATTTATTTATTTCTTGAAACTTTTTTTCTTTGACTCAAATTATTATTTTAATTTTTTTTTTTTACTTCCCATAAGATATATTTTTACATTTTGATAATAAAAATAAGAGTATCAATAATCAACTAAGCTCACTGCTTGAATTGGATTTTTTTTTTTTTTTTTGCATTAGAGGTAATAATGGTCTTTAAAAAATAATATGAAAACCCTTTTAGGAGAAACAAGCATTTCACACCAAAAAAAAAAAAATACTCCTCCCTCCGTCCATTTTTAAGTGTGTAGCCTCGTAATTCTAACTTATTTTCTCTCACATAAACTTTTACAATTTTACATCTACTTTTCACTACTTACCCTAATCAATGTAATAATATCCACTAACTTTTTAAAAAGGAAGCTACTTTTAAAAAGGAAGCATGAAATTTTTCGGATAATTTTTTCACACAAACTCATGGATCCCATTGAGAAAAAATAGTGTAATGTTTTACAAAAAAAAAACTCATAAATGCATTATTATTATTATGGGACAACTATCATTATTTTTAGAACCTTGCATTTGCATTATGCAAGCAAAAAATAATGTATTAATGAGTTTCTTTTGCAAAAAAAATTAGAATATTTTTTTCTCAGTGGGATCCTTGAATTAGTCTACAAAAATTATCCAAAAAATTTCATGCTCATAGTTTTTTTTTTTTTTTTTTTATAGATATTACCTCTAATACCAAAAAAAAAAAGCGCGGATAGGTAAAATATCTAAAAATATAGAGAAGGAAAAAGAGTCTAGTTAGAGCTTTAAATTTAGAGAAAGAAAAAGAAACATAAAAAAGTAAAAAAAAAAAAAAACTACCAATGCAAATATAAAGCAAATACAGGTGCGATGTCATTATGTGCCTGCAACTAATTTAAACATGCCATTGAATGCAGAGGTGGCTCTACATGTGTATCACTTGAACAGTAGATCTCAAGTCATATATCAGTTCACATGGAATGTGCATTCTCCTATATACACGTACGGCTACACCTCTGATCTCCAGACGAGGGTATCCATCATTGTCAAGAAAAGGATGGGAATTAATTGAATTGAATACTTACCACAAAAAAAAAGGATGGGAATTGATTTTCACACCCCATTTTCTTACCAATGCATCACTTTTTTGTATTGTAGTAAATTTTTACGTGTAATTTTATAATTAAAAGTTGGAAAACGGGGGTGCATTTTTAAGAAGATGTGCAAAATCATTACTCTAGAGGATTAATTAGTTACGGCATATGCTAATATATATGTTACTAATTAACACAAAATGAGGGTCCGTCAATAATATTTCAAACAAATTAAATCATTAGTGTGAGACAACGAAATGAGTTCCACACAAGATGGTTCACATTTTATATAGTGCATAAATTTTGTCACCTTTTCTTGTACGTACTGCCGTAACATTAAATTTTCATTAAGTCATTGTGATAGTCCACAAGTTATTTATGACACATACAATATGTAGTTGATGGTGTATTAGGATTCCATGCATATCTTTAGGTTAGGCCTTACCCTTATGTGATTTGGTCAATAAATGAAGTGGTTTCCAAGTCTTTTACATTGATGGAAAGTAGATGATAGGCGCGCAATGTCATAGATATAAGCGCCTAAGTAGGGCGAATTAGCGCATTAGAGGCGCGATTTATTCCATTTTCCACTTGATGCGGTGTTGTCTCTTGTTTTTGGTGTTTGTGTTTGTTTTGTAGGAAACAGGCCAAAAGAGCACGTAAAGCGGACACAAGGCAACCGGGCATGTTGGGAGCCGGTGGGACCCAATTAGGGATGACCAAACAAGCTTGAAATGCATTATGAAGGTCTCGGTATCGATACAGGGGTTTTCCTGTATCGATACCCAAGTGCTCATATGCGAACAGAATGTCTGGGTATCGATACAGGCTTTTACCTGTATCGATACCGAACGGCTTATAATCAGCGTTTGACTTTGCCACGTGTTTTGACTTCGGAAAGGGATAAATACCTCGTTTTAAGGCCGAATTAGGGTTCGAACTTTGTTAGGTTTTTCTTAGTTTTTGGCAGCCGTTTTTCCTTTGAAGATTCTACTTTCCGAGTTATTTTTGCATCGAAGTTTTGGAGTTTTTCCGCTGATTCTCGCTTTGCTTCGGTAACGTTTCTGTTTATTCACTTTAATCTCAGTTCGCGGGGGTTTGTCCGCGTTCTGAGACTCGAATCTTTGTTTTAATTCTTATTCAAGTTTAATAGCATGTTTTATTTCAGAATTACGTTATCTGTTATGATCAATATGAGTGAGTAGTTTCAAAAGTATGGTCGCGGGGTGATTAACACGCCGTGGCCAGGGACGGATTTGTTCTTACTCCGATTTTTACACTAAAGAATGAAAAAGCAATTTTAGGTTAATAAAGAGCTTCCGTTGGACGAATCTGAGCCTCGTTGGAGCCTATGTAACGCGAGGAACGGGGGACCAAAACTTGTTCTTCGCTGTACATGGGTGACGGCGACTGCGAGGATTCGCATCTTTCGGGGTAACCTTTTCTCTCTAAAATCAACCGTTCTCTTTGGAACAACGAATGGAGCATGAAATATCCGGACCTGGTCACCGTGTTATGAACCCTACGACCGTACCTCCGTTTAATTAATTTAAGTAAAATCAAATTCTCTTAGTTTAGGTAATTTCACCAATCAAATCACAAGGGTGGTCACCTAAGAGCCGTGTTAAACTAGCAACCCGAGTTTTTAGTAAGCACTTTCCACCTTCTCTGTGGATTCGATTCCGGTCTTACCGGGTATTGTGCTACACCGGTCTCCGCCCTACGCTTGGGGCAACCCACTAAATTAGGTATAGGATTTCGGTCAAGCATTTTTGGCGCCGTTGCCGGGGAAGGCAAGAGGTGTTAAAAATTCGGGTCGTTAGTGTCTAGTGAATTTTAGTTTTAATTGTATCTTTCTTAGGTCATAAAAATAAAATAAAAAAATTTAGGAAAATTTTTTAGTTGTTATTTTTAGAATCAAGTCAAAATAGGTAAAGGTAGGAAGGGTTCACCAAAGGAGGACCCGCTCTTCTACCGAGACCCGTCTAAGCGTCTAGTTAGGATAGATAGAGAGTCGTTGGTAGAAGTTCAACTTGAGTCTAGTCAGTTTGAGTCAGTAGGATTCCAGTTTGAGTCTAGTCAGTCTGAGTCCGAGTCTTCCGTAGGTCAACCTGAATCCATTCCCATTGACGACATTTTCATAGAATTTCCCAATCCATTGTTCGTCTTAGAGAGTGAACCACCGATGGCGGAACAGAGAACTATGCGGGATTACATGCATCCCGAGAGGACTACTCCTCGTGGCCCAATAGTTCTGCCAACTGAGACTGTGGAGGCACGGAACGCTTTCACTGTGAAACCGGGAACCCACAATGCCCTTCCTCTCTTTTATGGGAGGGAAAATGAGGACCCGTATGAACATGTCCACCACTTCGAGGGACTGGTGCGCACCCTAGCCACCACTGCCCAGTGGGAAAATGCTTGCCTTAAGCTTTTCCCTGCTTCTCTGAAAGATAGTGCGGATAAGTGGATCAGAATGCAGAAAGAGCAATCTCTCACGACATGGGCCGCTGTTAGGGAGCTGTTCTATAGGAAATACTTCTCGGAGAGCAAGTCACATCACCTGACTCGCCAAATCCAGTCATTTAGGCAAAAAGAGGGCGAGTCATTTCTGAGGTGCTGGGAGAGGTTTAAAGACTTGTTGTTGTCTCTACCCCACCATGGGTATGAGAAGCACCAGTTGGTGACATTCTTCCAGTTGGGCCTAAACATTGCGACGGCCTAGCAGATTGAGTACCTCTGTAAGGAGGGAGATTTCTTAGATAAGGCCCCAAATGAGGCATGGGATTTCCTAGAGGAGTTGGCCGATAAGTACCGAAGTTGGGAACCTTCCGACCTCGCTGACAGGGCCATAGCTGCACAGGGACCCAGTGGGTCCGGTATCTTCCCCATGAGTGTGAGAGACCATACCGTCCAGACTCAGTTGGACAGATTGACCAAGCAGATGGAGGACTTGCGGATCAAGCAAGTCCAACAGGTGAATGATGTGAGAGTTGAGGAGGTGTGTGCGCTTTGTGAGTGTCCGGGGCATTCAGTGACTGCTTGCCCCACTTTTCCGATGGTTAAGGAGGCATACCAAAGTAACCAGGCTGAGGTGAATGCGGTGAACCAACGTTGGGATCCGTATTCAAACACCTATAATCCGGGCTGGGCTCATAACCCCACCCTGGGATGGAGAGATCCTAAAGCACCAGTGCCACCCCAGGCACCACCTCAGCAACAGGTGCAACCATACCGGCCTCAGCAAGGCCAAATGTCCCAATATCGTTATCCCTCACAGAATCAGCAGGGGTACGGTCCTTCATATTCTGGACCACCCCCAGGCATAAATCATCCACCGAGGGATAAGCAGACTGATGACATGTTAAAGGCTCTCATGCAGTTTCAACTGAGCTTTACTGAGCAGACTAAGCAAGCAATTGGAGACATTAGGTCTCAATTAACCCAGTTGACGGCAGTAGTTGGGCAAAACCAACAGGAGAGGGGAAAATTTCCCTCTCAACCTCACGCCAATGCTGTCGGTTCTAATTATCTGGGAGATGGTTCAGGCTCGAGTAATTTGAACCCCAGTCCGGAGGAAGCAAAGGCGATCACCACTCTCAGAAGTGGGAAGGTGATCGATAAGACTATTCCTCTGAAGCAAAAATCGGTTCCACTTCTGGTTTCGGTCGCTGCACCAGTAGTAGTCCCGGACGTGGGGAAGGGTACTGAGGAAGAGAGAGAGATAGAGTCACCTGAGGTGGTGGTGCCTGCTCCTGCGGCCCCCACGACTCCTTTGCCACCCGTCGCACCATATCCCCATCGCTTGGTGGCAAAGCCAAGCGTCAATGTGAACTTCCAGATCCTTGAGTTGTTTAAGAAGGTTCAGTTTCCTATCTCCTTGATGGAAGCCATTGACGCTATTCCTCAGTTCGCCAAGGTGTTAAAAGAGCTGTGCACGTCGAAACGGAGAACTAAGAGTCAGTGCAACGTGCTACTGACGGAGCAAGTGAGCTCCATTCTCCAAGCTGATATTCCGATTAAGCGGAAAGATCCGGGTTGTCCCACTATCCTTATAGCTATTGCGGGCCAGAGTTTTGAGAAGGCCTTGCTGGATTTGGGAGCGAGTGTCAACTTGCTCCCTTATTCGGTATATCTGAGATTAGGCTTAGGTGATCTTAAAGCCACACCGGTCACGCTACAGTTGGCTGACCGGAGTGTGAGAATTCCTAAGGGGGTAGTGGAGGATGTGTTGATACAAGTTGGGGAGTTTTTGTTCCCCGTGGATTTCATTGTCTTGGACACGTGTCCAATCCCGAAAGTCTTTGAGAAGACTCCCATTATCCTTGGCCACCCATTCTTAAGCCACCTCCAGTGCTGTAATGAATTGCAAAACTGGACAAGTCCAATTATCATTTGGGGACTTGAAAATGGAGGTGAATGTCTACAATGTCGATAGTCGGGTAGAGGATGATGAGGAGGTCTATGAGGTTAGTTTGATCGACACGCTGGTGCAAGAACATGTCGAAAGTATCTTGTATAAGGATCCTCTGGAGATAGCACTGATCGCCGATGAGGCGTTATTTTTAGATTCTCCAGAGGTCGGGAGTTTGATGGAGATGCTAGCAGTAGAGGATATATGTGGCGCCGTTTGGGACCCAGTTCTCGAACCGCTGGGCGCCCCATTATCTAAAGCTCTCCCATCGTCGGTCCAGCCACCGAAACCTGATTTGAAGCCTCTACCGGATACGTTGAAATATGCCTTCCTTAAAGGTAATGATACATTTCCAGTAGTGATCTCCTCCTCCCTGGAGGTGGATCAAGAGGCTAAATTACTTGCCCTGCTGAGAGAGCATATAGGGGCAATTGGCTGGACGATAGCAGACCTTCAGGGTATTAGTCCTACGGTGTGTACACACCGCATTTTTCTGGGTGAGGATGTGAAGCCTTCCAGGCAACCTCAGCGGCGTCTGAACCCCAATATGAAGGAGGTGGTTCGGACGGAGGTGCTTAAGCTGTTAGATGCGGGTATCATTTACCCGATTGCCCATAGTGAGTGGGTAAGTCCTGTGCAGGTTGTGCCTAAGAAGGCAGGAGTGACTGTAGTGAGGAATGAGGAGGGTGAGTTAGTGCCAACCCGTGTTCAGACCGGGTGGCGCGTTTGCATTGACTACCGGAAGCTCAACGCGAGCACCCGGAAGGACCATTTTCCCCTTCCATTCATTGACCAGATTTTAGAGAGAGTTGCGGGCAGAGCATTCTATTGCTTCCTGGATGGATACTCTGGCTACAATCAGATTGAGGTAGCCATGGAGGACCAGGAAAAGACCACCTTTACGTGCCCATATGGTACTTTTGCCTACCGTCGCATGCCCTTTGGCTTGTGCAATGCTCCCGGCACCTTTTCAAGGTGTATGATGGGAATTTTCAGCGACATGGTAGAGAAGATAGTGGAGGTATTTATGGATGACTTTTCAGTTTTTGGGGATTCGTTTGACGGATGCCTCGAGAACTTAGGGAAAGTCTTGACTAGGTGCGAGGAGAAGCGCCTTGTGCTCAATTGGGAGAAGTGCCACTTCATGGTGACCCAAGGTATTGTGTTGGGACACATTGTCTCATCTAAGGGTATTGAGGTGGACAAGGCGAAGATAGACTTAATTGCGAATCTTCCCACTCCGAAAACTGTTAAGGATGTCCGTTCTTTTCTAGGTCACGCCGGTTTTTACCGGCGATTCATTAAGGACTTCAGCGCCATCTCCCGGCCTTTGTGTCAGTTGTTAGCGAAAGACACACCCTTTGTGTGGTCCGACGCTTGTGAGGGGGCCTTTCAGAAGTTGAAGCGGAGTCTCACAACTCCGCCAATCGTTCAGCCCCCAAATTGGAGTTTGCCATTTGAGCTGATGTGTGACGCATCCGACTATGCAGTCGGAGCGGTTTTAGGTCAGAGGCGAGGGAAAGATCCCTGTGTGATATATTATGCGAGCAAGACATTGAATGAGGCACAACTGAACTATACCACCACTGAGAAGGAATTATTAGCGGTTGTGTTTGCCTTAGATAAGTTCCGGTCCTACTTGGTGGGGTCGCAGATTGTGGTATATACCGATCATGCGGCCTTGAGGTATTTGATGACCAAGCAGGATGCGAAGGCTCGCCTTATCTGGTGGATTCTTTTGCTGCAAGAATTCCACCTCATCATTAAGGATAAGAAAGGGGTCGAGAATGTAGTGGCTGACCACCTGTCTCGGTTGGAGTTTGATGACCCCACCTCTCATCTCCCTATTGTGGATACCTTTCCCGACGAGCAGTTGTTCGCTGCTAATACGTGCCCGTGGTTTGCAGATATCGCCAATTATTTGGTGACTGGGCAGATTCCACCCCATTGGTCTACATCTGAGAAGCAGCGATTTTTGAGAGAGGTTCGACAGTATATTTTCGATGATCCCTATGTGTTTAAGTACTGCGCGGACCAGATAGTGCGTCGTTGTGTCCCCGAGGTTGATCAAAGGGGAATTCTAGAGTTTTGTCACTCAGAGGCGTGTGGCGGTCATTTTTCCGCCAAGAAAACCACCGCCAAGGTTCTTCAGTGTGGCTTCTTTTGGCCAAATCTATTTAAGGATGCATATGTTTTTTGCAAGTCTTGTGACCGATGTCAGAAATTAGGTAAAGTCGGCCCGAGAAATATGATGCCCCTCCACAATATTTATGTGTTGGAGGTCTTTGATTGTTGGGGCATTGATTTCATGGGCCCATTCCCAGTGTCACATGGTTTTGAGTATATCCTCCTGGCGGTGGATTATGTGTCTAAGTGGGTAGAGGCGATTCCTACTAGGACCAGTGATTCTAAAGTGGTGCTTGAGTTTTTAAAGAGTCATGTTTTGTCGAGATTTGGCATGCCACGTGCCATAATCTCTGATCAGGGCACCCACTTTTGTAATCGGTCCTTTGAGGCATTGATGAGGAAGTATGGCATCTCTCACAAGGTGTCTACGGCCTATCACCCTCAGACAAATGGCCAAGCTGAGCTGGCCAATCGGGAGATTAAGGGAATCTTAGAGAAAACAGTAAACCCGAGTAGGAAGGATTGGTCCCTGCGACTGATTGATGCGTTGTGGGCCTACCGCACTGCTTACAAGACCGTGTTGGGTGCTTCACCCTATCGGCTTGTTTACGGTAAGGCCTGCCACCTGCCCGTGGAGATGGAGCATAAGGCCCATTGGGCCATTAAGACGGTGAACGCAAGTTTGCCAGAGGCAGGTGCCCATAGGAAGCTCCAACTATGTGAGCTTGAGGAAATTAGGAATGACGCGTATGAGAGTACTAGCATTTACAAAGCTAAGGTTAAGGCGTACCATGATAGGAATATCCAGCGCAAAACCTTTAGTGTGGGGCAAAAAGTTTTATTATATAACTCGCGCATTCACTTATTTCCAGGGAAGTTGAGGTCTCGCTGGGATGGGTCGTATATAGTCCATCAAGTTTACCCAAACGGTTCAATAGATGTCTGCGATCCTAAAGATAATCATAATTTCAAAGTTAATGGGCAGCGTCTGTACGGGGATAATTCCACGTAACCCTGGATCACGTGCTTCCTTGGGTCAACCCTAGATCTGCAAGACAGAAAAAGGGTTAGAGCACCTTTGCCTCTCGTTGGCAAAGGCCCTCCGATGCCTAAATTAGTATCACGTACTTGAGAGTTTTAAACACAGTGCGTATGAAAATAGGTTTCACAGCGTACCTTTTGTCATGGTTATTGCCTTGTATTTATAGGTGTAGACGTTCATCATCCTAGGCATCTCGTGCCCCTGGTTTCCTATTCCTTTTAGGAATCCTTCTCCTAATAGGACTTTCCTATTAGGGGCAAGTCTCCATGTCCTACTAGATTTCGTCTAGCAGGGGTCTTTGTTTCCATATAGGATTCTTCCTTACATGGGAGTATACTCCTAATCACGTTAGGACTTCCCATATTAATCCCTTATTTCACGGGATTGCTCCTTATCTCATAAGGAGCCGCTGTAGAATATTCTGGAATGTCTCACCGCCCTTCTCGTGGCGGTGCCGTGCTTCCACGTAGCTCGGAATAACTCGTACATAGTTCAGCTTATTACGCCGAGCTGAATTATGTATTCCAGAATGCTATTCAAGCTACACACGTAGCCTACCTAGCTCGGCCATACCAGGGGTATCCCTTTATGTCTTATGCCGAGCTAGTGCATCCTGATATATTAACTTATTTAATTATCCTGACCTTGTTCATGGTCCGGGATCAGCTCGGCACAGGGCCCACGGACTCCCTATGTGGTGCCGAGCTATTCACCCTCTCGTGGTGATCGCCTTTGGCACGTGCTATGCCTAAAAGTAAGGTAATCAGATTTTACCCACTCCAATTGCTCCCCAGCTCTGCTACTGCTGTTATTCATCAGCGGTGCGCAGAGCTTCATTGGTCCTGATGCATCTTTTGCACACCTCCCCTCCACGTGGGTGGTGATGCCGTCATTGCATTAAATGTGAAATGACCCGTTGAGGGCTAGATAAGCCCAAAGGACGATTCCACTGACGTTTCATATACGTCACGTCCCATCTTTATGGGGTTTTGGGCGGGATAATGATTACTTTTCCCCCCTAAACCCTTTGAGTCTAGAAAATCCTTCTTCCTTCTTCACCGCTTCATTTCGACAGCAGCAAAGAGAGAGAGAACGTCCCTTCCACCGCCATCAGCGTTGCTCAAGTTTTCTGCAACAAAGCCATCTCCGATTTTCGCCGAAAAACGTCCTCCCGTCGGAGAATATCACCCTAGGTTCATTCCTTATCACGTAAGTAGCCCCTTTCTAGTTCTCCATTTCTATTTCGCGTTTGTCCCGTTCGCCGTTTCTCAGCGCTTGTTCATCTTCTTTCCTGGGTTTCAACTGTGAAACCCTAAATCCTTAGTGAGAATGGGCAGACATAGGGCTCTCCTAAGCACCCCCGCAAAAGTAATAGAATTCCGTAGGAAATACGAAATTCCGGCCGACGTACAATTCCGGCTAAATAGGAGTGAAGATTTAGAGGAGCAAGGCCAGGACCAAGATAAGATTCACATTCCTCTGATCTTCATAGTCGAAGGTGGACTAAGATTTCCTCTACACCCGTTTTTTAGGGAGGTCTGCAGTAGGTGTCATCTTAACCCTATGCAACTCTGCCCCAACTTCGTTAGGGTAGTCATGGGCACAATCGCCCTTAATAGCCTGCTCGGCCTCCACCTCGACTGGTGGGACTTGCACTATCTCTACAGTGTAGTCCCTACGGTTGACAACAACTATTATTTCAAGGCCAGGGACCCCAACCAGAAGCTCATCACCGACCTGCCAAATTCCTCAAAGGGAGAGGCAGATGACTATCTCATAGTCATTGGCAACTGGGAGCCTAGAGATGCCGAGGGGAGGACCATTGGCTTTGCCTGCCCTACCACTCCAGGCCGACTGCGTTAGTACTTCATACCCGAATAGTTTCCTTATTATTGTGTTTGCTCTTTCTTGAGACTATGATTGACTCTTTCTTCATCGTGTTATTTTGCAGCGGATAACCTTAATCACGGTGGTCGCTTGATCCACGGCAACCTCCATCGCGAGGATATCGCCAGAGCCCTCTACTTCGACGGTTTCGCACCGACTCCCGTTGGCCTTGGCCGTGCAGCTCACCTGCTACTGGGTTATACTCCATACTACTGGGGTAACATCAGAAGAGCTGGAGAGCCCAGAACGAGACATCCGTGGCCGCTATCCGCTCCTCTGATCGTAACACGCCGACCAGCTGAACAAAGAACATCTCGTGCCCGAAGAGGCCGAGCCACAAGAGGATCAGCGCGTTCCACAGCTCCAGAGAATCTTCAGCAGCAAATTACATTTGCCCACGTACCCGATATTCCAACTGCCATCCCCATCCTTACTCGTACCGACCAGGAAGCCAGCACATCTGGGAGGGCGACAGTAGAGGAAGAAGGAGAAGAAGAAGGAGAAGGACTTGATTACCGTGCAGTCGTCCAATCCCTAGCTGAGCAAGGCGCCCTTCTTGCTGACTCCGACGACTCATCGGGTTACTCACCTTCTCCAGATAGAGGAGAGATGTCTCGCCAGCCGATCAACCTGTTGGACGAGCTAAACCTTGGCGGAGCTCCCCGTGCTCCGTCCGCTATCCGCGTCATCACTCCTTCCCACCTCCTATCTTCCTCTCTCCCCGAGAACCAGAGGGACAAGAGGCCGGTCGAGAGCCCTCAGCGTGACCAGCCCCCCCTGCAGAGGAGAAGGACTGGGGACACGAGCTTGAGCTCTAGCCAACCCCTCTCCAACTCTCCTCCTCTGGTACAACCCTGGTCCCCTTTGCTTGCTCGCCCCGATGGTACCTCTTTGAACATGATCGACAAAATTTCCTCTGTGGATGTCGCCTATGGCGTTTCCCGAGCTGCTCTTCTCCCCCTGGATATGGATAGGGAAAAGGGCAACTCCTACGACAGCCTCATGAAGTCCATTTTTCAATCTAGTGCCAAGGTAAGCAAAATTCCCTTCTACTCTTGTCCTACGCTTTTACCCTTCCACTTATCGTTTGTTTCGTACTTTGCAGATCATGCAAAAGGCGTCGGTTGGTTTGGAGAGGGCAAAAGACGCTGAGAAGGAACTGAAGAAGGAGCAAAAGAGGGCGGAGAGAGCCGAAAGAGAGAATGCCCAAAACACTCAGCTGCTGAAAGATGCTCGGGAAGAGACCGAGGGACTGCGGAGGGCTAATGCCGAGCTAAGGGGGAAGGCTGAGGAGGTGGAGCGTGGACTTCGGCAACAACTTGCTGATGCAGAGGCCAGAGCTGAAGCCGAATATGATCGTGCTGTTGGCGTGATTACGGACAATTACAAGGCGCAGATGCCAGTCGTTCAAGATGCCGTCTGGGGTGCGGCCTGGCAGAGATGTCTTACCAAGCTAGGTGTGGATCCGTCGTCCCCACTCTGGGCCGACATGGAACTTCCCAGCGAAGTAGCTGCTGCCGAAGTCAACGCTGATGCTGGGGCTCAACCCACCTTAGAAGCTCAACCTGAGTCTGCTACCGAGCTGACTCCGCCAGAGGAAACCATCACTGATCTTATTGTCCTAGGAGATGGTGCTGCCGCAGACCTTGGAGGTGACAATCCTGACCCTAACCTTGCCACCAATGTTGGCCAGCATGGTGAAGAGGCTTGATGCCTATTATATTCTTTTTATGTTATCATCTAAACTCCTATTCGTGACCCTGCGTGGTCTGTTCGGCCGTCTGTGGCCTCTTTAATATCTGATGCTGGTACTCCTTAAGTATTTTCGTACTTGTTATGCACTCGTATTTCTTCAAGTGTTTTCAAGCTTTCAAGTGTAAGCTTCTTCGTGCTACACTTTTTTCTGCATGCTAAGTGTTCAAGTGTTTTTTGAACTTTCCCAAACCTAAGTGTTTTCATACTTAGATGGTTACCAATATTCGTTGGAGTTTGTATATCTAAGTTTATTCATACTTAGAGATCATTGCAGTATTCGTTGCAGATCTAAGCTTTTCGTGCTCAGAAAGTTATTGCAATGTTCGTTGCAAATCTAAGTGTTTTGCAATATTCGTTGCACGTATCACTAAGTTTCTTCATACTTAGGATTTTGTTGTCGCAATATTCGTTGCATATACAGACTATCTGCTCCCCAATAGGAATCCAGAGTGGAAGCAACTTGGGTTCATATTTAAACAATATTACAGTAAGGAAAAAATGAAAGTTTTATTAATGAAGACAAAAATCTAAATAACTGTTTGGTGATTTTATTCGTAATCCCAACAGATGTGAACTTATTCGCATTCACCTCTAATAAAAAAAAAGATGTGATTGTATTCGTAATCACATAAGC
This sequence comes from Vaccinium vitis-idaea, assembly GCA_963854785.1. Classification (NCBI taxonomy): domain Eukaryota; kingdom Viridiplantae; phylum Streptophyta; class Magnoliopsida; order Ericales; family Ericaceae; genus Vaccinium; species Vaccinium vitis-idaea. The sequence goes on along the minus strand of OY978226.1, from coordinate 26,308,151 downwards.
AGATCACTGGTAGAATTTTCTCAGGTTCTGGACATTCCACGGCCATGGAACTGGATCACCATCCAAGTCGGCCAAACGGTAGGCCCCGATTCCAGCAATTCCCACAATCTTGTATGGGCCTTCCCAGTTCGGTCCAAGTTTCCCATCTGAGGATACTTTGGTGTTAGCCAAGACCTTCCTCAAGACTAGGTCGCCCACTTTGAACTCCCTTGGTTGTACCTTTTTGTTGTAGCTTCTTCGTAGCTGTTCCTGGTATGCTGCTAAGGTAATGAGTGCCCGCTCTCTTTTTTCCTCAGCGAGATCGAGCTGCTCGGCCAGGGCTCTATCGTTGCCCCCCGACTCCACAAGTGTAGTACGAATGGTCGGCAACCCAATCTCCAAGGGAATCACTGCCTCTGTCCCATAAGCAAGGGAATATGGCGTCTCTCCCGTAGATCGTCGTGGGGTGGTTCTGTAGGCCCAGAGTACGGCTGGAAGCTCATCGGGCCACTTTCCCTTTTTCTTCTCCAACCTCTTTTTGAGACTTTTTAAGATAGTCTTGTTTGAAGCTTCTGCTTGCCCATTGCTCTGTGGGTAAGCTGGGGTGGAGTAATAGTTCCTGATGCCGTACTGAGCACAAAAGGCTTTGAACTTCTTGCCGAACTGGGACCCATTATCCGAGATGATGGAGTAGGGTACTCCAAACCTTGTGATTATCTTGTTCCACACAAACCTTTCCACCATGGCTTCTGTGATTTTAGCAAGAGCCTCCCCCTCTATCCATTTGGTGAAGTAATCAGTGCCAATGAGTAGGAATTTTCGTTTCCCCGTTGCCATAGGGAGAGGACCCACGATATCCAATCCCCATTGAGCAAACGGCCATGGACTGGTTAGAGGCAATAGATCCTCCGCTGGGGCTCGGATGAGGGGAGAAAACCTCTGGCACTTCTCACAAGTTTTGACAAAAGCTTTTGCATCCTCCTGCATGTAAGGCCACCAATATCCCTGGGATATTGCTCGGTGGGCTATAGATCTGCCACCGGTGTGTCCCCCACAAGTTCCAGCATGGATCTCGTGGAGGAATTTCTGAACAAGGGCTGGGTGTACACACAACAAATATGGTCCAAGGAAAGACTTTCTATAAAGCTTACCTTCTAGAGAGAGCCAAAAGCGTGCGGACTTGGTCTTGATTTTGTGTGCTTCCCTCTTATCTTCTGGCAAGGTCCCATCTCGTAGGTATGCCACTATTGGGTCCATCCAGCTCGGCCCAAACTCTGTTTCCATCACGACTTCCACCGCTCGGCCAATGCTTGGTTCGCCCAGATAATCCACCGTCACTGTGCGGCGATACTCTGTCCTGATTGCTGATCCCAGGCAAGCCAGTGAGTCTGCGTGTGCATTTTGACCCGAGCTGATTTGCTGGATGTGGACTTTACAAAATTTATCAAGCAAATCTTTGGCTGCCTCTAAGTACGCGGCCATCTTCTCGCTTTTCGTAGCGTATTCTCCTGAAAGCTGGTTAACAACTAATTGTGAGTCACAAAATACTCTCAATTTGTTTACCTTTAGTTCTAGGGCACTCTTCAATCCCGCAATCAAGGCTTCATATTCTGCCACATTATTGGTGGCACTAAATCCCAGCCGCAGAGCTTGCTCCAGAACCAATCCTTCTGGAGAGAAAAGCACAACCCCTGCTCCAGATCCTTTGTTGCAGGCTGACCCATCTACGTAAAGCCTCCATTCGTCTGGTTCCGGATCGGCCATTCTCGTTGGCTGCTCGGGCTTTCTAGTTTGCTCCTTTTCGTGGAGAGGTGGTGGCGGTGGTGCCACTGTTGGAGTAAACTCAGCCACGAAATCCGCTAGAATCTGCCCTTTGACTGCTGTTCTAGGCTGGTAATCAAGGTCAAACTGACTCAGTTCTATGGACCACTTGGATATCCTGCCAGAGAGATCTGCCTTTCTGAGCAAAGCTCTTAGTGGATACTCAGTGAATACGGTGATGGGGTGCTGCAAAAAGTAGTGGGACAGCTTTCTTGATGCTATGACAATAGCGTATACAAATTTCTCCAATGGCAGGTAACGTGTCTCAGCATCCAACAGTGTTTTGCTTACGAAATAAACTGGGGCCTGCTCCGTCCCCTTTATTCGTAGGAGGACCGAGCTGACCGCACGATCAGATACGGCTAAGTATAATATTAACCGCTCCCCAGCTTCTGGAGTGGAGAGTAAGGGTGGTGATGATAAGTAGCTTTTTAACTCTTGGAAGGCCTGTTCCTGCTCGGCTCCCCATTCGTAGCCTTCTCTCTTCTTCAGAAGTTGAAAGAAAGGTTTGCAGCGGTCTGAGGATTTGCTGATGAAACAATTTAGAGCTGCTGCCATCCCCGTTAGCCTTTGGACCTCCTTCGTGGTCTTTGGGCTTTGAAGGCTTTGCAGAGCCGTGATTTGATCTGGGTTTGCTTCAATCCCCCTTTTAGTTACTAAGTGCCCAAGAAACTTCCCCGAGCTGACTCCAAAGGCACATTTGGAGGCGTTTAGCTTCAGCTTATATTCTCTGAGAATGTTGAAGGTTACCTTTAGATCGGCAAGGTGATCAGGCCTCAACTTGCTTTTGACTACCATGTCGTCGATGTAGACCTCCATAGTCTTGCCGAGCTGTTCCTTGAACATCTTAGTAACCAGCCTCTGATAGGTTGCTCCAGCATTCCTTAGCCCAAACGGCATAACCTTGTAACAGTAGAGCCCTCTGGGGGAGATGAAGGACGTCTTCTCTTGATCGGGCTCGTACATAGCTATCTGATGGTACCCTCGATATGCGTCAAGAAAACTCATCCTTTCATAGCCTGATGTAGCATCCACAAGTTGATCAATTCTGGGAAGTGGGAAGCTGTCTTTGGGGCATGCTTTGTTGAGGCTGGTGAAATCCACACAGACCCTCCACTTCCCATTCTTCTTTTTGACTACCACTGTGTTGGCCAACCAATCTGGGTAGCTCACTTCTCGTATGGCATCCGCTTCTAGTAGCCGTTCTACCTCCTCAATTACAGCGTCTGCTTGCTGTGGGGCCGACCTCCTTGCCTTCTGCACAACTGGCTTGTGCTGAGGGTCCACGTTCAAGTGGTGGCAAATGACTTCGGGATCTATCCCAGGCATTTCCTGGGGGGGTCCAAGCAAACACATCAACGTGGTCTTTAAGAAAAGTAACCAGAGTTCTTTCCTCTAGCTCGGAGAGGGTCTCGCCGATCAGGAAATACTTCTCTGCATCGTCCTCCTGAATCTGTACCTTCTTCAGTCCCTCCACCATCTTCTTGGTGGGATCACCCCCGACATCCTCCAAAGTTGGTTGGTCTGGGACCTCAACCGTTTGGACTAGCTCGGCCTTTGGGGACTTTTTCAAGACCAGGGCAAAACACTGATCGGCCACCTTCTGGTCGCCCCTGATGCATTCTATTCCGTCTGCCCCGGGGTACTTAATCTTTTGGTGGTAGGTTGAAGAGACCGCCCTCATCTTGTGCATCCATGTCCTCCCTATAATCACGTTATAGGAAGAAGGGATGTCCACCACAAGGAAATCAGTCTTCAATACTACCGACCCTGCTCGGACAGGTAGTGTGACCTTTCCCATAGGCCATACTGTTTGCGCGCTGAAGCCAACCAAGGGGACAAGACACTTTTGCAGCGAGTTCGCCGGGAGTTCCATCTTCTTAAAGGTGTCGTAGTACATGATTTCTGTGCTAGCCCCTTGATCCACAAGGATTTTTTCCACGTTATATTCCCCTATTCGTAGGGTGATCACCAATGCGTCGTTATGGGGTATTGACACCCCATCCAGGTCGTCATCAGTGAAGGTGATTGGGGCCTCGATGACTCCCTCAGGTCTTGACCTTTTCGCGCCGAGCTTCATGACTTGCTTCGCATGCCCGTTGATCCTTTGGATGTGCCTTATTTCGTTGTTGGTGTATGGGGCCACCAGTCCGTGTATCATATGGATTGTTCCTTTTGGACCTTTATCGTAGTCCATCTCCTCTATCAGCTCGGCGTCGTTCTTGCTTTCAGCTAGAAATTCTTTGAGATGGCCCTCCGCCACCTTCTCATCCAAAAACTTTTTGTACTCCACGCAATCCTCAGTCATGTGCCCCCAATCTCTGTGATAGCTGCAGTGTTGATTGGTAGCCCTCCTTTTCTCTGGATTCCCAGTCATCTTTGGGGGTCTTCTGAACCATTGCTCATTCTTGATCCTGTACAGCATCTTGTAGATTGGAATGTTGAAAGTCGCCATAACGCTGAAATATGACTTGGGGTCTGGATTAGCTCTGTCCTTCCTGTGCTGGGCGTAATCCTTTCTTTCTGTTGTGAAGTCCTTCTTGTATACCTTTGACTCCATGGTCCTCTTTTCTGGGAGCTGAGGTTGTCCTGCCACGATCTTCCCTCCAGCCTGTAAGATATCATCTTCTACCCGTGCATGCTCCTGAATTCTCTCCATCAATTTAGCCACAGTCTTGACTGGGTGCATGGTAAGCGATTCTCGTAGCTTACTATGCACGGGCAGACTTGTTTTGAATGTTGCTAGGGCGTACTCCTCACTACAATTTTCAATTTCGTTGAAGGTTTCCCAGTAGCGTTTTGAGTATTGACGCAGAGTCTCATCATCCCTCTGTCTCATAGAGGTTAGCGCATCAAAGGTCTTTGGAGCCGCTCGGCTTGTAAGAAACCGAGCAGTGAACTCCTCGGCCAGTTGAGTCTAGCACAGGATGGAACCCTCTGGGAGCTTATGGTACCAACTCAGTGCCACTTTCCCCAGGCTGGATGGGAACATTTTGCATAGCAGTGCATCATCTTGCTCATGCATGAACATGGCCTGTTGGTAATGCTGAATGTGGGCCACAGGATCCGTGCTGGTTTCGTATGGGATGAACGCTGAGTGCTTCACCCTGCTCGGCGTCTTCTCCGCGCGGATCCAATGGGCCAATGGTGATTTGGAGATCTGGCCTAGGGCCTCTTTAGCTGCTTCTCGTGCAGTTCTTGGGCCTTGACCAGCTCGGTCAGTATTCCTCCTTCTCGCATGCTGCTCGGGAACGTGCTCGTTGGATCCAGATCTCTCGTATCTGTCCCTAGCATGCTTCCTCTTTTCCCTTCTTTCCACAGAAATACTCCTGTCTCTCCTTTTTCGTGGAGAGGCAGCTCGGTCAGTGGAAACGTTGTCGTGGTGACGACTTTTTTCTTGTCTCTCATACTGCACGGATCTCGTCCGTGAGCGTAAATCTTTTTCCTTCTCTTGGAGCTGCTTTTTCAAGTCCTGAATTTCTCGTTCCCGTCGAGTAACTTCACGGGCCAATTCCTCTGCCTCTTGCTCTTTTCTGTCAAGGCTGTCTTCCCTCTGTCGATCTCTTGTGTGCCTGTGACCATCCCTCCTTGGGGGGCTCCTTCCTCGCTCACGTCGGGTGGAGGCCTCCCCACCCCTGGGCGGTGTCTTTGAGTGCCTTGCCCTTGGCGAATCATGGTGTGTTAGGCGTGTATCCCTGAATTTTGGAATCTCAGGGATACTCCTCATGTCAAACTTCTTGGTTACTGGCTTTTTCTGTGGTGCCCTTAGGACCAGAGGAGTTTTGTCCACCCTTGTGCTCTTTCTCGTAGTATACACAAGCGTGGTACCATCGTCTTCTACATCTTTTCGTCGCGGAGTGCATAAAAGGGGTTCTGAAAGCACCATTGTTGATCTCCGTTGAGAGGGATCGAGCTTTTTTCGTAACCTTTCCCACAGACGGCGCCAATTGTACGGGGATAATTCCACGTAACCCTGGATCACGTGCTTCCTTGGGTCAACCCTAGATCTGCAAGACAGAAAAAGGGTTAGAGCACCTTTGCCTCTCGTTGGCAAAGGCCCTCCGATGCCTAAATTAGTATCACGTACTTGAGAGTTTTAAACACAGTGCGTATGAAAATAGGTTTCACAGCATACCTTTTGTCATGGTTATTGCCTTGTATTTATAGGTGTAGACGTTCATCATCCTAGGCATCTCGTGCCCCTGGTTTCCTATTCCTTTTAGGAATCCTTCTCCTAATAGGACTTTCCTATTAGGGGCAAGTCTCCATGTCCTACTAGATTTCGTCTAGCAGGGGTCTTTGTTTCCATATAGGATTCTTCCTTACATGGGAGTATACTCCTAATCACGTTAGGACTTCCCATATTAATCCCTTATTTCACGGGATTGCTCCTTATCTCATAAGGAGCCGCTGTAGAATATTCTGGAATGTCTCACCGCCCTTCTCGTGGCGGTGCCGTGCTTCCACGTAGCTCGGAATAACTCGTACATAGTTCAGCTTATTACGCCGAGCTGAATTATGTATTCCAGAATGCTATTCAAGCTACACACGTAGCCTACCTAGCTCGGCCATACCAGGGGTATCCCTTTATGTCTTATGCCGAGCTAGTGCATCCTGATATATTAACTTATTTAATTATCCTGACCTTGTTCATGGTCCGGGATCAGCTCGGCACAGGGCCCACGGACTCCCTATGTGGTGCCGAGCTATTCACCCTCTCGTGGTGATCGCCTTTGGCACGTGCTATGCCTAAAAGTAGGGTAATCAGATTTTACCCACTCCAGCGTCTTAAACCATTTTTAGAAATCTTGGACGTGGGTGAACCTGAGGAGGACTTAGTTGATCCGGTTTACTCGGATACTCCCGTTGCTTAGCCGTTGGGCTGTGTTTTTACGGGTAGCTCACGCGTACCATGCTCTTCATTGAGTGTGGACCCGACTCCTAGCGATAGGGGTACCCATCATTGACTTGGGTATGTATAGCTTCGCACGCCGCTATTAAAATAAGGATCGTGTGCCCAGCTCCGGTTAGTAAGGGCGTTTTGTGTATTGTCGTGTCTGTTTTTAATTTTTTTTTTTTTTTTAAAAAAATTTCGGTCCGGTATAGCCACCTAATTTCTAGCCTTAAATTTGTGTATCTGGGTTTCTAACAATCTTATTGCCGTGTCTCGGATAGTCATAAAAGATGATTGGCTCTGATTTCTTTAAGGAAAAACCTTGAGTGATTTAACCTGTTGAGTCATGACTTACCCGGGATTGTTATGATGACCTTCTCTACACAAATTTAAGTGAGAAATTAGGGAGCAAAGTAGTACCCGTGTCTTTCACGTGACGGAAGTGGTGGTGTATTTTATTTTTCTGTTATTGCTTTTTGGTTTTTCTGTGTACGCCCGGATACCACGTGCCGGGCTGGACTGACGTGTTTTGCAGGTTGCACGGTGAGCGTACCTGAAATTCCTCGTATATCGGCCGAGGTCATGGTGGTTGGCTGCCACCTGGAGGTCCAGTTCTTCCCCTTGTTCTTTCAATTTTTATGTCTCCATGCTCTGGGGACATAGCATGTTTCTAGTTGGGGGGAGGGTGTACTGTGTACTTATATTAGCGTTGCTAGGTAGTTTTTGGGGATACGGGTGTTATGCATCTTGTAAAGTGTCATCGAGCAAATGTTTACCTTGAATGTATGCCTGTTTAACTTGAATGCATGCATATATTTGGCTATATACATTGGATATAATGCACTGTCAAAGCATGTGAATAAGTGTCCCCACATTGATAATAGCGTATCCTGAATAACATTCCCATGTTCCTTGTATTCCTTTCTGCAATCGCATAAAATAGTAGGCTTTTGTTTTGCAAGTAAGAGACTAGTTATTTTTCATGCATTTGTGAGAGTGAATAACGTGCATAGGGGATGAAACAAGGCAATTTTTGCATGATTAAACCACATACGAGTCCCTTTGACCCATCTTAAACCAGTTCGAGTCAGTTCCCGTGTCTAACTTAGGAAACCGGTGTTTTGGTTGGATTGAAGTTTGGGGGAAGTCAAGCTCCGTGCATCATAAGTGTCGTACTGCTGTGGGTAAATTTGGGAAGCAATGTGATTTTGAGGGATTAATGTTTGAAGAAGTCTGATTAGGTGTCATGTTTTGGAAACCAAAACCCATTAACCCCAGCCTATAAAAAATAAAAAAAATAAAAAAAAATTAAGCATGTCGGTATCGATACAGCAAAAGTGATGTATCGATACCGGTTGTCCCAATCCGGAACAGAACCTACGGGTATCGATACAGGTAAAACCATGTATCGATACCGAGTGCCTTATAACACTAATTTTAAGGGTTTGACCGGTCATTCTCTCCCACTTCTCACCTTCTTCCCCAAAACATCTCCCTCTCTCTAACCCTAAACCCACGAAATTCCCCCATAACCACCACCTCCAAACCTCCAAAACTCCACCAAATCTCACCCAAATTCCACCAAACTTCACCAAAACACTCCTCTTCTCCATCTCTACCACATATACCTCTCCATCCCTTCCGAAATCCCTTATTCTTCCAGATCTGAAACCCTAATTTTCTAAACCAACCTTCAAAACATGGCACCTAGGAAGGCTAGTGCGAGTGCTAAGGCTAAAGGGGTGGCGTCCTCGAGTGCTCCTCCAGAGCAAGCGATCGGAGGAAGGAGGACCAAAGATCAGATCACCCGGGATGAATGGGAAAAATGGGAGGCTTCCATTGAGCAGAGGGGCGTTAAGAACGAGCGCCACATTGTCCGGGATGGGTTTCTCCCGAATGACGTCACCATTCAAGCCATTGTGCGTCAAGGTATGTCATTCTGGTTCGAGCCAAACCCCGGGTATAATTTAGAACTCGTGAGGGAATTCTATAAAAATATTCATGTACCAGCATCCGGGACTGCATTTAGTTCCGGGACTCAGATAACCTCACGAGTGGCTAGGACTCCCATTACGATCACACCCGATGTCATTGCTGCGAGTTTGCGGTATGTGAGGCCGACCGATATTAACTACCCTTGCCCCGTTGAGGATTTTGTCCCACGTAGAGTGGCGGGTATTTTGTATGAGAAACGTAAAGATGCTAGTATCCCTCACCGGCCGGGCAAGTTTAAGCCGGCCTATCGGTTCGTGAACCAAGTGGTTTGTTACAATCTGGACCCGAGGGCAACTGAAAATAAGCCCTCTGAGAATACTGGGAATATGTTGACCGCTTTCATGGAGGCGGAGACTGTGTGTGACTGGGCATTATTCATTTACTCTAAGATTATCGACTTCCGCGATGCCCCAACACAGACCCGAATGCCTTTTCCCTGCCTGATTTCTGCCATTGCTAGAGACTCCGGGTTGATAGGGGCCAAATGGTTCAACAACGATCCACTGGTTCCTGGGCCAATTGACAGCACCATTCTTACTAAGAGCATAGCCCAGTCTCGAGGCGCCAGAGGGGGAGCCTATTTGACTACCGAACCTCCCCCCAGCGCATCCAATACTACTTGGCTGCAGAAAATCTTTTGCCAAGGGGTCGCTACCATCTGGAGCCATCAGAAGCTCAAGAGGGAGGTGCGACAGAATGCAAGGATGCAGCAGATGATGAATCACCGGGAAGAGTGGATGGTGGGCCGACTTGAGGGGTCGACTTCGACTCCATATGTTCCGCTGGAGTTGCCCGAGTTGGAGGTCAGTGATGATTTTGCTGATGAGGATGATGCTGCTGAGGAGAGTGAGGAGGAGTCGGACTGATTGAGGCACTTGTGTTGCATGGGGCTGACTGGAGGGTAGGTAGTATGATGAGGAGGTGTTATTTCATGTTGGGTATTTGTTATTTCATGTTGGGTATTTTGTTATTTCATGTGGAACTTGTGTTCCTTTTCATTTGGGGTCTGTAATATAACTTGCATGGATGTTGTTTTATCTTTATGTTGTGGACTTGATTTGGGTGGCGCCGATGGGCGCATTGACAGGTTTTAGACATGACAGGTGCGGCCAGTCAGGGTAGTTAACCTTGAGCTTCTATAGGCCGTCACCTGATTTTTCAGTTTCCTATTTTGTTCTAACCAAGGTCAATATAATCCAAAAAGTCCTTAGTCGATCGTGTGCATGTATTCTATCTCTCACTTATGCATGATTCATAATGATGTTGCTTATTTTGTGAAATCATATTTGGACATATTGTGCAAATTGTGCGGTTATTTCTTGCTAAGCGTTCACTTTGATTGGCACGTGGAAACCAGTTGTTCGGTTCCACGCATCTCGCCAAGCGCTTATATGGGATGTTGAGTGATCTAGTTGTGTGACGCGATTATTCTTGTAGGGATATTTATTCGCGCATGTGGAGCTATGCTAACCGTGTTCAATTTTCTGCCAAAGCATGCATGCATTTGAGTTACAGGCATATTAGGAGGCGAATATCTATCGCTATGATTGATTATTTTTACAGGTGTCATAACCCCCGTACCCCCGTTCGTGTTTTCTAGTTCCCTTTCATTAGTTATAGTTCGTTCGTTCCTAGGGACTAGCAACGCTCAAGTTGGGGGGGGTGATAGGCGCGCAATGTCATAGATATAAGCGCCTAAGTAGGGCGAATTAGCGCATTAGAGGCGCGATTTATTCCATTTTCCACTTGATGCGGTGTTGTCTCTTGTTTTTGGTGTTTGTGTTTGTTTTGTAGGAAACAGGCCAAAAGAGCACGTAAAGCGGACACAAGGCAACCGGGCATGTTGGGAGCCGGTGGGACCCAATTAGGGACGACCAAACAAGCTTGAAATGCATTATGAAGGTCTCGGTATCGATACAGGGGTTTTCCTGTATCGATACCCAAGTGCTCATACGCGAACAGAATGTCTAGGTATCTATACAGGCTTTTTCCTGTATCAATACCGAGCGGCTTATAATCAGCGTTTGACTTTGCCACGTGTTTTGACTTCGGAAAGGGATAAATACCTCGTTTTGAGGCCGAATTAGGGTTCGAACTTTGTTAGGTTTTTCTTAGTTTTTTGCAGCCGTTTTTCCTTTGAAGATTCTACTTTCCGGGTTATTTTTGCATCGAAGTTTTGGAGTTTTTCCGCTGATTCTCGCTTTGCTTCGGTAACGTTTCTGTTTATTCACTTTAATCTCAGTTCGCGGGGGTTTGTCCGCGTTCTGAGACTCGAATCTTTGTTTTAATTCTTATTCAAGTTTAATAGCATGTTTTATTTCAGAATTACGTTATCTGTTATGATCAATATGAGTGAGTAGTTTCAAAAGTATGGTCGCGGGGTGATTAACACGCCGTGGCCAGGGACGGATTTGTTCTTACTCCGATTTTTACACTAAAGAATGAAAAAGCAATTTTAGGTTAATAAAGAGCTTCCGTTGGACGAATCTGAGCCTCGTTGGAGCCTATGTAACGCGAGGAACGGGGGACCAAAACTTGTTCTTCGCTGTACATGGGTGACGGCGACTGCGAGGATTCGCATCTTTCGGGGTAACCTTTTCTCTCTAAAATCAACCGTTCTCTTTGGAACAACGAATGGAGCATAAAATATCCGGACCTGGTCACCGTGTTATGAACCCTACGACCGTACTTCCGTTTAATTAATTTAAGTAAAATCAAATTCTCTTAGTTTAGGTAATTTCACCAATCAAATCACAAGGGTGGTCACCTAAGAGCCGTGTTAAACTAGCAACCCGAGTTTTTAGTAAGCACTTTCCACCTTCTCTGTGGATTCGATTCCGGTCTTACCGGGTATTGTGCTACACCGGTCTCCGCCCTACGCTTGGGGCAACCCACTAAATTAGGTATAGGATTTCGGTCAAGCAGTAGAAATTCAATTTTAATTAGAAAACTGATCCTCTCTCTACAACTCTACTTACAGCATAGTGTATATAGGCTTGCATCATAAGAATTTTTTTTATGATCCAAAATTACTAGAAAAAAGGTGAGAGAGAGAAATTCGTCTTCCGCCTGGAGCACAATGGTCATTGTAAAATCGTGGTTGTTTCGATGATTTATTGTATCGCTCAAGTTCTACATGAATAGATTAATTTGTGTATGCCACTCTTGATTCTTTAATTTCTTCTAAATGATTGTGTTGTGATAATTATGATAGTTCTAGATCTAACCGATTGTAAACTTGTTAATTTTTTTATTATCATTAAGAAAATTTACATGTGAATTAATTTCAATTTTTGTGATCTATTTCATTTTACAAAGGGAGAGCATTATTCTGGTATCGACTTGAAATTGAACCTGGCTCACAATTTTCATTTTACTCAGACTAATCTCTATCGCTGTCGAGAGGAATCATATCCGCAATCTTAGTATAGTAAACCCTGCCAAGGAAAGCTAATAAATTAACCATTGCGACAACCCTTGAGGTTATTTGTTCATTGGACCTTGTTCGGAGGTATTCATGTTTTGTTCATCGACTATTACAGAAGTGTATGTGTAAGAATAGTTACATCTATTGTTATGCATGCAATTCACAGTCACTTTTGTTGCGATACAGAGATAGATGCAGAATACGAATGTGGGTTCGGCAAACACTATAACGAGAATTTATTGGGCGGAAGAGAAGCAAATTAAACCAAACATATATGAAAATCAAACTGAGAAACTAAATCACAATCAAAACAAATAAAAGAGACTAAAAAATTTACGTGGTTCGGCTTATGGATGTTAACGTACTCCACGGCGTAAGCAAATGAGAAATGATTCCGCTATGCGAACAGAATAATGGTCCGAAGAGTTACAATGGTGACAAAAGTAAATCTCTCACAAGGGTACCCTTGCCCCTGGCCGTCTATATATATAACACCCTTCATCTTTAATTTCTCTCTTCATCTCAAAACCTCTCTCTCTCTCTCTCTCTCTCTCTCTCTCTCTCCACCATGGTGCCAACTCACCTTGAACCCCTTGTACACGACCTCAAACTATCATCAGTGGTGCCATCTATGCCAACAGGAGGCGACAAAATCCACCAACTCACAAACACAGACTTGGCCATGAAACTTCACTACATTAAGGCCCTCTACTTTTTCGACCGGGATTCCGTCCAAGGCATACACATCTCCACCTTGAAAAACCCCATGTTTGATTCGCTCGACCACTACACCGCCGCCTCCGGCAGACTCCGCCGGTCGGAAGATGGCCGGCCGTTTATCAATTGCAACGATAGTGGTTTGCGCATTGTGGAAGCGAGTTGTACCGAAAATACCCTTGAGGAATGGCTGAAGGCTATGAAGGATCGGTATGAGATTAATGACCGGCTTTTTTACCCCCATGCCCTTGGTCCTGATCTGGGTTTTTCTCCTCTTATTTACGTACAGGTATGTAATTATTTCTAAATGAATTTATTTATTTTTGTGTAGCTTTATTATACATATACTGCTTAAGCCATTCAAAAAAACATATATTATACTGATTATATCTAAAAAATTAAAATAGAGTTCATGAGCTATTTTTAGATTACTGTTTTGCATTTTATTTGCAAATTACTTCCTTTCTTGAATTCATTTTTAAATTATTCCCTGCGATTCCATACTTTCTGTTCAGTACCTATAATTGTTTGTTTAATCAAATACAAAATAGTTTGTTTGCATGCATGGATAATTGACTTTTGAATTCTTTTTCGCAAACTAATTGGGATTTTCTTCTTAAAACTTGGAATTTTTGTTAAATGTACATTATTTTGTGAACATTTTTGCACCAATTAAAAGGATTTAGTCGAGATCTTTAAACTGGTGAAAAACAAAAACCAATTTATATATCTAGTGCAAAGAACTTTCGGGCACTAACGAATTTTTTTAGTATTATATGTTTGGTGCATATTTGATCCAGATATTGTAAGAGTTTTAATTAACGATTTTCTTGAATATTACTACATAATCTAGTCCGAGGCTCATATCCGGTCACAAACATGCTTAAAATCCAATTTTTTTTGTTCATGTTCAACTAAGTGTTAGGGGCACATCCTTACGTTAGTTACGTAGAGGCTGAGATCAGATCAAGAGAGAAATAGGGATGGCAACGGGGCGGTGTGGGGTAAATATCACTATCCCCGTTTCCGGTACTCGAACTCATATCATTCCCTATCTCTATCTAATTTTCACCGGGAATATTTTTTAACCTAGCTCCATCCTCGCCCCAAAATGGAGAACGGAGATCCCGAGGAGAATCGGAGATTCAAACCTTGACAAAAGAAAAATTAGCTGAGCATTTCCCCTCCACCCCGGTGAGAAATAGACATGTGTACAGTGTACTGGTAATATTGTTGAAAATAACATTCTATCGAAACTTGAAATCTTGGTGATAGGACTTCTAACTCCATTACTAGTGTAAATGATGGTAGCTGGTCCTTGAAGTGGGGGCTCAGATTCTGGTATTGGGCAATTCAGCATTTAATTGTGCCAAAAACTTCTCTTATAACTAGGTGTTTGAGCTACTTTGTTCACTTTTCGTAATTTTATGTTCTTGAAATTACTCCCTCCGTCCCAATTTTATAGTCCCTTTTGGGGATTCCAACTTAATAAGGGGACATAATTAATTTATTTTGGAAAACATGTTTTCCTTATTTTACCCCTTCAATCATTACACTTTCTTACTTTTTATTATTTTTAATTTCAAAATATAAGGGTATAAAAGGAAATTCCTTAACAATTACCCATTTAGTTTTGAAGTGGGACAATATTTTTTTGGACGACAAAAAGTGTTAACTGAGACTATAAAATTGGGACGAAGGGAGTAATAACTAGGATTAACCTCCAGTAGTTCAGTAAGTAATTGTGAACGCTTGTTAAGAGAAGCCATACACACTTAAACTTATATTTATGCCACTAACTTAAGTTCCTAGCAAAAAAATGTAGGTAACGATCCACAACCATTTCTTAGTTAGTACATACATCAATCATCATAAATGTAGGTAACGATTTTTTTCCTGTTCGATTTTGACTTTGTTTCATGAAATGGACCATCAAAATTCATAACCACATAATAATAAAGCAAATACAGGTGCGATGTCATTATGTGCCTGCAACTAATTTAAACATGCCATTGAATGCAGAGGTGGCTCTACATGTGTATCACTTGAATAGTAGATCTCAAGTCATTATATCAGTTCACATGTCAATTCAATTATAGTAATATTTTTCCAGCTCTAACTTTTTTGGGCCACTTAATTAAAAATCCAAAACATTTGACATTTTTAAAGGGAATGACAATGAACTTCTGCAATCGAACATAAAGACAAAAGAAAATTAGTATAATTTCACTAATTTTAAAAAGTTCTAATTTCGTACAGAAAATTAAAAAATAGGAAAAATTAGTTATAAATGCACTATATTTTACCTTTTTTAAAAGGAAGGACAAGGATATTTTGAAATGTAAAATAAATCCCTTTTGGAAGGGATTTTTTGGTAAGGCCAAAAAATAAAAAATAAAAATGTTTTGCGTGCTGAAGCAACTTCTATACCACCCCAGTACCAATCCCATCGAAAGTACGACCATGGCTGGTTGGACCTCCTCCAAAATCCCCTTGAATTTGCCTTTGTTAACCGGAGGATTTTTCCATGGAAAGAAGTGTAAACTGGAATTTTGATTAGCAATCTAATCAGATCATTGGGAAAAATTCCATGGTTTTCCCAATGATCCTCCAACAATGCATGTACTACATCCTCCACTAGGCCACCTTCGACGACGACGACAAAGGTTTTCCCAATGATCCTCCAACAATGTCTGTACTACATCCTCCACTAGGCCACCTTCGACGTCGACGACGACGACAAAGATTCCATGGTTTTCCCAATGATCTGGTTAGATTGCTAATCAAAATTCCAGTTTACACTTCTTTCCATGGGAAAATCCTCCGTTTAACAAAGGCAAATTCAATGGGATTTTGGAGGAGGTCCAACCGGCCATGGTCGTACTGTCGACTAGATTAGTACCCGGGGTCGTATAGAAGTTGCTTCAACGCGCAAAACGGTTTTTTTTTTTTTTTTGCCTTAACCCAAAATCCCTTCCAAAAGGGATGTCTTTATTTTACATTTCAAAATACCCTTGTCCTTCCTTTGAAAAAGGTAAAATATAGTGCATTTATGACTGATTTTTCCAACTACTTTGTTTCCGGAATATTGATGTCAATATAGTATCTATTTTCGAACTCTAAAAGAGGCCTCATTTTTTCTTTATGTCTGAGGGTAAAGCCTAAAAATAAAAAAAAAAAGTTAGGACAAAAATTCTAAAGCCACCCCTGATTAAAGGCCACGCACGTGGACTATGTTTTGGGGAAAGGATCTTCTTTAGTCCATGAAAATGGACGAGAGGGTCCAATTTGCTCGGCTTTTTCCCAAGCATTTATCTTGACATAATAAAATACGTTCAATGGATTCCAATCTGATGTCGCAATCTTTAGTCTATTCAAAATAAATACACTCTAAAAGCCATTTTAGTTGGTATATCTAATCAAAATAAATTCTAGCGTGGTCAACATTCTTGATAAGCTCTAAAAAATAAATGATTCAGATCATCAAAGTGGATGTGAAAATATTTACAAACGAGTAAATTAGTGGGTGTCTTGTCTTGGGTGCTGATTTCAGAGGCAGATTATGGATTCTGTAACTGTTTGGTGTAGATTCTAAGAATGCATTATGCGATTCATTGTGGCAGAATACATTTTCAAAACAAGCATAAGAAGCGACAATCTAAAATGTGGCTCCGGAGCTACTTTTGGATTTCATTCATGATTCTCCAAATTTGATGTCTATTTTAACCTAAATAGACACTTTGTACCGTCCAAAAAATATTGTCTCATTTCATAACTAAAAAGGTAATAGTTAATGAATTTCCTCTTTTACCCTTTCGTTTTGAAATTAGTAGGACTAAAAAAGTAAGAAAAGGTAATGGTTGAAGGGTAAAATGAGAAAATTAGGTTTTTAAATGTGCAATGTTTGTTTTCCCTTACTTAATTGGAATTTTCAAAAGGACAATTAAATGGGGACGAAGGGAGATTCATAATTTAACAAACAATAATTAGGGCATCATGGTCATTTGTACACCCCACAATTTAGTAAAAAACATATTTTTCTATATAACTTTTTAATTTGTTTTATACCAAATTAAAGTGCTCATTGAGTACTTTAATTTGGTGCAAAAAAAATTTAAAAACGATATACGAAAGTACATTTTTAAACGTCCACAAAAATACACGTTTCCCAAGTGGATCACTTAAAAAGGGACGGAGAGAGTACAACTTAACCAACATCTACTATTTATAAAGAAAATGAAAAATAATTCATATATAACGTGATATTTTAATTGTAAGGATAAAAATAAATGCTTTTGCATAAGAAAATTTTGGGGCGGTGATGTCTGCTCAAACCTGGTTGGATTTTTTCAATTCTCCTCAAAACCCAACCCTATATCCGAAAAATTTAACAAATACCCGCTCCAATCAGGATGAGCAGGTGAAGCAGATTGAATTGCCACCTTTGTCATGAATCGGGGAGAGCAAGTTGTTTTTTTCCCTGTTGTATGCATAATTGTATCACATGTCAAGCTCATCAGAGCGAGGACTCCAGGGCCGGACAGGTCTAAAACTTAGGAGTATAAAAGAGGGAAGTAAAAAATGGTTGTGGCCGCGAATACGTAGATAAAAACCTAATTTTAGAGGGGTATTATGGGCAATTTTAGATCATTAGGGATCAAATGTGTAGTACTCCCTCCCATTCCCGGGATGTCAATAGGAGGACCCTTTTAAGATAGGAAATGGAAATTCTATTTGCACCCTTTTTCTTTCTCAGTATCCACACCTGAAAAACACTAATAATAATAGTGGGGCCCCCTTGGTTGTACCTTAATTATTTCAACGGTCTACTTCATAAAGAATAATGTGTAGATCATTCCTA
This sequence comes from Vaccinium vitis-idaea, assembly GCA_963854785.1. Taxonomy (NCBI): domain Eukaryota; kingdom Viridiplantae; phylum Streptophyta; class Magnoliopsida; order Ericales; family Ericaceae; genus Vaccinium; species Vaccinium vitis-idaea. Next base: position 26,290,457 of record OY978226.1, on the reverse strand, counting down.
TAAAAAAATCAAGTTGAGTGGATATCAGTAATACAATAAGAATGAGGAACTTGCCGATATCTGATCCCGGTTGAGTTTATGAACTTACTGATATCCGATCAACTTGATTTTGATTTTTTGGTCTTCTTTTTAATTTGAAAGTCTTAAACCTTTTAGAGTCTTCTTATTTTGATTGTCCATTTTTGGCAATTTTTCCATTTTTTCCTAAATCAACAAGCATTGCAAGGAAGTTTTTATAAGTGGTTGAATATACTGTAATAAAATTAGAAACAAAGATAAATTTTTTTCAAGATGTCCGAAAGAGTAAGGCCCCGTTCCGCTAAAAAAAACAGTTTTGTTTTAACTCAAAAACTATCTCATTCCACTAACAAAAAACCACTTAGTTTTTTTTTGCAAAACTAAAAACCAAAAAAGCCAAAAAAAACTAGTTAGTGGAACAAGTTAGTTTTTTTTTTTTTTTTTCCCGAAGCACCCAAAAAAAAAAAAAAGTAGTAGTTTTTTTGCAAAACTAAACATACAAAAAAATAGTTTAATGGAACAAGTTAGTGGAACAAGTTAGTTTTTTTGCAAAACTAAAAACCAAAAAACTAGTTAGTGGAACAAGTTAGTTTTTTTGCAAAACTAAAACATCCAAAAAAATCAAAAAACCAAAAAAACCAAGTTAGTGGAACACCCACTAAATATGGGCAACAAAGCAGGACCAACAAGTGAGTAGTCTTAAATTTATTCCAATAGAGAGCATCTAAAAAGGGGAAAATTAAAAATGAAAAAATATTAACACTGCCAAGACATTAAAAATAGAAGGAAAAAACTTATACTAAACATGTCTCTTCTCCTAGTAGATTCTAAAAATTATTTTTTGTTAATGTTAAGAGCAATTAACATTATCATAGCACAACCTCAACTCATTACAATGGTAACAATTTTGTCTCCTTAAACAGCAGTAGAAGTAACTATTGACTAGTACAAGTCATGACAAAATCGTTCAGCCAATAATTCGGTTATCTCTATCAGGGTTGGTCTTGACTTTTCGAGGGTTCAAAGTGAAGACTAGAGATGTGACACTTTTTTTTTTTTTGAACTATTATACGAGATATCAAAGTAGGAGGTCTTTCTTAAGGCGGTCATCTCGAGTTTTAGTTCAGAGCCGGCTCTAATATCCCCATAGATATTGAAGTTTCAAATAATTTGTGAGAAGTTCATAATTTTCCTCCCAAATTTGACCCTCTTTTTCTCCTTTCCCTACAGTTCACATGGTTCAAGTGTGGAGGATTATCAATTGGGCTCAGCTGGGCCCACGTCCTTGGGGATGCATTTGCAGCTTCAGCATTCATCAATATGTGGGGCCACATCATGGCAGGTCAGTTGCCACCTCAGCCTCTCAAAATGCCCAACACTGGAAAATGCCAATTCCCACCAAATTCAAATGCCGAGAAACCATTTTCCCTCAAACGGGTTGACCCTGTTGGTGACTATTGGCTTGTTGCCAATTCTTGTCCAATGGAAACACTTTCCTTGCATTTCACTGCCAAAAAACTTGACCATATAGTCTCAAAAGCTTGTGGCCTAAACCAAATTGCCAAACACAAATATTTTCATTTCCTCGCCGCGTTGGTGTGGAAATCGCTAGCGAAAATAAGGGGAGAATCCGAACCGAGGGTTGTGACAATATGCAATAGCGATCCTCGCAACGAGGGAAATGAAGTCTCAAGGAATGGTCAGGTGATTGGAACAGTGGAAGCAGATTTCGAGATTGCGAAAGCCGATTTACTGGAGTTGGCCAAGTTGATCGAGGAAAAAACGGTGGATGAAAGAAGTTTGATCGACGAATGGGTGGAGAGAGAAAATGGAATATCGGACTTTATTTTATATGGATCCAACTTAACGTTCGTGAATTTGGAAGAGATGGAGATTTATGGGTTGCAGATAAAAGGGCAAAAACCTGTTTTCGCGAATTATAGCGTTGGTGGTATTGGCGATGAAGGGGTAGTTCTGGTGGTTCCGGCTCCAGAAAATGGCAGAGGCGGCGATTGTGGCGATGGAAGGGTGGTGACAGCGATCTTGCCGAAAGATCAAGGTTTGCAATTGAAGAATGAACTTAGAAACGACTGGGGTGTTTTTTGAAGTTGAAATGGAGGTACCATCAAATCAATCCAAAATGTTTGTGGATGTGATATTGGGGATGGTAGTTGTTTGGTGATCTGTATTGATATTATATGATTGAAATCATAGTATGTGTGGTTTTCAAGAGTGAAATAAGATCAAGACTGTATCAATGTATTTATCCAAAAAAAAGACTGTATCAATGTGGATTCTAGCATGTGCCACAAGAACATACTTGTATTTAAGGGCGGATATAAGGATTATTAGGCCGGATTGGACATGAACTCCCTCCATCCTATTTAAAGTGTCAATTATAAGAATACGTGTATTTTCCAATACCCCAAAATATATTTCTTCATTTTTTTTTATTTTACACCATTAAGCACTTTAATTTGATGCAAAAAAATTTAAAAAAAAAAACATTCTATGAAAAAATATTTTTTAATGTCCAAAAAATGCACATTTCTCAAATAAGACACTTAAAAGGGACTTAATGATTTGACCATTTTATTTTCCACCTCTTTTGCGGAATTCTTTGATCTGCCATTGTTGTCATTTCTAGAAACCACATTGTAAGATCTGCTTTCCAAATGAACTCCATTGTCAAAAAAACATAAAGAAAGAAAAATGGTACTAATATTCAATGGGACCGTTTCCTATCCGGACTCTGGACTTTCGGACCTCCGTGATCTGAGCATTTTTTTGACGATCCGAATCGTCCAATGTGTTCAGAAGGTGTTTTCAAGAGTCCATAGCATACAATTTTGCAAAAAACTGCTTGGATCAAGCCCTTCCTGGTATTTTTTATTTTGAAGATTTCCAGCGTAGACCCTTGAAAACACCTTTTGAACACATTGGATGGTTCGGATTTCCCAAAAATAATTTTTAACGTGAAAAAATTACATTTTTTCTTATTTACGGGAGGTCCTTACTAGAAATTTTGCCAATATTCAATTAGACCTATTGCTCATCGGATGTGCCAATTAGTTGGAGAAACATAGGGGAGACAAGCAACAGACTTATCACCACGCTAGAAAAATAGAAGAAGAGAGCAGGTTCGACTCTCGTTGTCAACGATAATCTCAGGACCGGCCCTGTCTTCCCTCATGACTTCCCTGCCAAGTCACGCCCCACCCCCTCATTTCTCGCACACTATTACCCTTTCCCTAGGATTCATATAAGACAAAAGGCCTGTATACGCAAAATCTCTTACCCTCTCTTTCTATGTCCATACACACACATACTACACATTTGGGCATGCCTATGTGTTTGTATCTATTCGTGAATTGTGGCTATATTAAAAAGCAGCTTAAGTTAAATTGAAATTTCTTTCCAAAAGGTAAGAAATCTCTTTCGACACAAATCATTTTTAAAAACGAGAAAATCATTTTCTGAAAAAATTATTTTACAGGGACAACATTTTACGTCGAAACAAATGGAGCCTTCAAGTAACTAGAACTAGAGTTTATCCGATCCTTAACCGAAGAGTCCCGACATTAGAAGTCACGGCGCATCAATCTAGCTTAGACACCAGGTTACAAAAGAAAATGTTGAAAGTACCTATAATCGAAACAGAGTCCAAATATTTACAGCAATATTCTCTGCTTACTTTACCTCTATTTACAGCAATAATATATTTACAACAAAGAATAAGCAAGCACACAACGCAGCACACACTTTCTTTTTTCTTTTTTCTTTTACTTTTGTTGTTGTTCTTTTTTCTTTTTCTTTTTCCTTTTTTTTTTTTGTATTCTTTCTATTTACAATATTCTGATTAGACCATTCTTTCCCACTGCTGTATCACCACCCACAGAGTAATATCAGCTCAAACCCCAACATAAGCAAATCCATCTACTAGCAATACTACAATAAATCCAGTTTTTCTTTTCTTTTTTCGTTTTCCTTGAGCCATATTTCGATTTCTTCTCCATTTGATTTTTGATTTGTTTTTTCCCAGTTGGAGGAAGCAAGAGCGCAAGACGAAGATTTATGTACAAGCATAAGCTTTCATCGAGGTCAGCTGTTCCGGAGAGAAGAAAGCCACTGTTCCATGTACTTCTTGCTCTCTGCGAAGTAAGGAAAAAACGCGACAAGGCAGTGATAAGTTCCATAAACAATGAGGCATAGAAAGAAAAAGAAAACAAAAACAAGAATCGTGATTTTGTTTCACTTATTTAAATGGATGGATGGACAAAAAATTAACCCAATCAGAGAAATACTTTCCCTGTATCAGGAAGATAAAATCCAATAGCACAACAAATTCGTTCACCTATCGCACAATCAATGAGAAAGAAACCAGAATACAATCTTCAACCTAATCTTCCACATAATTTCAAGAAGCATCGAGCAAATTAACCAGAAAAGATCAGCTAGATGCCTACACTAAATTCAAACCACAATCTATATGTTAGCTCCCTTAAGTGACTAATTATCCTAAAAATTTAAGATGTTAGGAAGCTGGACTTAACAATGTATATCAAGTCATTCAATAGGGTTCCTCACTTACAACCCTGTCTTGCACGCTGAGAAGCAAATAATCATAGATAGAGAGAAACAGAATGCAAACTGCAAACTCTGATCAAATGCAAATGGAAGGGTTTGATCCCAAAACCTCTCTCAACCCTAAAAGCTTAAGCTGTTAAAAATGCTCAACAATTTACATTAGCTATTCAACATCTCCCCCTTCTTCCTAAGTGGCCAACATCAGCAATACTGAAGAGAAGATTGTCCCGCAAAAAACAATAAAAAAAAAGAGTAAAGGCGTAATTAGACCTTACAGGTTTGACCATAAAAGATAGTGACGTAACATACACAAAAGTCAATGTGAGTGTTATATGGTTTTGTCTTGGGGAGTTATTTTGGTTTTTCGGTAGTGGAGGATAGTTTATTAGCTGTTTATCTTCTCACGCAAGCCAAAGAGAATCACAGTAGGACCACTAATTGAATGGATGGAACTTAAGGAAACGTTCTACTTGCTATTGGCCTCTACTCCTTTGGTTGGAAGTTTCTCAATGTGCAGCGTAGAAACAGTCACCTGACTCGCATTATATTACATTCGAACTACGTCATCTTAATATCCTGTGTAAAGTGGATAAGAAAATCAAAGTCCTCCTCTTAGAAGATGAGAAGAGGACATAAATAAACTTTTCTAAAAAGAACAAGTACCTAAAATATCATTTGTCTAACATAATGCCAGCTAATTATTAAGGAACCTCAAGCTGCTAAAGGAGAATGGAAGCCCATCATATGTTGGCATCATGAGGCAAGCATCATTGCTAAGTTAAGTTTATCGCTGAACATGACCATAATGTAAGCAACTCAAGCAACAGAGATTGGACTACAAAGAACTTTCACAATGTAGCACCGACATGGACACGACAATGACACTCCGACACATAATTTTTAAAAGTTGGAGGACACAACATCTTGGGGGACACGCTTTAAAGAATATTTATTTTATGTATGCTACTATATGAGCTAAAAATAAAAAATAAGGCTCTAATTGTAGATATGTTACACCATATGTACCTTAAATCATATATTGAAAAATATTTCAACAAAAAGCGTTTCATTGTTTATGTCTTCATAATCAATAAATCATCATCCGCCACATAAAAAATAAGACTTCTCCAAGAATCTAATATTGTGGTTAACAACCCCGACTGGTTTTGCGAGTGTCCTGAGAGGCACCGTAGCATTTTTTCGAGTGTCCCCACATGTCCAAACAAAAAAAGGGAAAAATATTGGATACCTTGGATTTTAGTGTCCGACACGTGCCTGGAGAATGTCGATCTCCGACAAGTGTCAGATACTCGAATGTGACCTACGACGAAGTGCCCGTGCTACACAGGACATTAGTATGACTATTAAAACAGAAACTGGGATTACAACTGAAGATCTCTTCTAACTGAACTCACAATCTATTTATGGAATTGTTACCTTAGCTGTCCCTTAACCAGTTACAGTTCACACCCCCACACAGGCAATATACATAGATGCACAATTCAATGAAGTTTTACCGTGCTAAGCATCCTCCTAAAGTTTGTTATTGCTGGAAATGACCATCACATTATACAAAACTCAACATTAGGTATTGACTCGCATAGAAACTCAAATACAAACGTCTATGACGTTATCTTCGGTGGTTATCTGTTATATGCGCAAAAAGACAAATTGGGAATTACAACTGAAGATCCTTTTCTGTTTAAAATTACAGAATTTCTTTTGAATGCTTCCCTTCAGTCATGTGAGTTAGCATCACAGAGGATTTACCCTCAGAAAAGGTTAGCATTCTGCAGGGACACCAAAAATTCCCCGCCAAGGCCTTCTACTCTTTGGAAACCAACAAATGGGTCTTGGACACTTAGAATGCAAAATATGAGTTTTGGACAATAGTATGTAATTTTGATGCATCCAGATTGATCCAGTTTTCTCTTCTGAAACAGGTTGTATACAATCAACACCAATAAGGCAAAACAAAGCTTTACTAAATCGAGTTGCAGATTCTTAGAGTTGTACTACTCACAATTTGAACCTATATCTGCTACTTTAGCATGTTGTCATTCAAATCTGCACTCAAATTTGTCACCGGCATAGAGGTTACAACTTACAAGCCATGATATGTGGGGAAACAAACCAAGCACATACACAAAATAGCACAGAGAAGAATCAAGCAAACACCAACAAAACACGATGAAAAGATTTGCGTGGTTCGCAAAGAACGCCTATGTTTACGACACACACCAGTTTTCACTCTTCACAATGTTCTGAATCAGAAATAAGAGATGCAAAGAGGCAGATGGGACTAGAAAATTATATAAAGCTAAGGTTTTGCAATAACCAAAATTACCCAATGAAAATTATTTGTGCTGCATTTGATTATATACCAAAAGCTTTCTCTAGCTAGAATTCAACCTCCCTGATAAGCTTATTTGCAATAAAACCAACACTACAACCAAAGGGGCAGATCTTGAGACTAATCTTATACCCTAACCAAAGGGGCAGATCTTGAGACTAATCTAGATCCTAATAGTTCACCATAAATTACCTTTCACATAAGAAATGGCTCCAGCGATCACAACAATCTTAAAGTTCTTGACTTTCTAATCAGTTATGAAAGCAAATCCTGGATTCAACAAAAAGTGATTTTGACAATCCTAAAAAGGGCATGGTAGCAACATAATGCAAACAAGCAGTGGGATTTCACCACATAACCAGAAATGGAACATCAAGTGACACCAACAAATAATAAAAAGAGCAATCAAGACTGTACAGACACATAAGCACAAAATGAAGAAAGAGACTCTTACCAGCAGCATACATATCTGGGATAGTTCCAATGGTGTCGAGAAACTTGTCCTTAAAATTTTCCTCTTTATGCATGCGCCCACGACCATAGCAAGGTACCAACACAGCAAAACTATCATCTGGATCTTCATCACTCTGGAAACCATCGCCATGGGGCTCCAACCATCCAATTGACCAATCCGAGTCATCGGATTCAGACCCAGAAACACAACCACCATCCGATGGTACAACCACAACATCATGTTCTTTGTCAATTTTTCTTTCTTCCCGGCTTTGCCATTTTCGTTTAACCCTTCTAGATGAGGAGCTTATATTGCCTCCATTGACCAAACGAATTTTCAAGGTATCCAATTCCCACAAACCAGCATCAGGTAAGGAATTTAGAGAAGACCCATTAGAGATTTTAGGCTCTTGCTGCCTTCCGCCCCACATCCACCGAGAGATACGTGTGAATGCCACAGCCATATTTATATTCACAAACCGCTGCACTCACGACAGACCTCAAAGGGATCGTGGATCACAAACAAATGCGAAGAGAAAAATTTGAATGTTCTTATGGCCCTGAATCGAAAGCTCACACCGGAGATTCAATGGGAAGTTTCTGCCTGCTGTGGGAATCACTAGAAATTAGAGAAGCGGTTCATTGAACGAAGACATACAAAAACAAAGAGGGATATACCGAATAGAGATTCAAGATCTTGACAATTGGAAGACTATTTCTCGGCAATCAGACGGCCACAAAGCATATTTTTTGGGGGGCAAAAAAAGAAGTGCAATCAACGCTCCAAACGACCCCAAATTTGGCCCACAAAAATTCTAGATTGTCTTAACTATATTTGCCATGAAAGGTACAACACGTATCTACCAAAAATAGATCTGAATTTTAAAAAGTAAATGGCGCAACAATTTGACTAAATACTTATAACTTACAAGCATGAAGTCCAGCTACAAATGTATAAATCATTGATTCTAGTTGATTTTGCAGAACCCCACGATTTAAATCTCCAAAAAATACCAACTTTATCCCTAATATTCACCAATCCGATCGAAATTCAATTTCTTCACCTCCTCCGCATATACATAAACATATCTAAAGCCACCAAACAATCCAATATTGAAGAACAAGAAGGAATAGAACTTCTTCAACCGTTCTAATGCAGTTAAGAAAACCTCCAAGTTCTCTGTTAAAACTCCGAATATACTAGAAGATTCAAAGCAAGACAACATTCGATGGATACGTAATTGTAGTGCAGATAGATTTCGATACCTTTGAGCCAACAATATATCGATTGCGGTTTGTTATGGAATTCGAACCCTAGTTTGTCTTCTCGGTTACAAGAAATCGGTGAAGAGAGAGAGGAGAGGGGGAGAGTTTCTTGTACGTTGGTACTGGTTTTTGTTTGTTCGATGAACCTTCTCTCTCTCAATTATAAGGAGCAAACAGAATTTAAAAATGGAAAACATGGATAAACTATACCTAACATTTATGAAGCTCTTTAATCTTTATCCCTTGCAAGTAATGGAAAGATAGAGTATGAGTTCTATTTGTACCCGACTTCTCTACGATTGGATCGTAAATGAATTTTTTTGGTTGAATCTTTTGATCGTTTATCTCGACAATTAACGATTTAAATTCTAAAAAGATTTAAAGTATGAGTTCTGTTTGAACCCGACTTCTTTGCAATTGGATTGTAAATAAATTCTTTTAGTTGCATCTTAATCGTTCATCTCGACAATTAATAGTTCAAATTCTAAAAAGACTTCAAGAGGAGTGGTATTTTGGACGTCTCATATTACACAAATTGTTTTTTGCAATCCAATATCCGAGTGCGAGGAAGTCTGATTAATTCTATATTTTCCAAGCCTATTCGTTTCTGATTTATTTAATTTATTATTTAAATTAAGATGTGAAATTAGTAAAGATTTAGAGCAAATTAAGCAAATAAACAGATAATAAAAATATTGTCGAACGTGCCCCTCCGCTCGTACAGTTTCTCATTTAAAAGGAAATTATAGATAAAAGTGCTTCAAATTGGAGTAGTTAAAACATTAACCAAAAAAGTATTTTTATTTCTTGTTCAAAAAGTGATACGATTTACACATATATAAAGTCAAAAGACTTATACGCGAAGTCACTTTGAATTATTTCATTAAAGTATATTATTTCTATTCAATTAAGTTATACAATTTCAAAGGAAGAACCAATAACATGGGACACAGCAATAGCTTCCCATGTTTGTATAATGGGGCAAAAACGAATCAGATTTTGTTCACATATAATAAATAGGTAGAAATGTCTTAACCAACCGACGTTATAGCTCATTGAAAATGTAGTCTGTCGAACAATTCTTTCTTGTCAAAACTTCAGTCTTTCAACGCAGTAATGATTTATTTACAGCATATCACTGAAGTCAAGCTTCTAGTCTTTTGACGCGCTAATGATTCATTTACAGCCTATCACTGAAATCATCAGAAATACTTTTATTTCTCCTTTTCAAATATATTATTATTAAAATTATTATTATTATTTAAAAAATTAATTTTTTATTATTAAAATGTACTAGTCTTTAAATTTTTTTTAAATTTAAGATTTTTTTATATTTTTAAATTAATGTAAAAAAAAATCAAAAAACTTATACGCGAAATCACTTTGAATTATTTCATTAAAGTATATTATTTCTATTCAATAAAGTTATACAACTTCAAAAAAGAACCAATAATATGGGACAGAGCAATAGTTTTCCAAGTTTGTACAAAGGGGAGAAAACGAATCAGCTTTTGTTCACATATATAATAAATAGGTAGAGATGTCTCAACCAACCGACGTTACAGCTCATTGACAAATATAGTCCGTCGAACAATTCTTTTTTGTCAAAGCTTCAATCTTTCAATACACTAGCAATTCATTTACAACATATCACTAAAATCAAAGCTTCTAGTCTTTCGACGCGCTAATGATTCATTTATAGCCTATCACTGAAATCATCAGAAAGATTTTTATTTCTCTTTTTTTATTGTTAAAATGTACAATCTTTAAATTTTCTGAAATTTAAGATTTTTTTTTTTAAGCTAGTGTAAAAAAAATCAAAAAACTTATGGCGAAGTCACTTTGAATGATTTTATTAAAGTATATTATTTCTATTCGATAAAGTTATACAACTTCAGAAGAAAACCAATAATATGGGACATAGCAATAGCTTTCCATGTTTGTACAATGGGGCGAAAACGAATCAGATTTTGTTCACACGTATAATAAATAGGTAGAGATGTCTCAACCAACCGACGTTACAGCTCATTGACAAGTGTAGTCCGTCGAACAATTCTTTCTTGTCAAAACTTCAGTCTTTTGACACGCTAATGATTCATTTACAGCATATCACCGAAGTCAAAGCTTCTGGTCTTTCAACGCGCTAATGATTCATTTATAGCATATCACTGGAGTCAAAGCTTCCAGTCTTTCAACGCACTAATAATTCATTTACAGCCTATCACTGAAATCATCAGAAAGATTTTTATTTTTATTTTTAAAATATATATATTTTTTATTATTAAAGTTAATTAGTGTAATGTTAGACCGGCTCAACTATTGATGTAACTTTTTTTCCACCAAAGAAAACAAAAAAACCTATTGATAGCTGTTGACATTAGGAGGGGATAACTGGCTATTGGAACATCAATTATATTGTGCCTATTATAATAGTAGTAATACTAAAGAATTTATATATCCACAAAACGTGCCAATGACCTCATTTTTTGTTCGGCTTATATATTAAAAAAATTCGATGTGTACGCACGCCAAGCATACGCAATATGCACGGACTGTGCATCTTAATCTTCCGTGCGTGTTTTCGATAGTCGAGATTTTTTAAAAAAAAACCTCTTCAGGTAAGAGTTAACTTTTGCATGGAAGAGTTTATTGTCAAAACTTCAGTCTTTCAACGCACTAATGATTCATTTACAACATCTCACTGAAGTCAAAGCTTCCAGTCTTTCGACGCGCTAATGATTCATTTACAACATCTCACTGAAGTCAAAGCTTCCAGTCTCTCGACGCGCTAATGATTCATTTACAGCCTATCACCGAAATCATCAGAAAGTTTTTTGTTTCTCTTTTTTCAAATAAGTTTTTTTTTTTTTTTGAAGTTTTTATTATTAAAATGTACAATCTTTAATTTTTTTTGAAATTTAAGATTTTTTTTATATTTTTAAATTTGTGTAAAAATAAATAAAAAAACTTATACGCGAAGTCACTTTGAATTATTTCATTAAAGTATATTATTTCTATTCAATAAAGTTTTACGACTTAAAAAAAAGAACCAATAATAATATGGGATAGAGCAATAGCTTTCCATGTTTGTACAATGGGGCGAAAACAAATCAGATTTTGTTCACACATATAATAAATAGGTAGAGATGTCTCAACCAACCGACGTTACAACTCATTGACAAATGTACTTCGTCGAACAATTCTTTCTGGTCAAAGCTTCAGTCTTTCAACGCGCTAATGATTCATTTACAGCATATCACCAAAGTTAAAGCTTCCAGTCTTTCAACGCGCTAATGATTCATTAACAACCAATCACTAAAATCATCAGAAAGATTTTTATTTCTCCTTTTCAAATATATTTTTTATTATTAATAAAAATTAAAATTTTTATTATTAAAGTTAATCAGTTTAATGTTAGACCGGCTCAACTTTTGATATAACTTTTTTCCAAAAAAAAAAACCTATTGGTAACTGTTGACATTAGGACGGGATAACTTGCTATTGGAACATTAATTATATTGTGCCTATTATAATATTACACTATTACTAAAGAATTTATATTTCCACAAAACGTGCCAATTACCTCATTTTTTTGTTCGGCTTATATACTACAAAAATTCGGTGTATACGCACGCCACGCGTACGCAATATGCACGGACGGTGCATCTTGATCGTCCGTGCGTGTTTTCGACAGTCTGGATTTTAAAAAAAACTCTTCCAGGTAAGAGTTAACTCTTGCATGGAAGAGTTTATTTAAACTCCGGACCGTTGATTCCTGAAATAGACGGTCTAGACATATTTGTGTGCGCGTACATACGTGTGTGTACTTACGCGCAGCCGGGTTATATATATATTATTTCGGGTCTCATAATCTTATGCAACCTACGACAGTACGATGCATCCTCCTTCAGTGGAATACTTCCCCAAACTAGCACGCGGTAACTTTTCTGGAATTTGACAAAGACAATTTGGAGATGATCTGTTCCATATGGAATAGCATATTAATAATAATTTACCGCGTGTTCATTGAATTTGTCTTTGTGTGCATTATAGAAAAAAGAATGTTTTTGCACTAATGTTAGTCCACAAAAGGTTTGCCAGGTGAGACTTGTCAATTTTGCTCTCACCAAGACCTCCAATCCAACAAATAGTACTCAACACTTCCACACGTGGGCCATATTTCGGGGGCACAAAATAATAATCCGAACTGTTCATCTTGTACTTCACGCAGAGAAGAACATCTACGTAGAAAAACAGTTTGGTTGAATATTGATAGGCGTATAAACGGATTATTGTTTTGCTTTGTAATGTGGACGGTCGTGAAAGGAGATATACTTAGACCGTCTATTTTGTAAACAAAACATGATTTGTTCATGTGTCTATTAATATCTGATCGAGCTAATTTTTTACATGGAAATTTGTCGCTGCATGACGTATAAAATGAACGGTTTGAATTATTATTTTGGATCTGAGGTGAAACCCACACGCGAGAGTGTTGAAAGTTTTGTTGGACTGAAAGTCTTGAGAGGAGCTGAACCCGAGACTATTTGTGATTTGGCTGGCTCCCTGTAGTACCGTGGAATTACGTGGTGGTCCAAAATCACCAAACTCATTTTTTCATTGTTCATGCACTTGTAATTATTACATTCGGCTAAGAATTCAGCTAGTAGTAGTAAAAACATACTCTACTACTCTTAATCATAATTTAAGAAAGACCATTTCTTTAATTTACACGAATTTAAAACCCGAAGCGTATTTGCTCCCTTTTAGATCTCAAGTTTTAACCTTTCGGTTGCTATCAATTATTTTAAAGCTAGTTGTAAGCTCCACATGCCAAACTCTCTCATAGTTGCCAATTTTACGACAAAACACACATTTGCTTGTATTCCATTTTACTGTCTCAATTGTAATGTCTGTATAATGTTTGTATATGGGTACTTTGAAACAAGGAGTTTTTTTTATCTATCCGTAACTCTGTCGACTTAAAATACTTCATCCGTCCCAAAATTTTAGTCCATTTTTACTTTTTCGATTCACTTTTTAATTGTCTATATCTCTCAATTTATAATATTTTTCTAAGATTTTAAATTTTTTTTTTAATACTAATTGAAATCTATCAAATAAGATCCATATATTTCATATATAAAGTCTTATATATTACAAGATATATACTTTTTTTTTCATCAAGTTAGAATAGTAACATTGGACTAAAATTTTGGGACGGAGGGAGTACGTAAAAAACTACAAATTGAAGTTTAAAATAATCCCATGCAGTAGAGCTCTTGGATGTCTCACATTGTATCTCTGGATTGAATCCCATTTCTCTCTCCCCCATGTAATAGATTAGAAATGACGAATGAAAAAAAAAATAGTCTTCTTTTTTTCTTTTTTTTTCCCCGAGTTAAATAAGCTGAAAAAGCAAATAATCAATTAATTATTATTCCTTGCAGATATTTTTCGTTAATAAATTGAACAAGTCAAATTACTCATCCACTTTTAATAAAAGGACCAGGCCAGTTGTGTTTTCGTGGGTGTGGGGGTGCAAGTAACTCTCAAATGACATAATTACTCATCCACTTTTCGATGAAAAAATATGCTTTATTTTGAGGGATTAGGGTAGTTATGACATTTTCCCAATTTGTTTATTTCATTATTATAAGCAGGTCCAGGATTAGCTGTTGGTCAAATTTTAGATCCAATTTGAATTAAAAATTTGAAAAAACTTTTTCTTGTTGAACAAGAACCAAATTTGAAACTACTATTTTCAGTACGTGGAGGTATTCATAATGGTAAAATTCACTGACACCCCCTCTGTTTTACCGTAATCACACAGAGTACCAATTTACTATCAGAAATCACACTGGAGACCCTTACTTTATCATTTTGTGTAACACTGGAGTCCAATTTTCCTTTGACCAGCCCAAAAGTGATGTCTTCATCTAAAACAAGGTTTGATATTCCATTTTGCAATTATATGAGTATAGGATAAGTGTCCAATGCAGGATGCCGGTACACAATCTTGCCATTTGCATCTTCCAATTTTATGATATTTAGAAACCTAAAAGCTGTCGTAGACATTGTATTTGGAAAAGTAGAAGCTCACTTTAGCTAGACAACAAATTTAATAATTTTACATGGACGGAGTCCAATTTGATATCAAGTGTATTCTATAATTTACAATTAATTAGCGGAGATCATTATATATACAACATACAATATGAGTTAGTTTCCAATGCGTGTCATCGTACACAAGTATTACTTTTGGATGAGCATTACACTATCCTAGGAGTTATGTTTTGGAAGGATTGGTGATTAGACCCACGAGATCGCAGATGGAGCTAGAGTTTTTGGTTTTGGAAGAAGGCAGAGAGAGGAGAGAAGCAGTAGCAGAGAGAGAAGTAGTAGCAGAGAGTATATATGTATGACTTGGGATCTAGTAGGAGTATAAGAATTTGGATTAGCTTGAGAGTCCATATTTGTCTAAAAAAAAAAAACAATTTGGATACAGTCACAGTTTCTATCCAACAATTTGAGCTTTTTTATACAGTGTTATGCTCCCATAGTATATCACATTATACTTTTAAGGTCATCCTTCATCTAAAATTGTTGAGGACTTAAATGAATAAATAGTTTAAGGATTTAAATTTTTTGAGAAATTCCTTGCATTTTCTTCCCTTCACAAATCTTTTTTCTAATCGTACTCTTAAAAAACCTTATCGAATAAGCCAAAAAAAAAAAGGAAGAAAAAAGACAAAAACAATAACACAGCCTAGAAGCCAATATTTAACCCATAGCCATTGTAATATGAAAACAACAAAAAAAAAAAATTAGGCCCAAGAAAATAAACACATAACTAGCAGGAGATCTAGAATGTGCATAGAATTTCTTCGGCCTAACAAGAAAATGAATACACATCTGCAATGGATGTCAAAGAGTGAGGGACGCGATCTATGCAACTACATTAGTACAACACTACAACTTGAAATTGAGATATTAACATGTTGTTAACGCGTAGCGTGAGACGCATGTTGTTAGCGTTATAAGAAAAGAATTGGTTCGCTAATACAGTTCAACTAAAATCGATACCGAATCGATTTTATTTTTAAATTCCAATCGCGAACAAACTTAACCCATACTCCGTGAAAAACTAAACCAAAATCCAACTTTTTGATCATACGGTTTTTTTAATTTGCAATCCTAAACCTTGGAGCTACTAGAGGTTATGCCCAAGGACGGAGCCAGATCTTAAATATCAATGGGATCAAGTTCTTAAAGATAGCGATTTGACCTGGACCTTCTATCCACTTCTCCCTTCAATCATTCAAAGCAAAATAATAGTTTCTCTAACCAGTAGCGACCAACATTACACATGGCAGATTACGTTTCGATAGGGATAACACAGTTATCTGACATGTTGTGTATATATCACAAATATGTTTGTTTGGGCTTATCTAGTTTGCTTCTTATGTTTAATTTATATCTGCAAGTTTTAGGTCTTTTAGAATTCACGGTGCCAGACTGTTTATGCATTGATTTGAATCTGTAACTCCTTTATGTGCTTGATTTCTTTGTCGTTGACTCGCACTATTCGTCGAATTTCATGTGTCGGTTCTGTTTTGCAGTTTTCAGTATGTGTTAAGAGCTTATGCTCATGTCTCTATGAAATATAGTGGGTACCTTACTTTTTAACTAAATTTGTCTATCCTTTTTCGGTTGGGTTACCTATTAGCTTCTTATCGTTGTATTTTGGATGGATTCAATTATAAGTGCTATTGGGCTTTTTGACATGATATGCATTGCCATTTACATAAGTGTGTATATATATATAAAGTTTGTTGATTGAGAATATTGAATTGTGTTTTTTTTTTGGGTACACCATAAAAGGAAAAACAGGAACTACACTCTCCAAAGCCACCCCTCACATATCCGTCTTTAGAAATGGAATAATGTCCTCCGGCGGATTAATATGTGACACTATTTTCTTATCTTGGTCAGCTCCCATATTTGCATGTCTATCCGCAACTTTGTTGCCCTCTCTTAGAATATGCTTCAAGGCACTCTCAGTGACGTCCATGAGGCCTTAACTTGCACTCTTTGATCAGGACTAGATGTGGAGAGTGGTCAAGATGATCTTCATTGATCAACTGATCAACGCAATAGCAACTGCTGAATCAGACTCAATCTTCATAGCTTCCATTCTTTCGTTTTGGATGAGATTGACTTGCTTTTGTTTTCTACATTAAGTTGCACTGGTAAAATTTAGGATATTATTTTAATGTGCATGAAATTTTGTCGAGCCCACCTCATAAAATCAATAAGCCTAAAAAATTTAGTGAATTAAAACTTGTTATGTTTTCATAAGGAGTGGATCTCAAATGCACTTTTAACATATCAGGCTCGAGTGGATTCATTGATTCAACAACGTTACAACAAAAACACGTTTATTAGAATACACGGTTGAGTTTCAATTTACTGTTTAAAACAAATTGAACGTAAACATAATGTTTAAATTATCAAGATATCACACAAATGCATCACTAATTGAATGATGATATGTGAGAACCATTTCATAGGAAGATTTCCTGTAAAATATAATGCTCAAATTATAGTTGTCATGCTAATAGATATATTTCACATTACAAAGATTGCAAAATATATTGAGTCAACTTCTCTCCACTTTTGAGCGAGAAGGTCAGACGGGAATACTACTCTTTTGAGTCTCGATACACATGATCGCAATGATGGACGCAAGGGTGTGGGAGAGGGCCACGACACCCTTGACTTTAGTGTAATCTCATATATTTCAAAAAATTTAGTATTTATTTACAATTTATGTTGGTATTCTGGCCCTTAAAAATCTTGATAATTTTAAATAGCCTCTTCAAACTTGAATCTTTTATTACAATCCTTTCAACTCTAAATAATTTTTCATTCATCCTTCTCTTTGTAAAATTTATGTGTCCGCCTGTGCAAAAAAGAGTACAAACTCATGCGTCGGCTCACAATGAGAACTAATAAGATATCATCCCGAGGACTAGAGAAGTCGATCCTACAAATGAACTGAGACTATTCGAGGCTCACAAAGAGGGACATGGAATATTGAACTATCACCTTGAAGGACTACAAATGAACTGAGACTATTCGAGGCTCGATTCGGTGAAGACTTGTTCGAATTCGATTCAGGTAATAAACGGATTGAACCTGAGCCTCAATTTAAGGCTTGTTTATAAACGAGCCAAACCTAAACTTAACATTATTTGACTCGATTAGGCTTGCAAACCTAAAGATACATATGTATGTTTCATATGTATTTTATATAAACTTTTAGATGTACATAATGAAAATTTGATAGATTTTTACAAATATAAACTTTTATAAGTTAGGAGTATAAATTTAAATTTTAATATATTTCTATAATTTTATATATGTATAAATTTATTTATGTACAAAAAAAAAATTATGTGAAGTTTTATACCTGCATGAGAGCTTGGATGTACAAGCCGGTCTAGTTTGCTTGGCCTAATTACCTCAAACTCCAATTAAATCTTGAAATTTCAATGCTAAGGGTGTTTTTTTAAAAATAATTCAAATTTGTCTTTATCTGATTTTTTTTTCATTTATTAGTTTTGCAATCGATTTTTTGCTCGACGAGATGAATCTAAAAAGTTGAAAATTATTATCAAAACTAACAAATGCAAAAATAAACCGGTTTGGTTTAGTTTGGTTTCTAAAGTCCACCGGTTTTGGTTCTCCATTTTCTAAAAAAAATTAATCTAGTTTGGTTTTGATATCAATTCACCCCCTGAGACCAAACGGAACCGAACCGGTTTAATAGTGAAAACATATTTGGTTTCACCTTTCACCGTCCACGTGTATTGGAAGAAGCAGAAGTTGGTAAACCCTAGCTACACGGACATGGGGGTGTGCGCAGTGTGTTGTGCGGTGATTTTCAGCACCACGTCGGCATCGTCCCAACGATCGGAAACGTCCACCGCGTAGAGCTCGTCGGGTAGTGCAATTCTACCAAAAATCAACTTGATCGGATATCGTTAAGTCCCTCGTCAGAACAAAAATAACTTGAAAAAAAATAGATTTAATGGTTTTCATCCAGTGTTTCAAGTTATATGTGTTCCGATGAAAGACTTAACGATATCCGGTTGAGTTAATTTTTGGTAGAGTTGTAGTACTCGACGAGCTCTACACGGTGGACGTTTCTGACCGTCGGAACAATGATGGTGCGGTGCCAAAAATTGCCGCACAACACCCCCTCTGTCTAGCTACACTAGCACGAGTCGCTTCACTTTCAACATCCTTCATTTCGAAAACCGGATCACACCAAAAATCTCTCTTAAAACTCAAACCGAACAAAGACGAATTCGTTCCCGCGTGAGAAGGGCAGAATATTGTGCTGAACGGGTATCACCTAACAGTATTTAGCGTGCATCGCAGACGTTCAAATATATTTTGGACAGTTCCAAATTTTAAAGAGAGAAATCAGTGTCGTCCAAAACAGAGAGCCAGAATGCGCGTGCTTGAGCACGCCGGCGCCAAGTGGTGCGCTCGGCACCCAAAAATTTCTCGATTACACCCTTAAACGAGTTTTTGATCGGAGTAGCACAATTTTTCAAACATATTCCCAAAGTAGCTACCTTTTCAAACATATTCTGAAACTAGCACTTCACGCATTTTGGTAATGCGTTATAACCATTAATTGCCAACTCGGCACGCCAAATCAGCTCAGGGGTACACTGTCAGCTGTAATCGCGCGTAACCAAAATGCGTTGTTTTAAAATCATAACGCATTTTACAAATGCGTTAAGGTTTTGAAACCCTAAAATGCGTTAGAGTTTGAAATTTAGTGTTTTCATAACGCATATCTGAAGTGCGCTAGGGCTAAGTAAGGTTTGATCACTTACCCCTTTTTATGACTATTTTCCTCCAATGTAGAGTAGTTTTTGGCCCTGGTCCCTTGATGAAAGTTTTAAAGGATGTCAAGTACTTTAATTTTGACGCAAGAATCACCCAAAACTGAAAAATATTGGTTGCGTTATCATCATCTAAAGTTTAATAAAATTCTCAAAATTTTCCATTGAAATTACGTAAAACGCATATGGAGAATGCATTACCATTAGTGTTACTATTATTGATTCCCTGGTTGGTAAAACTGCTAATATTGATTCCCTGATTGGTAAAGCTACAAATATCGTACAAGTATAGATTTTGTAATAGCGCACTTTCGTTATGCGTTGTCATTCACATCCAATCCCTAGTGAAATGCTAGGCTTATCTTGGCCTAAAATGTTCAGCATATTTTTTACTTTTTTGAGTTTTAAAAAAAGTCATTTGTTTTGGACAAATAAGAAACTCCTACAACATTTTAGGCCAAAATAAGTTCAAAAAAGCTTTTTGTTTTCCCCCCTTAATAAGTCAAAAAACAAAAAGCATGCTTAACTTTTTTAGGCCAAAATAAGCCTTAGTAATATTTAAAATTGATTCCCTTGGTAAAACTGCAAAATATCGTACAGATTTAGTAATAGGCACTTTTGTTATGCGATGTCATTCATACATCCAATCACTGGCAAAGCCTGCAGCTTGAATCCCTGGCAAAGCCTGTAGTTTGACGTGGTTTGGACCTTCCGCATTATTATCGCGCATTATATCTATGCGATGTTGTTGCCTATCACGCATATTTAAAATGCGTGGTAAGGGTGGCTACAAGTAGTATTGCAGCTTCCCTCACAGCATTACGAAATCCAACCTAAATTTTCAAAAATGCCAATCTCTGTACTAGTATATGTCGGTGGACAAGTTCTCCAACAAACCAATGGCGGTCCATCGTATAGTGGTGGTACAACACTCCATCTAACAATGGAACGCGGCATAACTCTTGATCAATTGCAAGTGCTTATATCAAATGCTGCGAGCATGGCGTCCACGCATATGACAATAACATTTCGCTACCCAAGTGTAAGGTTTCCCAACCTCGCGTACGAGTATATAGGAGTTGAGCTTGTGGACAACAATGGCGTAGACCTAATATTTGATGTTCATGGAGAAGTACCAGGTTACGTCCCCGTTTTGTTCACAGAAGCAATTAACGGTCAACGGCAGCAACCGTACCACATTGTCGAACAACACCATCCGGGTGATCATTACCCCAGTGAAAGCTCTCGCCAACATTGTTATGAACACAACACGTCATTGTTGGCAAATCAATCTTTTCAACTCCAATCAAGTCACATTTTCCCTGAGAAAAATTCCCCACAATACCATTATGATAGCTTCCCAAATGAAATAGAACAACATGATGGGGGGGGGGGGGGGGGGGTTAGAGGATGAGTCCAATACTTCTTCCTTCGAGGATGTTGATGCGGGCTTGGATACGGACGAGTTGGAAGGTGATGACTTCGAACAGCATGGGTCAGAATCGGAAGACTTCGAAGCCATCCTCAACGAAGGAAACGCAGTGCCAATGCACCAGCTGCCATGCCCCATGTACACGCAGGACACATGGTCAAACATTTTCGACCCTAGTCCACCATTGCGGACCCAAACTCAAGTAGGATGGGACGGGAGATCGGATTTTTTCGTGGGACAGGTGATGTTTGTTTAACTTAATGCACAAGTTACATAAAAGTTGAATAAGGGCTTTTTTTTTTTTTTTTTGTAAATATACTTGTTAACTTTTCCTAAGGTGAATATATATTTTTTCGGGCAGCTCTTCTCTTCAAAGGCAGAGTTGCAACAGACAATGAAGATGTATTGCATGCTCAGAAACCATGTCGCCAAGACAGATAGATCGTCCCCCAAGACCTTGGTTTACAAATGCAATAATGATACCCCCTGCAATTGGCGACTTCGGGCATGCCATAAGGAAAATCAAGACATGTGGCAAATCACACAATATACAGGGCCACACACATGCTTGGGTGTCAATGTAAGTCAAGACCACAACAGTCTCGATGCTCGGTATATGGCACATGAACTCAACGAAATTATCGCAAAAGCTCCTGGCACGAAGATCAAAGCCCTCCAAGAAATTGTCAAAAAGTTAACAGGTGGATACATGCCAACATATAAAAAGATGTGGGCTGCAAAGCAAATTTTTATACAAAATATTCATGGTAATTGGGAGGAGTCGTTTGCAACACTGCCAAGATTTCTACAAGTGCTTGAACAATCCAATCCGGGCACGCAGACACGTTTGATATTGAAAGAATCGGGCATACCTGGAATAGGCACATTTCATAGTCTGTTTTGGGCATTCGCGCTTGCAATTGAAGGCTTCAAAAGCTGTCAGCCAGTTATATGCGTTGATGGAACCTTCCTGACAGGAAAGTACAAGGGCACGTTATTGATCGCAGTGAGTCAAGACTTTGAGAATCAGATATTTCCAATAGCATTTGCCATTGTCGAGAAGGAGGACAAGGAGAATTGGGGGTGGTTCCTCACATGCATCAGGCACTTCGTAACAGATCGAAAAGGGTTGTGTCTCATTTCAGACAGACACCCTGGCCTCCTAGCTTACCTAAATGATGATGACGCTTATGATTGGAGACCGCCGTATGCTGTTCATCGTTTTTGCCTCCGCCACTTGGGGGCAAACTATCATCGAAGATTCGGAAAAATAGTGGGGAATGAAGTGAAAATCACAGCAATGGAAGCGCAAAAACACAAGTTCAAGGTTAAGCTAAACCGATTACAAAGATTTGCGAACGGCCTTGTCTACGATGAACTCAAAGGCCTCGATAGAAAGAATTGGACATTTGCATACGATGGAGGTAGGCGGTACGGCATAGAAACTACCAACGTCTCTGAGAGCTTCAATGGGGTCCTAAAAGAAGCCCGACACTTACCGATAATGGCAACGGTTATGACTACCTTCTACAAGTGCGCAGAGTATTTTGATGTCAGACTTGTCAAATCCATGCAATTCAAGGCTAACGGGAACGATTTTAGCTTATTTGCCAAGAAAAAGTACGATAGATGGAATGACAATGCAGTGGGACACAACGTAATTGTGATCGACCGGGCCACAGGATTGTATGAGGTACATACGCCAATGAATCCAACAAGTCCATACAAAGGAAATCACAAGCACACGGTTGAGTTGCCAATGCATAGGTGTACTTGCAACAAGATTCAGCTATGGAAACTGCCATGTTCGCATGTGATTGCTGTTTGCAAAAAAATGCGGCTCGACCCTCGCCAATACTTCAACAAGTACTGGTCAATCGACACGACAATTTCCATGTATGGGTCTTTAACATTCAAGCCACTGCCTGACGTACCGTATTGGCCACCATACAATGGGCCTAGAGTTCTTCCTGACACAGAACGTCTCCGGGGTCGAGGGCGGCCGAGAGTAAATCGATTGCGAACTGAGATGGATTGGCTTGAGTCTTAACCACCACAAACCTGCTCATTATGTGGCGAGAGAGGTCACAATAAGCGAAGATGCGGAAGAGTGGGGGGACCATCATCATCTTAATTACGTAGTTCAGAAAATATGTAATCTCATATCATCTATGTATGCGAGGATTGAGATTTCTAATTAATTGCACTATCCATGTTCAATTTTAGTACCAATGTACCTGCACTATCTATGTATGTGAGGAAATTAACTTATTTTTATTCATTTTAGTTTTTACATAATACTTTCATTTTTATACATTGTTACAAATTTTGTTTCTTTCTAAAAATGAACAAG
Organism: Vaccinium vitis-idaea; assembly: GCA_963854785.1. NCBI lineage: Eukaryota > Viridiplantae > Streptophyta > Magnoliopsida > Ericales > Ericaceae > Vaccinium > Vaccinium vitis-idaea. The sequence goes on along the minus strand of OY978226.1, from coordinate 26,267,070 downwards.
GTAAAGTCTAAGTGTTTTAACTAAAATCAAACCATTCAATGGAAAGTCCAAAAGTTCAACAAAACAGAGGGCGAAAAGACTACGTAAATTAAGGTCTGATTTGTACCAGTACAAATTAGATCTACTAACTTCAAATGTCAGGGAGAAAGGACATTGTACGTAATTTATAGCGCATTCTCCATATGCATTGTACGTAATTTCAATGGAGCCTCTGTTTTGATGTTAAAATGGAAGAATTTTATTAAACTTTAGATGATGATAACGCAATCAATATTTTTCAGTTTTGGGTGATTCTTGCATCAAAATTAAAGTACTTGACATCCTTTAGAACGTTCATAAAGGGATCAGGGCCAAACGCTACTTTACATTGGAGGAAAAATAGTCATAAAAAATGGTAAGTGACCTACTTAGCCTAGCGCACTTCAGATATGCGCTATGAAACCCTAAATTTCAAAACCCTAACGCATTTGTAAAATGCGTTATGAAACCCAAAATTTCAAAACCCTAATGCATTTGACGCATTTGTAAAATGCGTTATGATTTTAAAACAACTCATTTTGGTTACGCACGATTACAGCTGACAGTGAACCCCCTGAGCTGATCTGGCGTGCCGAGTTGGCAATTAACGGTTATAACGCATTACCAAAATGCGTGAAGTGCTAGTTTTAGAATATGTTTGAAAAGGTAGCTACTTTGGCAATAAGTTTGAAAAATTGTGCTACTCCGATCAAAAACTCCCCTTAAACCCTCCAAACGTCGAATCTTACTCCCGCCGTCCATGGAGTCCATTCTGCTGGACCCTTCTTCGTCCTTTCTTCCCCTTTCATACGCTCCAAAGTACACTCTCACCAGAACTCAACCACTCCTACTCTCTCTCATCGCCCAAGAGACTAGACAGAGAGGACCGGCGGCGGTATCGTGCGCCATGGACAAGTCGGCAAAGAAGGAGGCGAAGCTGTGGGGAGGTCGGTTCGAAGAGAGCGTGACAGACGCCGTTGAGAGGTTTACGGAGTCTATATCATACGACAAGCAACTCTACAAGCATGATATCATGGGCAGCCGCGCCCACGCCTCTATGCTTGCTCACCAGGTCTATCTCTTTGATGTTTTGATGTTTGAGGTTATGCTAGGTTTTTTAATGTTTTGAGGGTTTCGATTTTGCTCTCGTTTGGTTGCGGAGAGAAGAATTGCGGGAAATTAGTACATTTTTGTCTAGAAAAAGATTGGTTGCTAAAATTTTGTACTGGCCGCAAAACGAGAACTTAAAAGAGTATATTTTTGTCTAGAAAAATTCAAACATTTTACGAAAACTGAAAAGAACTTGTTGATATCTAAGTAACTAGCTGCAAAAAGTTTGATTTTTTTTTTTTGACAAATTGAATTTATTTTAAGTTCTCGTTTTACGGATCGGACAATCATTTTGGGACGAAGGCAGTAGAAGCTTCGGGGGATGGACTTGTGGCGATGATCTTTGATTAAGTGAGAGTCTTGGTTTTGGATTTGTGAAGATGAGTGAAAACAAGATAAAAGAAAACTAAAAACTTGTGCTAGGATGCAATGTACTATTGTTTTGTTGTTAAGATAATAAAGCAACAAGCTGTTGAAAGAGGAAGGTTGGTTTTCAATGCTAAGTTTGTTTCCACAGAAAATGAAGGAATATCAAAAGGGATATTTTGAGTTTTATGACTTCAAGCAATGCACGTTAGTTTTGATCGATCATTCGTTCTCTTCATACATTTACTTATGAACGTGGATGGACACAAGATTTTACCTTTCGGGAGCGAATGCATATGTTGCCAATTGTTGTGGTGACGGAGCTCCATAACTTAAACATATTTTTAACTGAAACATTCCAAGATGGAGTGTTTTTCCCCAAGATTTTGTAGTGGCAAACTTATATAGCTATAACTACTACAGCTACAACTATAACTATTACAGCTACAAAAAGGAGTATTTTAAAACTTTGTATTGGTGGTCGACTTCACCAACAGGGCAGAACCAAAAAGTATTGGTGGTGGGGTCAAATATCTTGAATCTGATATGAATTTTGTGTGAAGTTATATTGAAAAAGACATGGGTTGAGCTCGGGCAAAAGTAGAGGGTTGAGTTCAGGTGAAAGTAGAGGGTTGATATCTAACAACTTTGTAGAAAATGAATCTAGATAGTAGATAGAATTATTATTGAATGATCAAAGTAGAGATACGCAAAGCATAACTATATTTTATGGGCCAAGTGTACATTAACTGTCTAAATACTCTACTTAACCAGCTAACACTTTCACAACAATTTGCATAACAACCTATGAAATTAATTCAGCTGTTACATTTAGTGGAACATGTCATGGTTGTGAAACTTAATCTGATTTAAGAGTTGGATGTGAACCTTTAGCTGGAGATAAACCTTTATTTGAACCTTTAGCTGTAGGTACTGAACCTTGATCTGGTGATTACCCTGATATACTTTACACGCCCTACAAACTGATGTCGGGAATCAACCAAAACGAGATTGGCTTTGAGGATTCAAAAGGCCTTAAAGAAAGTAGTCAGGTGGTCTGTGAAATAATCGCTCAAAGGGAACTTGGCATTTAACAGAAGAATAAGGCATTTAACAGAGAATAAGGGAGCCTATTTAACAGCTAGACTACAATGATTAGGGCCTCAAGCCAAAACTCAAGAGGTAAAGAAGTTTGTTGTAACAAGCAATAATAGTTTCAATGAGATGGGCATGTCTGTACTTAGAGGTCAAAAGAGTACATTAACTAACTACTCAACTTAACCAACACTGTCACAACAACTTGCTCAACGACTGGTAGAGCTTGTCCCACATTGGTTAATTATAACCTCCAAAATTAGTACATGAGCCTGGGCAACCTCGTCACTCATTGCCAATCCGGTTTGAGTTGGATGCTTCAACATGGTTTCAGAGCTAGGTTTTCAGAGGCTTTTGGACTAGACTCTCTTGATTGATTGTCCCCCTTTTTTTCTGCATTAAGCGCACCTTGTTTCATTATTCGTTGTTGTCCTTGTGATATGGATCATTTGTTTATCTCTCAATGTACGGGTCAGGGGTCGCATGCTCGGGGGTGTTAAAGCTTGTCCCACATTGGTTATTTATAACCTCCAAAACTAGTATATGAGATTGGACGGCCTCTCCACTCATTGCCAATCGGTTTTGAGGTAGATGCTTCAACAACAACTATCAATCTAATCCATCTGGCACACTAAGTGGAACATGTACTGGTAATGGAACTGAATCTGGTATAAGAGTCGAAGTTGAACCTTGAGCTGGAGATGAACCTTTAGCTGATCCTTGAACTGGTGATGTCTTCCTTTTGTTATGACAAAACTGACTGACACACAAGGAGTGATTTTTTGCTAACTTTTTTTTTTTATAAACTTAATAGAAATGGTGAACCTGATATACTTGACAAGTTATACTTTTAGTAAGGTTTTTTTGGGCAATTTCTAGTTTTTTAGGTTTGGTGTATGAAGTAGTAAAACATTTATTGCTTTTTAACACACACTTGTCATACCCTCCCTCCGCCCTTGTCCACTAAGCCCCACTGGGTCTGCCCCTGCTCAGGAACCTGTCCATAGAATTGTATTGTTTCTTTGTCGTTCTTGTATATCCGCTAGAAGGAAAGGTGAAGATTGATTGTTTATTTGTTTTTTACTGCTAAAGTTTGTCAAGAATGCATATGGTATTGTTCTTATTTGTATTGAAACGCGTTATAATTAGCTGATTTGTTGGTCCTCTGTAGGGGTTGATGAGCGACAGTGATAGAGATAGTATATTACAAGGTCTGGACCAGATTGAAAAACAAATTGAAGCAGGGGAGTTTGTGTGGAGGACTGACAGAGAGGATGTGCACATGAACATTGAAGCTGCGCTTACAGATTTGATTGGTGAACCTGCAAAGAAACTTCATACGGCTCGGAGTCGAAATGATCAAGTTCTGACTGATTTTCGCTTGTGGTGTCGCGATGCTATTGATGCAATTCTTTTGTGTATTAAACGCCTTCAGGTTGTGTACTTGTTTTTTTTTATTTGTCTTCGTTATTGGATAATTTAGATTGATCCATTTTGCAAAAAGCAATTTTGATCGAACAATTTGTTAAGTATTGCAGCAGCTGAATACCATAAAAAAACTTAATAAAAACATTTTATACACTGTTCGCTCACATACGACCGATTAACTCTCGGCACTCTCTAATGCTTGGCACTGCACTTTCTGAAGTGCACCCGCATAGGTGCTCTCCCAAGCTGAGAATCACAGACAAGTCAAAGAAGGATATGTGTCCAAGTCCCACACATGTCAAACACTAACACTTCTCGGACACATACTATATTCTTTTCATGGTGTCCGGAAATAAGAAATAAATCTCTTAATTTCGACACCTGCCTTACTCTCGTTGCAACTTGGACATTTCTTAGGTGTCTATGACCAAAAAACTGGCATGTATTGAGACTTCTTAAAACCTTGCTAACATGTAATTACCAAAATTTAAATTTTGACATCATTATCTGGTACAAATTGGACATATTTAAATGTTTACCAAATTTTGTAGAGAAGTGACAAAGGTACATTGAAGGAATATTAGGAAGAGAATTTACCATTTCCTAGATGTGTTATGCAAACAATTTCTTGAGTACCGTGTCCATCAAGATTCTTCATAACTTCTTATACCTTACACGTATTTTTAAGCATGGGACGTAAACTTATGGTGATAGATACATCGCTAAACATTGCTATATGCATCTCACCGGTGTGTCGGGGTTTAAGAGTATCGGAAGGCTTAAAAACCATTACATATTGGCCTATACAATATGTAACGACCGCTAATTAAAACCTTGCAGGCTGACAAAACAAATTGAAAATCCGTATTTATAGTTACGGAGGGGGAAGGAAATGAAGATGAACATTTGCTTTCATAAGATTACTAAGGCCTTGTTCACTTAGTAGTTTTAGTTTAGTTTAGTTTTGGAGATACAGGTAATGAGTGGAGAGAGATAAAAAGATAAATGAAGGTAATTATTACAAAACAAAACTAAAACTAAACTAAAACATGAAACTAACAAGGCCTAAGCTTTTTCATGATGGCATAAGTTACTTTCTAGCAGATGAATATCCTTTTATCCTTTTCTTCTTTTTCTTTTTTTTTCCCCTGTTTGGAACAAGTATGCTTATTTTGAATTTTCCCGCTCACTAGGGATCTTATGCTTTGTAATCTGCAGGTCTCACTTGTGATGTTGGCTGAGAAAAATGAAGGCCTGATAGTTCCTGGTTACACACATTTGCAGAGGGCACAACCTGTTCTACTGCAACATCTTCTCTTAGCATATGTCGAGCAGGTTCACATTGAGTTACTTATACACTATCTTAATCTGTGGTGATATGCTTTGTTTCCGCGATTGTATGTATGTTTGCTGTTCGCTCTGGAGCCTGGACATTATCTTTGCCATTATTCCATGTTTACGCATATGAGAACAATGGCAATCTTTTCTTTCGAACTTTGTACACAAAGTACACATGTTTTAGCGAGTATGAATGCCAAAAGGAACGCGAATATGGATTTATCTTGTATGTATTCCACTTTTAACTACATGCATAGCTTTGTAGTTAATTGGATCAATAACTGCTTTCAGATCTTGATAACTTTAAATTATCAGATGGATCACTGATGATTAAGTTTATTATGTCGTTTACTTAGCTTTGAAGCTAAATAGATCAATAACTGCTTTCAGATCTTGAATCTTGCTAACTTTAAATTATCAGACCTGTCACTAATGATCAAGTTTTTTTTTTTTATCCGAGTCACTGATAATTAAGTTGATTATTTTGATATTGTGACCACATCATAGGGTCTCCTTTGAATAGCACTTGCAGTGGCTGTTAACGATGTAGAATACTGGTCCACCTTGACTCCCAACTTCCAACTCTTGTTGCATTAGGCCAAAAAAAACAAGTGCGTATCAGTTGTAAATATGCGTGTTAGTATCACAAGCACAATACCTTTTTCTCTTTAGTCAGCATATGTTGTTTGGGGAGGAAAAAGATGGCTAGGAGAACATTACGATGATAATTGAAAGAATTGCCTGATACTTGAAAGAAGATATTTCTAATGGAACCAAGCAGAAGAAATGGATCCAAATAATCCACCCTACGTAAATGGGACAAAGGCTTGTTGAGTATTCGTGATACAGTTTTTAAAAACAATAACCAAACCATACCGAGCCTTTAAGTCTCAATAAATTGTTAGAAACAATAAAAGTTGTTATGGCTTCCTACCGGGAATTTGGTTGATTGCATGTTAGTTCCAACTTATTTGAATTGTCAGTCAATAATTTACTTTGGGTAAAACTTGATTGAATCCTCACGTTAAGTTGCTAAAGAAGTTTTGCTCTTTAATTTTCTGGTTAATTCTGTGATCTTAACTTTGGCAACAATGTTTCTCCTGTAGCTGGAACGTGATGCTGGTCGTTTACTAGATTGCAGAGTTAGGCTAAATTTCTGCCCTCTAGGTGCTTGTGCATTGGCAGGAACTGGGCTTCCCATTGATAGATTTATGACTTCTGATGCTTTGGGATTCACTGCTCCCTTAAGGAACAGGTACATAATGAAGCAATTTTAGCCCATTTACCTTGCTGAATTGTTAGCTTTAAAATCTTGCTTTTGTTCCAATTGAAGTTTTATTGACTTGGTGCACTACATTATGGAATTTCTAGACTGATCCATGGTCCATAAGGAGCCTATTGTTGATTCAATGTAATATTTCACATTGGTTATTTATTCTAGTATTAACATCTCTATACTTAATTGTTGGCAAATGTTCTCTTACGAGTCTTGAGCTCACCAGCATCATCTTTCAACGGGCTTTGGGATGTCCTCAGTGCTTCCTATGTGGGTGGAACTTGCATAAAGATAAACCATGGTCCATTTCAACGAGTTCAACAAAAAAGGTCAACTTTGATAGACAAATCGTCTCAGATCTCAAACTCCTCATACCTAATCTAACAACGAAAGGTTTCCCCGTGATACAAGTCATAAACTACCCATATTTTTCGTTCTTCTTTTAATAGTTCAGAAGTATATCAACAATGTGACAGCTGTGAACGGTGAACCTAGTCCATATTTCGACGATTGGCTGTTGGATATCAATTTCAGGTTGGGGTAGAGGGTGGGGTAATGGAGGAGAATTCTGGAGTTTTTCGTTGGATACATCTGGACACTAATATTTGTGGATTTTTTAAGTTTCTTTGAAATACAGTGCCCACCCTTATCTTACTAGAAGACATTGAACTAATTGTTTGCTTGTTGATCTGTGTTTCTTTATTCCAATTATGTTTTTTCATGACACAATTAACACCAGGAATTAAAGCTCCGAATCTCTAATTAGCATCTTGGAAACCACCTATATCATTCTTGAATTTTCTCTTGTTCATAGTATCAATTTCTTAATCCACGAAATTTACCACTATCATCGTGCCCATTAACTGTGCAGTAGCAAGGCATAATTGGAGCCCCAGCAGTCCAATATATTATTTGCTTCAATTCTGCCTCTGTATTTGTTTGCATTTTATTTCTTCTGGCTTCCTCTGATATTTGATGATCACTTTTGGAATAGCATCGATGCAGTTTCAGATCGGGATTTCGTCTTGGAGTTTCTTTCTGCTAATTCCATCATAGCTATTCATCTTTCGCGCATTGGCGAAGAATGGGTAATGTGGGCATCAGAAGAATTTGGATTTCTTACCCCTAGTGATTCAGTTTCAACAGGAAGTAGTATAATGCCTCAGAAGAAAAATCCAGATCCAATGGAACTCGTTCGTGGGAAGTCTGCAAGAGTTGTTGGAGATCTAGTTTCCCTTCTTGTGCTGTGTAAAGGACTTCCTCACGCTTACAATCGTGATTTACAGGTACGCTAGTTTTAAACGACGACAAGTGTGTTAACACCTGCTCATTGTAGGCAGGGGGTTTCAGTTGGATAACACTTTTATCCCAGATCTAATGTCTTTTCACCTAACATAATGTGCATGCATTCCTTTTTTATTTTTTATTTTTTATCATCATCAACCACTTGTCTTGTTTGGTGCTTTCACACGCCAGCTCACTGTCCTTAATATTTGATTTGATTTTTGTTGTCGTTAAGGTCTCATTGATATGTTGTCTTAAGAGATTTGATGTTTGAGTTTTTTCAAGCAGGAAGACAAGGAACCTGTATTTGACAGTGTCAAAACGATCATAGGAATGTTGGAAGTTTCAGCAGAGTTTGCGCAGAACATAACCTTCAATCAAGAGAGAATAAGGAAGTCTTTGCCAGCAGGTTATCTTGATGCCACTACACTTGCAGATTATCTGGTGAAGAAGGTAAGTAATTGCCCATGGCTCACTAATTGTTTTTACCTTCCAGGAGTACTTAATGCCTTCTTCCCTCCATAACTTTACCGATCAGTTCGGTGCCTCTGATTTTCCTGCATTTGAGAAGCAAAAACATAAAAACCATGTCTAATTATTTGCCGTGCTTTTTGGGCTGCAGGGAATCCCTTTCAGGACTTCTCACGATATAGTGGGAAGGGCTGTTGGGTTGTGCGTTTCTAAAAACTGCCAGCTTCAGGATCTCAGTCTTGATGAGCTGAGAAGTATTAATCCAGTGTTTGAAAAAGATGTTTATGAGTTTCTTGGAGTAGAAAATTCGATCAAAAAATTCTGCTCGTACGGTTCCACAGGTGCAGAATGTGTTGCTAGTCAACTCGAGTACTGGATTTCTAAGCTTGACATCAACAGAGTTAAAGACTTGGTGGGGCAATAAAGAAGTTTTTACCCTTTAAAGGACTGGTTGCTATTAGGTGAAAATTAGATCCGGCAAAGTATTGGAATAGCAAAAGATACCAGAGAATAACCCTTAAAGAGAACTTTAAGCGTTACCCTTAAATGATCGGCTATGAAAGAGTTTGAGACACTAGAGCCTTCTCGTTTTTCTCCGTTTATATTTTGTCCTCTTTTTTGTGAGCACATTTATTTGTTTTCGTTGTAGGCCTTCACTGAGTTTTGGTTGGAACTAGAGCCAGTATCTGGAATAAAAGAAGTCTGGCCCCGTATCATGTCATTATATTATTTCTGTCATCATGTTTGTTTTCGCACGTCTGAAAACTTTACACGATCTTAGATCTGCTGTGGGAAAATGAGTTAAGCATAAGAAAAGGGGATGAAGCGAAATTGGAATTTTTTTATTTTCTTTTCTTTCCAGTGGAGTGAAGTAAAGGAATAGATGTATCCAAGAAGCAGACGCTACTCTGTCTTCAGCCGGGGACTATCCTGCCATTGCTCTAGTCCCCGGAGTCGTTTGCCAGGAAGAAAGAGCAGCTTTGATCGACGTTTCCGTAGTAGAGTAGTTCTTGGGGGAACCACTATGGACGAGACCCTCCAGCCTCGATTCTTTTGCATAGTCCGGGGGCTGGCTACAGCAGAGCAGCAGGGCATAGCGGCGCCCTCGCCTGGCGGCATTCCTGGCCCTTTTTTTTTTTTGTTTACTGACTCAAAGTAATGGATATGCAGAGTTTTTATCATCTCTATGGATACTCAACAATCAGTCTTAAGTTTCTGCTCATTTTTACATGTCTTCAAGTTGTTTTATGGTATACAATAGGGGGAGCCTCTTTTGGTCTTGAAGAACCTGAAATTTCATTCAAAACTGCAACAAGTGTAAAAGAGACTAAATGGTTGGGTTCATATCATTGAGATACAGACTTCGCAAAGAAACTAGAGTGCATATCTTGAGTACAAAACAGTGGACTCATTGTTCGAACAAACCACTGGGTACAGTCATCTTTAATGAATTAAGTTACAGCAGCACCTCATTCTGCTAATCCAATCAGAAAAAAACCTGATCAATGGAGGATTGACCAACCCTCACCACCATAAGTCCATCGCTTCCGTTAGATATCAGCTTCAAAATCCACCAAAAGAATACCAACTTAAAGGCCTCGGTTCTCTTTCTCATCTGTCATTCTTTGTCGCCGAGTTGGACTAGTTGGAGCTGTAGCACCACCACCCTCTTTATTTACAACAGAAACATCTGACTGCTCAGAATTCCTCTCTCTCAAAAGGTTATTTGAGGCAGCTGACCGCATTGCTCTAGGCAACTGTAGCGGGATTTCTGCCTCAGTGGCACTGCTCTCTGGTTTCTTCACAGCTTCAGTGCTTTCTGGAAGTGGAGTTGGGGCAGCTGTTGGAACGAGTTGAATCACGGATTTCCTCCATTTCTTTCTCTGGTTAGGTTTTGGCGCATTAGATTTTCCCTGTAGCCATCACCAAAATGGTTAGTGCACTGTAATGTAATATGAATGCTAAGGGGTTGAGAATCACAAAATGGTCTTGTAATGAGTTTGACTACTCAAGTTCTTTTCCAAAACACCTTAGAGTCCATAACTGATTGACAGCTCAAGAGAACATAGGGGTGTTTGCGGGGTAGCATTTGGGGAGGTGATTTTAGATTTAGCGCATTGGAACTATGTCAGTATGTTTGTCAAAGCTTTTGCTTTTGGGCCAAGAACAATTTTTTAAACTGCTTAAAAGCTGATTCTGAAACATTTGGATTCTGATTTCAGAATCAGCTTTTGTAGAATTTAGAGTTTTGACAAAACAATACCGCACTCTATTCATAGAGAAAACAGAAGATATTGTACCACGGTATTGCCTATGTCAGATAAAGGCTTCCTTCTTGGCTCATTCCCATCATTTGCCTCAACAGGCTTCTCAGCTAGTGCACTCTGAAGTAGCCTTGCACCTTCAGAAGCAAGATCTTGGCTCCCCTCCGTTTCATCATTGCAATCAGCCAGTTTTGAATGCGGCAAGTAATCTAAGGCCTTGGTCAGAGTTGCTTCTCTATTGCTGCATTTAGAGGATACACAGTTGCACGAGACCCCACAACTTCCTCCACCAGCTCGGCATTCACACCTCATTGTCTTGCACAATGAGCCTTTACTGCAGGAGCAACAAAGTCCAGAAGCAGTTTTCTGAGTTACAGATGCCATTCTCTCATCAGAAGCCTCGGTTTTCAAACTTCCAGAATCATTGATTTCTATAGAGTCTGACAAGGATCCCATACGGCCATCAGTTTTAGAATTCCTTTTCTTGGCAAGCCGCTTTTCAGTAGCTTCCCACTCAGTGTCATCATCATCATAAGCTGCATCGAGGTCTGAATGTTCTGATTCAGATGTGTCCATGTCCACCAATAACCGACTGTTATTACCTGGATTGGTAAAAACCATGGAGCCTCGCGTCCCCTAGGATCAAGCAAGAACAAAAGGGTTATCATCAACAAACTAAAACTACAACCAGTTATCACGTCGGGAGGGGGTAGATTGGGTATGAGCCCAACCTTGACATTAAATGCACAAGGTGACTGGAACCAAAGATGCAAACCACCAACTTGTCCTAAATGTTAATAGGCTAAGCTTTTTACCACTGAACTAGTGGTCACCCCTTCTGACATACTAAATGATCTAACGTAACCCCAAACTACTTCTACTGTATATTGGAAATTGCAATGGCTCTTATGGCTGGAGGTTGTAGTTGTAGATGTACGTGTACAAGTAGCCGTGTGATACCTTTGGCCGTAAATCATAGACATGTGCTTCCCCGGAATTCAGGTCAGAATTCCCCGATCTTGCTGCATTGTCCATGGAATATTTCATCAAAGCTAATTTCTGTGACAAAATCAAATAGTAATCTTAGTAGCTTGAAATTTCAAAACACTAATGACTATGGCAGTGAACTAAGAGATTAAAGCGTGCACTAACATGCATCTTCTCCTGCTGAAGAAGCGCGGCCTTTTGCATTTCCAGTTGTCTAATCAAATTCACAATCTTTCCCTTCAATTCCCTTATTTCAGAATCTTTCTCCCTACAGTCCACTTCTTTACCCCGTAATTGGCACCTTCAGAAATCAGAGAATGGGGTTCAATGACAGAAAACCAAAAAAAAAAAACTTCCTTTTTTGTGGGTTCCCTTCGTTAGCTAGGATGATAATTACCTGGACGAAGACACTAAGTTAAATAGAAAATTCATTATATTTTTTGCTTCAGCAAGAGACCGAACTTGGTTCCAACGTCCTCTGCCGCTAAAAGCCCGTTCACGCTCTTCTGCTTCTGACAAGTGTGATGCCATTGAAACAAGGGAGCTGGATGAAGTGGCAAGCATATTTTCCAGAGCGAAAATCCTTGAGTTTCTTGCACCAGGAGACATTGTCTGAGGGCCACTACTGCAATAGAAAAATTAAGACAAGGTGTTTATGCAATAATGTCCAAAAAATAATCTTGATGAGGAAGAAACAGAACCTCATAAGTTACACAGAATAGAAGATTGAAAAACAAGGTTTCTGACCTTAAATTTGTTTGCCTTAAGTTCTGTGCTTCTTCCTTCAGCTCTGCCACCTCCTTAGCCATTCTAGCTCTCCTGGAAACCAAAACCAAATTACCTCAATCGATTGCAACTGGAGTAGATTGAACTCACTTAGTGTTTCACAGATCAAAGTATTCTAAACCGCATCATCACTGAGAAGTCAGAGAATGTTACTACCACTTTGGTATTTTATGTGTAACATTAAAACAGATAAACATGAGTCAATCTAAGCAACCAAAAAGACAAAATGCATAATAATACAGGCTGACATTCAATAGATCTGTCATTAGAAACAACTGTAGATTATCTAGATGATTTACGAGAAAACTACAATGTGACTCACTCTTCCATTTGACGCTCATATTCTGAGCGTACTTCGTGCACCCGTACTGTGATTTCGAGTTCATGCTCAATTGTCTGCATCAGTGTCTTCTCAACAGAGAGGTCATAATTAGAACAAGCAAGCATCAAATACGTGAGCACCAAATACATGAGCATCAACTTTAAGTAAAAGCCACACCAAACCCATCAAAGGAACACCACCACAACATCTTATTAAATGTGAAGTAACTTAGACATGGAGGCAGTCACACAGAGCTAAACACTGGTTTATTATAGATACCTGAATTCCAGGACCGTTGCTATTTCCAGCACCTAAGCAAACCACGAAAGATGTCAACAAACTATGCGTAGACCAACTCAAAGTAAAAATGGAACATGGAGCAAAAATATCCTAACCAGATGTCTCACGCGACGAAGCCTTTCGAGAATCTAATAGCTCTTTTAGCCGTTTTGTAGCCATAGAAGCTTCTTCTGTCTTCCGTTGCATAACCTGACAAAAAAGCAGATTTTTTTTGTTTTTTAAGGAATAACATTTTGAACAAGAAAAAAAGTAGAATGTCGGCACTTACCATCTTTTGCCTCTGGTTCAAAGCAAGTAGCTTGTGCATCTCATACTCGGTCCTTCTTCCTTCTTTCTTAAGCTGTTCACAAATGAAACATATCCCAAAGAAAGTTGATACTGGAACAAATCCAGAAATTGAAACAAAACAAGCAGAATATAAACTATAAACAACTAGATTAATACATTATCTTGGAAGAGATATATCTCCAAGCATTAAAGAAAACTTACAAAAGCACCTTAGTCAACCGATAGTCGAGAATAGTTTCTAATATCAATCCGATCCAACATAAACAATATTAAACTACTTTTGAATATAACATAAGACATCTACAAGTATAACTATACCTGAAGAACTTCTTTTTCTCGCGATGCTTTCCACAATCTGAATTGCTCAGACTCTTGCTTAATTTTTTGTTGCAATTGGACCTAAATAATGCACAGTGGAATCAACTACGAGTATATAGACATAAGGCTTTCATGTACCAGCCTGAGATGAAATGGGTACCTTTTGTGACTTTATTCTCTGAATCTCATCCTGTAGTCGTTTTGCTGCCTCGTCGCTTTTTTGTTTCTGTCTTAAGAGTTGAGCTTGAGCATCTTGTTTCTTTTTTAGCACTGTAACCTGCAAAGTGATAATGTTTTAGAGCAAGTAATACTAATAATATGACTAAACAAAAAAGGAGGTCGACAAGAAATCACAATGCCATAAAAAAAATGTAATCATGATGAGATAAGCAAACAAATGAAGGTTCACCTGGGATTCAAGAACATTTAACTTCTGAAGATAATCCTCCTTCAGCTTTTGAGCACCTTTGCCAGAAGTAGATGAAATATTTTCAAGATTGTACCTCAGTTCCTCAATCTCTTTCTGTTAATTGACAAGATAAATAAGAAAACAATTAATAGATAATGGAGTAATAACAAATAACACATCCAGAACCAACCTGCAGAGCCCTTTTCTCATGCTCCAATTCATGAACCTTCTTCTCGTAATGTTGCTTAAGAATTGAGGGGTCAACACTTCCAACTCTCTTCATTTCAGCCTTCAGAAAAGAAAGAGGTATTAAAGCACATAAAATGATCACAGCATGAAGAAGAAAAACAAAGTAAACCGTATTAGATTATTCCAGCCCAAGAGGATGATATGGTCAGAGCTGCAGTCATAGCTTAGTTGCAGCATTGGTTTACAACACAATATACACACCTTCATCATGTATACTTCCTAATCGCTTGATCCCCAAAGCAACAGAGAGTGACAGAGTTCAAGAAAACAAGCAAACACCCCATCCAGAATACAAACATATTCCAAGACTCACCCCCACCTTAATTGAGTGCAGGAACCAATCTAGCTAGTGGAAACTCCGGAAATATATGGAGATGGCGTAGTTCACAAACTTGCACAATAATAGTTTCTAGGAAAAGAACTTATCCACTAGTAGACAAGGGAAATAATTCTAAGACTCCCCTATTTTACTCATACAATATTTATTTATTCATAAATAGTTAATTATGTATTTCTAGCAAATCACATCCATAAATTAAATTATAGTACTTCTCAACTACCTAGTGGAAGAATCCAAAGGATATATTAGTGCTATCGTTTTCGAAAACGCAAGCATTCCATTGGCATTCGGCGAGCTTTCATGAATTGAAATGGTTGCAAATCAAGAAGGAATATTCCACGACACACGTGATGGGAAGAAATTATGCGTGCTTGTGCTTCGGCTAGGGTCAGTATTCATTACATGTATCATCTTTGGGCCAAGTAGTATTGACGCATATGATTGTAGTAAGAAGCAATGTTTCATGGGTCATCAGCTGACCCCAGTGTGTATCACTGTAGTGGCACTCTGCATTTAGGAAAGACAATTAGGACCAGTAACAGTTAACACTAACGTAAATTATGCATTTTTGAACTAACACAATCAAGTTAGGTAGCCTAATAAGGCTGATAGTTTTCCCTAATGCAGAGATACTAAAGTGTCTGTCAATTTTCTGCATTGCTGCAGTTGCATCTTGTTGCAAGGAGCAACATACTTCCACCAAAACACAATAACCACTTGCGGATCTTGAAGTAAATAACTGAAAGACAGGGATCTACCAAGATACAAGCAGGAGTTTTCAATTGAGAGAGAAAGCACCTACCTCCTTCTGTTCAAGTTTCTTGTCCAATTCCTTGAGCTCCATATCCAGTTTCTCCTGAAGAGAAGAATGTTCTAACTCTTTTACCTGGACTTCGGCCTCACCTGCATGTATAAGGCAGTGAGGTTACAATTCCCTTCAAAGTAAGCTAAATATATGAGCGCGTGGGTGGGTGGCTGCGAGTGTGTTTTCTCAACAAAGACGAGGTGAGAAAAGAATCCAGCAAATCAGATATCTTCGACCAGAAATACCATCGATAGTGTATAGCTTGACAGAAAGTGTGAGTTCTAATCTTGGGGCCCAATCAACCAGCAAAAGGCATTAAGAAGCAGGCATGATAAATAGCAGTGGCTGTTCAAGTCAATGTACCATGTAAAATATGGGAAATTCATACGCTTTAAGACTTACCATTTATTTCAACATCTTTTGTACTAGACCCAGATGACAGCTCGTGAATATTTGTAGAATATGAATCTCTTGACTGAAGCGCATCATCATCCAACTCAAGACAATCAACAACAAATTCACCATGTTTTGACTCTTT
This sequence comes from Vaccinium vitis-idaea, assembly GCA_963854785.1. NCBI lineage: Eukaryota > Viridiplantae > Streptophyta > Magnoliopsida > Ericales > Ericaceae > Vaccinium > Vaccinium vitis-idaea. Next base: position 26,251,078 of record OY978226.1, on the reverse strand, counting down.
TAAACCATTCAAGCTTTGCAAGCGCAACAGTTCCCCTTCTAATTCTTGAATTTTTGATACATATGACTTCAGCAAATCAATATCCTGAAGGGAAAAACAGGAGGTTCTGAAACTCAGTTCGTCTAAATTCATTATTAGAATATTGCAATCATATCTAAGAAAGTACGAGTACAAAAACAAAATATTAGAACAAACCTGATCTGAAGTAGAGTCAATCTCATCCCAAGATTTACCATTTCGAGCTGATTCAATTATCATTTTGAGTTTATCTTTTTCAACCTGTAGAAGTCAAGACATAAAACAATTTTATAGCGTCTTCAACAAAGTAAGACCAGTAAGGTTTAAAAGCTCATCAAACTACCTAAACAACCCAAATGAGACAAACCTGAGCATCAAGAGCACGTTGCGTGAGATGTTCACAAGCAATTCGGCGTTCTTGAAGCTCCCCTCTTAGCTCTACATTGCTTGCTTCAAGCAAAGAGATCTTGTGCTTCAGAATCTGGAAAACAGAACAAATTTACATAAATTAAAGCTGCCCCATCTAACACAAGATATTGAGCACATAAATTGAATTGGGTCAAGAGGCCTATCCCCTTTGATGCCTTCTGGCTTTAATTTGGGGGCATGGTTCCACCACAAAACATCCCTTGAGTTCCTTGATTTTGGGGTTATAGGAGGACGCTATTCCAGTGGTAAAACTTTCTGAGAGCAAACACTTTGGCATATATCGCCAAAGGTTGGGTCTATCTCCACTCCTCCCCCGCCATTACTCCCATTGATTGCGGAGGACATGAGCACTCACCGTACAGTTATTGTAACACTAAACCACACTGCACATTCTGAAAGAAACTCAAGTTAGTGCTATACCTGAAGCTCCTCAAAAGACCCACCAGAGTCTCCACGGAGAAAAAGGAGCTCGGTCTGCAGTTGTTCAATTTGGCTGCGCATTCTTTGCATTTGAGCTGTCATTGGGTCCCGGTTGATCTAGTGTAGAAATAAAATGAGACGTCGCTAAAAGTATATCATGCAAAAATAGTTCAAAAGTAAAATAGCATTAGGTACGAAACTAACAATGGCTTTGTTCTGAATATTGCGAGCACGATTGGCATACTTCAGAGTGTTTAAGGTCTCCTCTGTGTTTGTGTCTGCGGGGCTCACACAAGCTGCATTCATAAACAAGGAAAGAGGATACCAGAGCATTAGAAAGCAAAACCGGAGATGCCTAAGGTACTTTAAGTTCCGATACTTGACAATTACAGCCCCTTTCGATGGAGAGATTCCGTGAGAAAAGTAAAGAAAGGGGTATGGTTTCTAGCCAAAGCACTGAAAGCAGTCATTTAGATTGAGTATTTGGCTGAGAATTTGAGAGAAAAGTACAAAAATGAAATGTTTTGATTGGCTTTTCTCCTTTCTCATCCAATCTCTCCAAAAATGGTGAGATTTGGTGAGAAAGGGCTCCCCGTTCTTATCTCTCCCCCACCATCCAAAGGGGCTATTACTATTAGAAACTATATTTCATGCCGCGTACCTATCATGACTGTTTTGCTGTTTCCTCCAAGGGAATCCTACAAAATCACATGCCAGATTAAGTCACACAAATTTTCGTCACTTGAATAAATAAAAGTAGCATTAATTCCATTGCTCAGCAGACACGAACAATAGACTAAAGGCTTCACTGATATCTAACAACATCATGAACCATTTGCAAAGCATGTCAAACAAATAAGTATAAAATAAACTATGTATTATCGCACTTGAAACTTCATGCTGTGTCAAATCGTTACTTGAGATAAAAGAAGAATGACAACAAGGTATGTTTCTCCATCCTAAATGTTCCGCTGGTAAAATTTTCTACTTCCTGTAATAATAATGCCTTCAGAAATCTAAACACTAACAACAGTTAGCAACTTAGCATCCTGAAAAGATTCAGTTTTTGAAATAAAGTCGGTAAGAATGCAATATTATGGGTAACATTCAAATGAATTTGTTTTCTTTTCCTCAATTATATGCTAAAAGCCAGAGTATCACTGGACAAAGGAAATCAAGCGATCGGTGGCATCGGCCCTGAGAAAAGCCAAAGGGAACCACATTTTTATGCATATTCACACAGGATCAGCATAAATCTTTGGCCCACCTTTTGTTTGCACAACTCCAGAATCATGCAAAGCTCCAACAATTACAGGAGACTCGCTCTCAGCTTAGAAGCCAACTATTTTTGCAGTATGCAGCAGAGGTGTTGAGCAATAATGACCACATAAAGCTTGATGACTCACATGGTTTACGTACAACACTACGCCTGAACATTTCAATCTCAGCTAATTTTTAGAGCAATATCATTTTTGTTGCTTCAAGTGTGGATCATATTTTTCACCGTCCCCAATTGAATTTCTTTCCTTTATCCTACTTCAATGTTAGCATGTTGAAGGGTTTCTCATCAAGAAGCCAAGAAGTATTGAAGTGATAGTATTAATTCCTGGGTTTAATTGAAGTGATAGTATTAATTCCTGGGTTTAATACTGTTGAGCTGGATATATTGTAATAAAATTCAACAGGAAATGATTTGCGAAATAGTTTTCCTACATGTACAGGCATGAAAAGTTAAACTTTTAATTACCTGTAACAGACGCGTTAACTTGCTATCACGATATGGAACATGGCCTCCTTCTTTCCGCTTCTTCTCATCTCCCAAGGCACTTATCACATTACCAAGGGCCAGCAGTCCCTTATTGATATGAACACCTGGGGTATAGTAACCAAAAAAAAGAAGAAGTTTTTGAGTTATGCACTCAGGAAGATCCGAAGAGAACTGAGTACTACTTACCAAATACATGGCAGCCCAAGGCAAATGAACTAAATTGCTCTATCTTGCTTCCAAAACAAAATTCTTCTTACACTCATCGTTATTCCATTTTATTAAGCTATTCAGTTGACTTTTTACCTTTCTGTCTACTAGTTGTCTCCCAAATTCGAGTTCTGATTCTTAACCTAGTTTACATTTAAAAAAATTCGACTACCTTCGCGGAAACGCATCCCATCTGCTCCAGTTCGCTTCGCTCTTTCAGAACCAGCAAGATCTACTAAATGAAGTTTTGCACACAGAATATCATCCCCGCCATCATTGTGGGAAGCTCCAGTCGAAGCAGTTTTCTTTTGCTCCATGGATATCGTGAATATAGCATGTGAACGACTGGAAGATTATGCAAAACATAGATGAGAAATAGTGCAAAAATACCATCTCAATTAAAGCAAAACTACTAATGCCTATGTACCATGTTAATTCTTTGGACTATTTAAAAAACAAACAAAAATTTATTCTGTCTATCTTGTCACATAAGAAATGTGAACATAATAAAACTTACTTGAATCATAAGCACAAAAATACACTCTAATTGTACAGCTCGTGCAATTGATTAGCCAGTTCAGTATGCAACATTTTTTTTTAATCAGAGTATGCACCATGACTGTGAAAGATTATGTCAAGCGAAACAAAATGATAAACAGAATAGTAGAAAATGATAATGAACATTGAAGTTTAAGTAATTCTTTGACCAATATTAACCAATTCCATCCCCATCCCCCCATAAAGGGAAAAGAAAAAATATATTAAGTTGTTTACTCGTACTTGAGTTCAATGTTAGAGCCACAGAATTAGAAGCAAAGCATGAGCAGAATGCACGTGACAAAAACTATTGCTATGCCGCAGTGTTGTTAAGAAAAGCACCAAATAATAGATGCATCTGCATCCAACCAGTTATAACATGTACATTCTATAAAGTCCAAACCTTGATTGACTGTTCATGTTTGTGCTTCCAGTAGCACGAGATAATGCACCACGCATAAGAAATGAAGCCATCTCTTCTTTTGTTCTGACCTCTGCCTCCGTCACACCAGCAAGTGTTATCCCCCCATTCACAGTCTCTCTGATTTGAATAGGAACTCTTGCAGGTCCAGCAGGCTTTGCTAGAGACATTCCATCAGCTCGAGAAACAGCTGGCGGGCTCTGATCCAGTAGATCAAATACCTCTTCCTTAAATATCTACAATGCCACAAGTTCATTGGAAGCAAGTCAATGACCTATCCAACGGGATAAACATAATGGAGTACAAAAATGCGCCGAAATTAGTTCGTATACTTACCTCAATAAACGATATTCTAATTAAGAATTCAGTGGAATCTCTAGTGGCCTGTACTCTGGAAAATATAGTTTCCACCACCTTAGGAATAATTCCACCGTTGTGTTCTTCTCCATTGTAGTTTGTCCCCATTGTGTATGTTTTTCCCGATCCAGTCTTACATTTCAAAAACCCACATAAAACTTGGTAAGCTCACACCTTATCAAGCAAATTCCAACTTACAAAAGAAATAAAGAACAAATAAAGGCAAAGTTTGTGAGCTCAAATTTGGGGATTGCTAATTTCTCTCTTCACCACTTTCATAAACATCACGGGGCAGTGAACTAATAAACATCATAAGATATGTGGATGCCAAACCTGGCCATATGCTAGCACAGTGCCGTTATAACCGTGAAATAGGGCATCGACGATGGGAGCAACACAATCATCGAAAATACGAGAAGAAGGGTGACCTGTGCTTCCAAATACATGGTCAAATGTGAACGCATGCGACCCAATTTGAATCTGTTTGTACACAATCAAAATTTTAAACATTTGCTAGACAGTGAATCAAAACCACATCTTTCAGCTTAAAAGGTTTACCTGCGGTTCACCCGGGACAACTGTGATACAGTCAGTACAGCCAACCAGAAGCTCTGGGGTTACTAATGGTCTGATATTCACCGCTACTCTCACACATTGTGACGAGTCTTTCGTCTCATTATTTTCCATCTCCAAACAGTCCCTCAAACAATAGGCGACACAAAACCCTGATTTGAAAACGAAACAAGAACTGGAGTGTATAAGCGTAGGGTTCAATGTTCTACATTCGCCAGATTTATATTTGAACTTAACCAGCTATCATTGCTGCCCTTAGGGTTCACTACACAAAATATCAGATATGTAAATGTAACCCTGATTTGAAATTGAAAAGAACTGAATGTACAACCAAAAAAAAAAAAAATTAGGGTTCAATGAACTAGATTCGCCGATGTTATATTTGGATTTAATGAGCTGTGATTCTTTGCCCTTAGGGTTCAATACAGGAAAGAAGAAAGAAAAATTCAGATATGTAAATGTAACCAAAATCTGTCTCGACAAATCTATGTATGTAGGTTTACATCAACACATTTGTATATGCGTATTGTATGTATTTGCCATTGAATTCTGGATAAAACTACAAGGGTGGATGCGATTGAGGTGAGTTATGAGGCGATTTGAGAGGAAATATGTGCATGAAATGCGTTGGCGATTGAATAATGAGATTTGAAATTTACCTGTGGAGGATGAGGAGAAGGAAGCAACGGTAGAGAGAGAGAGAGAGAGAGAGAGAGAGACGACTGATTTCGAATCAGAGAGAGAGAGAGAGAGCAAGGAGGATCAATAAATTGAATTGGAGCAAAGGCGCTGGGGTCCGAAAATTCAAATAACGAAGGGGTGTGGCACGTGTGAGGGGTGTGGCACGTGAGAATTACCCGTCAAGTGAGGAAGCGAGTGCGTTTTTACACATGGTTCGTTGAGTTGTCCGGAAAATATTTGGCATTTGTTAATTTGCATTGCTTTTCTTAAATAGTAACATATTACTGTTTTTTCAAATTTTTTTGATATATATTTTTTAAGTTTTTCAATTTTTCTTGACAAGAGGAATGAAAAAAATATGATCAAAAAACAATTAACAAAATTTGACCGAAAAAAAAATAGCTAAAGATTATTCAACTTTTGTTTTGCCTATTTTAAAGTTTTTTCAATTATAGTCTATATTCGGTTTTAATTTTTCAATTTATGTTGTCAAAACAAATCAAGAAAATTCAAATAATTGATCAAAATTTTCAAATAATTACTAACAACGAAAATAAGTTGAGATAATTTAAAATCAGTCTTACAAATATCAATGTGAATTTGAGTCGTTATTACCAACCCGAATGAGAGTTGGTGAAGAATTGTTCTAGCTAATGCGGTAAAGCTCTTGGATGCCCCACACTGTATCTAGGTATCGAGTTTCATTCCCCTCTCCCCCATGTAATAGATTAGGAATAATGAATGACAAACAAAAAAATAAATTGAGGAACCTTTGGAGTGGCAAAGTTATTTGAATTGGTATTTAAGTTCAAAAAAATCTATTTGAGATCATAATGATGATAAGAATAGCTATGTGTCAAATTGCTTTGAGATCATAATGATGTTTTTATTTATTTATTTATTTGAGTTCATAATGATCTTTAACAATGACTTCATTCAGGACTTTTTTTTTTTTTTTTTTTTGCGGTGTCCCATTTTGTGTCTTTATTTATTTGTTTTTTCCGATCGCAAAGATTTTAAAAAATTAAAATGCTGCGTATAAATAACAAATCATGCCATAATTGTGTTACCTTTGCATCTATCTTACATGCTTTAATTTGAATGAAAAACCTTATGCTTTTTTTAGGAGATTGGTTGGTTTAAGTAACTAAAGCCAATAACACACGTGTAATAAGTGATTAAACGACTGTTAATCACCCAGTTTTACTTATTTTTATATTTCAGTTATAATTTTTTCAAAGCAAATATGCAACACGAGCCAAACATACCCTTAGTTTACATAATTTAGCGAAATCTAAAGTGAGATTAAAATTGAATGATTATCGTTCAAGCAAATTTAAAATGTGGTTCAATCGAGTTAATCACAATTCAAACTCAAGCACTTTAGCGTAATTTTTTAAAAAAAAATTGAGCCGAAATTATAAAATGCAGAGTTCAAATCGCGTTAGAATTAAGATTGATTATGTACACCTTATGTTAACAATTTTACTGACAAGTTAAATATAAAGTCAATATCGAATAACTTGGTTTATTTTACAGCCTCAAAACTACTAATATTTTCTCTCATCTTTTTTTCTTCTTTTTATTTCATGTTTGAGCAACTAGTATCCAAGTCAAGCACAAAAATGATGTTGGAAACACAACTTGTACAATCTATCTCTCTCATGGCTTATGTGAGGACCTATCTGCTAACCCTCAAGGCCTCGTTCAGTTGTCAAGAAATGATAGAAAAATCAACTTTCCCATAACTTTTGGAGTGTTCAGTTACCAAGAAAATTATGGGACCCACGAATGTATTTTTCGCACTAGGACTCACTTTCCCTCACAATGCATCCTGCAAAAAAAAAAGTAATTATGTGTCGTGGGAAAGTTTGTTTCCGCTAATTAAACTTCCAGGAAATTTCCCTTCCCTTTTACTTTACTTCACTTCATTTCACTTTTCTCAGGATTAACTTTTTAACATAACATTCTTGGCAAATGAACAAAACCTTAGTTTAATCACATGGCTTAAAAGGTTAATCTTGAGTTATACAATAGCTCGACGCTTGCCTTTATATATTGCACTGCAATTTCCTTGCCCACTGAAGTGGGACTTGGGGGTATCATAGTTTATTGATTGCATCTCCAATTTTATCAAATTTCAGAATGTTTTTTTTTTTTGAAAGGCCCATTGCTTCAAGCTTAGGAATGTTAAATTTTTTTGAAGGCTGATGTAGTAATTTGACACCCTTAAAATTTTCCCTTCTGGGTGGTCGCGGAGGTGGCAGGTGGCGATGTGAGCGACGGTGGTGGCCTGCAGTGGTGGGGCGCTAATCTCGTTGGCTTAGGGTTTCCTGGGTTTGGGCTTGGCTTTTGGTGATTTGGGCTTTTATTGTTGTATTGGGTATGTCTTTTTTGGACTAGGCCTTTAGGTGTTTTGGGCTAGGCCCAATGGGTGTTTTTTAGGCTTTGACTCAAATGGTTGTTTTTTATTTTTTCAACCATTGGTTGGAGTCCCCTCCCCTCCCCTTTCTCCCTAACTTAATGTACCATTTGTCAAGTTTCTTTAATATATTTTTTTCCGATCAAAAAATAAATAAATTTGCTCTCAGGATCTTTTAAAAAAGAAAAGAAAAAGCCAACTGCTATTTTTGGTAATTTAAAAAAGGCCACTTTTGACGCTTGATGTCAATTTTGAATCGTAAGATTGGTGTGAACTATGATGTCAATTTTGACAAGTGGAGTTCCATGGTAACATCTTTGAAATTTTTACAATCATTTATTCTAAAAATTACTAGGTACGCTATCAATTTCTCTCCACACCCTTATATCTTCGTCTCCTTCTAGCAATGATGACGATTCAAACCGTTTATATCATCAAAGACAGAACTAAGAGTTGGCTTAGGGGGCCAAGGTCACCCACCATTTTGAAAATTCCAGTAATTATCTAGTATTTTTTTTCTTATTGAGGTAACACATTGAGAAACATTTATTTTTTCACCATATAATTGTTTTTGGTTTGTTAAGAGCACCTATATATATTGTGATTTTGCTTGGTTATTATTTTGATATTTAAATTTTTAGATTTCTGACATTTGAAATTTTGAAATATTGTTGTCACATTGTTGCCCACTCAGTTATGAAATCCTAGTGTCATCCCTGTATATCATAGAACCCATCATTTCATAGGATGAAATATAACTTATTCACGTGATTATATATTATATATGATATAAAATTATTTTCTTGCACAGATAAAACACTTTCCGAGATTTATTATATGAACCGTTTGAATTACTCTTGTAAACTCAAAATAGACCTACAAAATGAGAACTTGGAGGGGGTGTGGAATTCAAAAAGAGGTTAGTTGATCCCCTTATATTTGAGAGATTGCCCCTTTCGCCCAAAATTACTGGGTGCTCTTGTGGTGCTTGAACATCTTTCAACACTATATATTTTTCGGGAGTCCGTCTATTATTTAAATATATGACTTCTAAAAAAAATGTGCGATGATGAAAAATGACAAGGCACCCATGGTGGTGCTATAAGAGAGCCCAATAGTTTACTCTTTTTGGCACCAACAGTATGCTGCAGTGTTCTATTTACTGCAGTAAGAAAAGCCAAAACTTGTATTATGCTCAAATTATTTCTCTATGTTATGGTTTGAATCCAACGGGCGGAATGGACATTTGAAATTTCAGGTAATAACGGTCAGGCCCCTTTTTACCAGTGTTGCCCTAAAGCCCGTTATACAACTCATTACTCCATATAATACTTTTCAAAACGGCTGAGGTTTCAAAAGCATAGAAATTTCCTTAAAAAGAGGATTCTGTGGGCCTTGGGCCACCAACTTGAAAGTCAAAGCAACATAACATAACATACAGAAATAATTTGAGTTTATTGTTTTTGAGCTTGGAGGCTAAAAGTTTTTTTTTTTAAAAAGGCGGGGAGGAGCTTTTCGATTTTTAGTTTTCTATTCTCATTTTAGGTAATTGGCAAAAAGACTAATCTATCCCTAACCTTTCGATTTGAGTTAATAATTCTTATACGCTAGTCACTTTATTTATTGTTGCCTTTACAATACAATAATAAAAAGACCAAGGGCAACATGGTAAGAAATCAAACCCATAGTTCATTTTGACCATATTCCCAAACACAAATACTGTTGCAAAATGCATTATGCACATATCTCCCAAACACTCTACAAATTCATAATACATTCTAAAGTAAAAAATGCAAAATACAAAAATTGAAAATTAGGGCTCCCAAACTGCCCCTATATCACGGTTCAAGTTTTGAGTGATAATAGTTTTGCTCTTTTTCCAACTCAAAAAGTTTCTCTCTAAAAATTTTTACTTTTGTGATTCCTATTTTTTCGTCTTTAGTGATTTTTAAACAAATTATTTACGAGTATTTTATTTAATTTTTTTTTACCTTTTTGGATGTATATGAAAGCTCTATTCACAAAGTACAAAAGTTTGTTAAAATGTTTAAAAAATTGACCAAAGATGAAAAAAAATACACAATTCTATACAATCTTTTTATCTCAAAAACTTATCTGATAAAAAAGAACAAAAAGTCCTACAGAACGTGAAGCAGTTTAACAAATAAGTCGCAACTTTCTTTTTTCTTTTTGGTAAGGTAATTTATTATTAAGAAAACCAACCAGAAACATGGACCAAAGGCATGGCCATGAGAGTGCCTACAAACCTTCACAGAGAGATACAACAGAGGAACATCCAAACAAAATACAAAGGAACTCCCAAAACAGGGTCCCCAACTAGACTACAGAACTAATTAGAGAACAAATATTGGGAAAACCCAGCAAAACAAAAGAAACTACATCAATGCTTCAGCACCAAGTGAGGATTCAAAAAGAATGCAGCAATTGAATACTTTGGAACGGTGAGAGGGAAATTCCTCCACAAGGTCACAACTTTCTTACTTCAAATATTGAACGGATCCGATCACTGTTGCGAGCCTCGGGTGGGCCTAGAACGGGGGATCACAAACTAGCTCATGGCCTGGTCCTTGTTTCAAACCCCAACCAGGTTTTTAGCATTTTGAATTAAGCTTCAGGTTGGAGGGAGAGATTACTCACTCCTAATCCATTTCCTAAGCTAAGCCAACATTTGAGATGACGTTCGTCATCTCGAATTAATGCAGTCCCAGAAACAAATTGTCAAGAAGAGACGATTTTAACGAAGTGAACATCAGAAAAATGCGGAACTGTATATTCCAATCTTACTGGGCGTATCAAGAACAAACAAATAGAGCGGAAAATCCTTAAAACACGATAAGTGATTTCCAAAAGCTCATGTTCATACTAATTAAGCCTGACACATGCAATCGCGTGCGGGATAAGTATATATAGACTGGTTCTCCTTCCTTAACCTGATTTGCCCTTGTCTGTTCTTATGCCCATCCCGCGCTGACTGCTGAAACGCTGCCCATTCAATGCTCTTATTCATAAAGAGGTTGCCCAACAGCGCCATGTTTGGTCTAATGGACTTCAAGTTCTGGTAAGCTCGATATCCCAGCTGGTAATACAAGAAAGTTGGATGAAATTGAGATTATACAAATTCCCCGGGTAAAATAAATATTCTTGGTTTGTACTGCATGGTATATACATGTAATTCACTTAACATGTGCGATTTGGCATCCTTGCAAAGCATTGGGCAAACCAAAACAAGATTCATAAACCACGCGGTTGGAAGCTTAAAATCAAGCTGCAAACACAAAATCCATTGACTAAGGCTGTGTTTGGATCATGTATTTTTGAAAGATTTTGCAACAGAAAGGAAAATGATAGGCCAACCAGCAGAATCAAAATGGCTTATTCATATCATTATCTTCTCCTTCACCTTTTCATTTCCTCGCATAAGAAACTTCCAGAAATTCATTAGTCCATGACCAAACACAACTTACAGATTCTGCTTATTCCAGAGATTAGCTGAACAAAACAGAACGCATGTAATATGATTGGGTGCTTACCATAGCATTGTGCATATTGCCTGGAGAAGCTGAGATGAAGATATCACTCTGCATGCTCACATAATAATCAACGGCTGCTGATAAAGAAGCCTTTCCTTCAACCTTTGATCTCTCCTCTGCGGTAGCAAGACTTCTCCTATCCTCCATTAGTGGAAACAATTTGCGTAGAGTAGAGATCCTTGCTTCTCCACCATAAACCTGAAGAAAGTTTTTATACTGTTCTCAAGCCATTTCTGAAAACAAAGTTCCATTTTCACTAGAGGGCACTGGTACATGGGCTGGGGTGCGGGTTCATGACCAAGCACCAGACCTTCCTAAACTAGAATTGTAGGAACTGCGATGTGTCTAAAGTCAGGTATGAGTATGCAAACATGTCTTGAGCATATATTGTATTGTAAATGATAGATTATTCACAAACAACATGTTTGTGAGTAGAAATGTACGCAAAATGAAATGGATTAACGAAAAATGTGAAATTTTCTATTTCACATCCTTGTCACTGGTTACAAATGCTTTTATCAGCTACTGTGAACTTCTTTTCTTCCTAGTACAAATAAGAGAGGATTGAAATGTCTAAATTGGGTACAGGTAGCCGACATATCACACCCTTGCCCAAGCGTCAGGCATCCAATACAAATACTTGCACATGTTACAAAGAGTCCATGCAACATAGCCAGGAGGTTCGAGGAAAACTGCATATCTTCCTTGTGAAGTTCCCAAGGATGAGATAAACTGTAGTTATGTACAGTAGAAGCATATGACAAACCTTATGGGAAGCAAGATAAAGCCTGGTACTATTGTTGAAGCCCAAAGCTGCCAATAACAGTCCAATCTCTTCAGGAGTCAACGGGCAACGGCCCTGATTTCTCAACTCCTCGTCGGTGAACTGAGCATTGAGGACTCTTCCCTGCCAAAGCACCTGGCGGTATTTTGCAAGAGCCAACTTTTCAGCTTTACCCCCACCAAAATCACAAGCTGAATGAGCAGCCATATCCTGTGCAAGGGCACGTTCGTAAAACACAGTTTGAAAAAAATGCTAATTATATCCCCTACCCCAACACTACCCCATGGGGTGTTTGATCTTGGATTTGAGGATGGATTTGTGCACGGGAAAAGAAGAAGAGATTCTACTTCCTCACCTTTTGATAAAGCAGAATCCCTATACTTTTCTTTCCTTCCACAAATTCAAGAAACAAATACATCCTCAGACACACATGGAGGAAGGAAAGAGGAAGAAGGCCAATACTGAGTCACTAAGACAGTCATAAACACAGGCTTTTTCTCTTTCTGAAAGTACCCCAGTAAAATTGAAATGGACAATGGTAATGAACATTGGCTACAGTGGGAAATCAAATTAGTTGTTTCATCTCTCTCAGTAAGACAGCAAGACCCTAGAATGCTTTCCATCAACTCTTTTATTTGCCAACTGCAGCATTATTACTGTGTAGCATGTAGTGTGGTGCTTCTGATCTACAGACAGAAATCATGAATTGCGATAACTGAAGATATATTACCAGGAGCTGAAGTGACTAGAATGCATGCTTTCCAGTTCTTACCAAGCACCAGTAGACACTACTAAGGCCCAGCATGTACATCCCGATAGACATAGCGATCCAGAGGTAACAAAAACGGAAAAAGAGGACTTCATAATATTAGAGGAAAATGTCTAAATGAAAACAGATTATACCTTATCAAAACGAAGATGAAGAACAACAAATTTTCCAGCTCCTTGTTTGCTACGGACATCTAATCTTTCATCGAGAGTATTCTCCCCACTTACTCTGCTCTTACTAGGACTCCGCAGGCGATTGATGAGGGCATCTCCCAGCGACCTGATGTGGGGAACAAAAACTAGTGCTTCAAAGTTGACTCTACAACGTAGGTGCTGGATGTCTGAAGGCATGTTGTCAAAAGCCAGACGGTGAGAGAATGGGGCTATAGCAGCGATCCCATAACTGTAACAGTTGGAAACAGCTTTGAAAGTCAAATTAATCGTATCACATGCAATAACTAACATGTCAAGTTGGTCTGCAACTCAGAACCAGCTAAGTAGAAGATCCATCAAATAAAAAATTAGGGTGTCAAAAATATTTGTTGATGATATTCTCTCTCACAGGCTTCAGTCAGTTTACACTTACTACGAATGAGGTCAGTGGTATAGTAGTACTCTGAATCATAGTTGTCAAATTGCGAATCGAATCGAGAATCGGAATAACCCTTTTCCAAATCGTGAATCCAATCGAATCGTGAATCATAATGATTCGGTCTAAGTTTCAAAAATACTTGAAAATTGTGTCTATGCACTTTCATAATAAAGATACATTGTAAAATTGACAAATTTAAGCTTAAATCAGCATTGAAGTTTTTTTCTAACATAAACTGATGATTACATGGTCTAATAGGAAAGAGTAGATATTTGTACATGAAACTAAATACTATAATAAAATGGATATATGCGTATAGATATTAATATTCATTATAAAAATTGAAAGGTTAGCCTTACAACAAATAACAATAAAAGTTTAGTACAAAACTAGTTTATATGGCAAAATTAAGGTAAAACCGCTATAGTGATCTCACATTAGTCGAGTGTAATAACTGTGGGAAACCTTGATTCACATATAGATTCGTATCGTTTTTGCATGAATCGTGAATCGTATGATTCACTACCGATTCTAGATAAACCTTGATTCACCTATAGATTTGTATCGTTTTTCTTGAATCGGGAATCGAATCGTGAATCGTGCGGTTCTGACAACTATGCTCTGAATTACACTTCCATATCGATATCGACTCAAATTCGAGGCTCAAATTTCTGTTTAGAAAAATAGTATCATTGTAGCATGTTGCTTGGTCATCACTGTAGCATGTTGCTTGGTCATCCACATGTATCAATTTTATCTTCTACACAATAGGTCCATTTGCTTCGCTTTTCATATTGAAATGAAAAGTTCCTTTAAAAGACACATTTTTAGGACTTGCTTTCTTTTCCTCTTTTTAGACAATGAGCACTCATTTTCTGAGAGGGGAAATTGAAAAAAATGAAGATGAAACTACAAAGGAAGTGTGAATGTAGTGTGTGCGACATATGAAAAGCGAAGCAAATGGACCTATTGTGTAGAAGATAAATTTGATACATGTGGATGACCAAGCAACATGCTACAGTGATGACCAAGCAACATGCTACAGTGATACTATTTTTCTAAACAGAAATTTGAGCCTCGAATTTGAGTCGATATCGGGTGTAGCTGCCTTTGGGTTTGGGGCCACCCTTGCTAATATATTAATTCTTAATTGCAATAAAAGCAAATTTGTCTGATCTCATAACAAACCCAGTGACCTCTCTGATCAGCTCCAAGAGTTTGTACCTAAAAACACTGTTTAATTTAACAAAAAATAAAATAAAAATAGTAAGCAAGCCACTGCATTCTTAAGCAATAAAAATTAAATAACCACATACCTCTCCAACATGGGCAAAACATTTTCCAGGTACCAGTTAGCTGATGCATGCACAGGGGCTGTTTTAATTCTAGTGTCTCGTATCCCTGTAGCATAATATTCCCTGGTGCTCCATGAATATTTGCTAGGAAGCTCTTTTACTATAGAAATTTCATCATTAAGAGCACTAATAAAGTGATCCACGTCAAATATTTCAGTAAATGAACTGCAGATAAACAAATTAATTTTCATTAGTAGCCAACTTTTGCAGATTGAGAAATTAGTGCGGTAAGCAAAGATTGGCTTGCTTGTACCATACCTTGAATCTTGCCAAACAGGGTTCACTTCCAAGTGTGGAATCACTAGTGTTGCATTTAAAATTTTAGCAACAGCGACTGCATCACAAATCTTTCAAAAATGAACTAAAGTAAGTGAAATATGCAACACATTTTCAATAAATAAAAGATTGCAAAATCACTAAATTATTACATAGAGCACATAATCATTCTTATGTGACTCATTCTTGCACAATACAAATGCTAAATGACAACTCAAATACCCCCATTCTTTGTTGGTTCAGGCCTCCATCAAGGAACACTTGGATATAACCTTGAGATTTCTTTGGTGACTCTACATAGCACACATAGGAGTAATATAAGAAACTTTCCTCCATATGGAACCATGCCAATTCCAAAAAACCACACCTCAAATAGATATGATAATTGGATAAAAAAAAAAAATGATGTAATTAAACTATCTAGCAGAACATCATGAAAGGCAACATATGAGCAGGTACAAGTTTAACGGCACTCACGAGGGATATTTGTAGATTGAACACAGGGTTTCCATTCTTGGTAGGCCAAGGGAGACCAAAGGTCAGATTGTTGTCGGTCAGACTGAAAGGAAAAAAGGAAGAATAATGCAAATTTACACAAATGTTGATGAACTCTATAATCTGGAACAGCTCACTGAATAGAAAACCAGATACTTAGCACCTACTCACAGTTTGTTGATGTAAAGCACCCAGTAAGAGACGCAAGTGCTTAGGCTTTGGAGCATTCCATTCCTACCATGCAACAGTCCTTTGTTATATAAACAAAAAGGCAAAGATTAAAAAGGCATAGATTAAACCCAAGGTTCTAAAAGACGCTAGTCGGTCCCAGGTCGGTTGACTGCCGACTTAGGCGACTAATCGCCGACTTTTGCCCGATTAGTCGGGTTTTGATCAAGTCGGGGGACACCCGACTAGGGACTTTGAGCCGACTAGTCGGCCGACTTGACCAACTTTTAGAACACTGATTAAACCCCTGTTTTTATAACACAGGTTGCACTTTTAGAACTGAAAACACTCAGTTGTTTTACATTGAAGAGCCTCGGGTAATTCATAATCACCATCCACTTAAATTTGCAATTACTGAAACAGGGCTTATTCTAAATCAGACATAACTTATCACTGAATATTGAATACCAACGCTAAGTAAAACCTACATTTCATCTTCTTTTCAACTATTAAGTAAAGTACCACTTGAAAGTTAGAAGCATTTCAAGTATACAGTTATGGTTAGGGTGTACACTGGACACTTCAATACAGTGCATGCATTACTTCCAAAGTTGGAAGCTAATAGAACCTCAAGGATGCATGCATATAAAGTTGCTATATGGAGTCTACCCTAACTTATCTTCTCCTTTTGGGCAATGAAGCGAGGAATCAATTTTAGGTTTAACTTTATGACCATTGATAAACAGTGTAATGTAACAACGCTCGTCTTCGAGGTGTGCGATGTTGAGAACACAAAATTTAACCTTTTTTTTGGCTCTCTTTAACAGCTTAAGTTTTTAAGTGCGCTGGTTCATTATTAGATCTTTGACATGCGGAGCTTGATTGTAAATTGAAAAGACATAAAAAGAAGTAAAAAAGCTTTAAGAACCGGGTTTCACCTGACATCTCACCCAAAATTGCCACCTTCCATGAAACACAATCTAGACTTGTATAAGAAACCGCATCTCTGGGGAATTCTCTGTAGATCTGTCTCCAAATGGGACTGTAGAAGATAGAGTCATTTGGTCCCTTACTAGCTCTGGGCCACAGAGAACTGGGGTTTTCTGTGGCCCAGAGCTAGTAAAATCTGCCAGGGAAGGTCTAAGAACTGAAGGGGCAGGGGTATCTTGGCATAAATTGGTTTGTTTAATAGTCATATTCCTAGCATGCCTTTATCCAGTGGATGGCCTTTCAGGAAGGCTGGCTACTAGGGGCTGGCAACTAGGGATAGACTTATTAAATGGAGCATCAATGGTGTAACAGATTGTGTGCTTTGCAGCAGTGCCGACAAGACTCATAGCCACTTAATTTTTGGCTGTTGTTTTGCTGGTGACATTTGGAGATCTGTAATCAATAAGTGAGAGCTATGCATTTGGAAGCTGAAATGAAATGGTGCCTTCCAAATGGTAAAAGGGAATCTATGATGAATGTTGCTTAAAAATTGGCTTTGGCTGCAACATATTACGAGGAGAGAGAGAAACAGAAAGATATTCATACAAATGGGCAAGGATGGTGCTGCTATCCCTAGGTTGATCTGTGAAGATGTGAGAGCATACATTTGTGGTTGGAGGAACAGAATATGTGAGAGCATACTTTTGTGGTTCGAGGAACATCACCCC
Source organism: Vaccinium vitis-idaea (assembly GCA_963854785.1). Lineage (NCBI taxonomy): Eukaryota > Viridiplantae > Streptophyta > Magnoliopsida > Ericales > Ericaceae > Vaccinium > Vaccinium vitis-idaea. Next base: position 26,233,598 of record OY978226.1, on the reverse strand, counting down.
CTCTAGTGACAATAATTAGGATTTGTAATGCTTGGGATTCGCCTAATGAAATTCCAAGACATTGACTGAAGTCTTGTGCTTAGGCAGTCATATCGTGCTTCTGTTAGAACATGTGCGAAGCAGTGAATGCCACATCGAACCAACAAAATAAAGATTGGGTCTTAATATAATGTTGCATGTCTCACTACTTACAGTCTTCAGCTTTTAAATGGGTCCGATTTCATTCAATTACTATTGGGCCCAAGTGATGTGGTGGACTCTGCACTACCCTTACGGATTGGGCCTTGTGCATACAGTGGTAGATAAATGCATCTATAAACTTCCAATTGATTGTTCTATTTAGCTTCTCCTGTATTGGGTTCAAGGCTATCCCCTTGCCCTGGTTTAGTGGTTTCTTCTTGGTCGGTTTTATATGCATAACTTTCTAACCAAAAAAAATCGTACTTTTAATCTAGAAATGAAAGAAACCACATCACATACAACACAATTCGGACTCTTAGCATCTCCAACTCATGGTTTCAAATTGGAAATGTCAATTTTTTTTTTTGAAGGCTCATGTGGCATTTTGACGTCTCCAAATTTGACACCAACAAACCTCCATCTCGAACATTTTAAGTATATAAAAGTACAAAACACTTCCTTTATGAATTCCAAAATGCCAAAAATGGATTTCGCATGAGGAGTCAAATTTGAAGCAAATTTGTGTGGAGCCAAATCCAAAGTTGGATTTGACATCAAGGTTGGTTTGAAGGAGGATGCCAAAAGTTCCATTTTCTACTCAACGTAGGATTAGAAGCAACAAACCCATCAACGAGATGGATAACATTTCCAATACAAGTCTACCCAGGAGACTAAATTGATTTCTTCCTCTTACCATGATTCTACAATTATCTTTAGAGTTCAATACAAAACACAACAGAGAGAGAGACGTACGGAGAAGATGGAAGGTGAAGCGCGGCCCAATGGAGAGAAGAGATTTGGGGAGAAAATTGGTAAGAGAAGCACCAGTAGACCCGTCAATGCAACTCTCTGAGTCTGGCTGCTATGGTTGTCTGGCCTCATGGATCGCCTTGTTTTTTTTCAATCGAGGAATTGCGTAGTAGTATTAGAAATTCCCATGAGAACGAAAATCAGTACAGAGCTAGTTGGAGACGAAATAGTCGAGTGTGCCCTTTTCTCCTCTTTCTTTATTTTCTTTGGCTCTGTTTGGTTGCTGAGGAAAGAAGTGGAAAGGAAGGGAAAATTAAAAAAAAATCTCCCTTCCCCCTGTTTGGTTGTTGATGTAAAAGGAGAGGGAAAATAAAGGGAAAAGAAAGAAAAGGGGAGGAAAAAGAGAAAAGAAAATTCCAGATCATGATTGCCAAAGCTTGCTGCCTATTTCATCAAAAAAAGAAAAAGAAAAAGAAAAAGAAAAAGGAAAAAAAAAACTTGCTGAAATGCCTTTGCTGTCTTGAGGAAGTCCATTTTTGGGGTTGCCACTACATTCCTGCTGTTATATAAGCAGTAAAATTTACATTTAAAAGTTGGTTAAAACAACTTTAATGCCATTTTCTTTTCATTTTCCTTTGGAAACCGAACAAGAGAAAATTCATTTCATTAACTTTCCATCCATTTTCTTTACACAACCAAACAAAGGAAAATACTCAACTTTCCTCTTTATTTTCCTCCCAATTATTTTCTCTTCTTTTCCACTTCTTTCCTCAACTTCCAAACTAGGTATTTTTCTGTTCTTTTTTTACTTCCCATGTACTGTAATTTTTCTGCAAATGCCACACTTCAAGTCTTCAACACCTTTAACTTTCACTTTCAATAAACACCTACTCTGCTAATTGCACGGCCAATTTTTTTGTCCTGTAATCCAAAACCCACAATTTAAGACCTTAAACATTTGACTCTCTATTAACAATTACATTTGGTCCTTCACAGAGAAAAAAAAAAATCAATTACACTTGGTCTAAAACAAAAGAATTACATGTAGAGCTTCAAACACGCTGAATTGAGCTGAGTTTCTGATTATTTTGGTTCGTTTGTTAAATTTTTAGCGAACTTGAGATTTGAATTTGAGTTCAATGAAAATTCGACGGGCCGAGCTTGAGCCAAACTTGCCTGGGTTTCAGCCGAACTCAAGCTTGTCTACGAGCCTAAATGAGTAAAAAAAATGTCAAGTATTTGTGCTCTCATACAATTCTAAAACTCCAAAATTATTATTTCTCTGTATAAATAAGTTCACATGTATATAAGATTATAAAAAGATACATAGATGGAGTATAAATTTATAGTACTTTTAAAAGTTTATGCATGTATAAGTTTAATATTATGTATGTGCGGTTATTCATTCTCATACATCGATGCTCAGATTTGTGTATTTCCTTATGTGCTCCTAACATTTTTTTATTTCAGAGGGATTCTTGGAGGGTAGAGACTAGGTTTTTTATGTATTGGAAATTAATATAGAAATTAGTATTTTTTTATTCATAATACACTACAAAATTAGTCTTTTTAAAAGAATGATATAAGAGATAATCTAATAATTGGGCTTGTAATTGTTTTGTTTAGACCTACTTAATTGTTACTAATAGAGTTTAAGGCGTTAAGGTGTTAGAAAGTGTGGAGTTTTCATTGTAAGTGAATCTTTAAATAGGTGGTGGAATTAGAATCACAGTACAGAGAACCGGAACAGAGATTCGTTATAGGGGATTTGAAGCCAAAACACCCAATGGCCTAGCTCAGAAAAGGTATACCCAATACAAAACATTGAAGCCCAAACCTAAAAGATGGAAACCTAGCCCTGCTTGACGCCGCCCCACATAACTAGATCACCAACCCACCCCTTGCCGTTAGGTCCATACCAATCACATCCAGCAATGATAAACCGGCTGGTGAGCGGAGCCGACGTCGGAGAGGCCCCATGACAATGGCAACAAGCAAAAATAGTTGATTGACGTTGTTAAGCCAAAATGGATTCACCCAACATTGAACCCCACCCCACGGAAGATTGAAGATGCCGGTGAACAACGGATCAAGATGACGAAGCGAAAGGGGAAATGGGACTCAGGGGAGTAGGAGAGAAAGGAGCCACCACATGTAATTTTCTTTCAATTTATTTACAACCTTCAAATTTCTTAGAAAATGTTTACATGGAATTTCAAGGCATAGTTAAAAGGTGAGAAAAGTTTAATATTTTTTGAAATTAAATATTTTCAAAAAGATTTATCAGTAGTTTCACATTACCATCACATGTAAATAAAGATTGTGTTAAAAGAGTGAAAAAAAGTATGCGCGACTCTTAGTAGTTACAAAAGGAATTTATTTTACTATTTTTCAATTAGGCTTTTCTTAAAAAGTCCTCCTTTTTTTCTTTTTCTTTTTTTTTCGATTAATTTTTTTTTTTGGATACATGCCAAAAGTATTCACAAACATTTTGTATCGATCACTGATTTTTTTGGACTTGATATTTACAATAGAATCAAAGCCGGCCCTAATGTTTTGGAGGCTTAAGCTTTTTTCAAAATCTTAATAAGCAAAATGTAAATAGATAAATTACACTTCCGAAAACAAATACTAGTATTCATCAATAAAAAAGAGACTTCAAGAGAGAAAAAGTTTTCATTAGTGAACTTGAGATACAAAAGCTTTCAAGGTGTTTTGGGCAATGATGCTCTCACCTATTTACAAACATCAACGGAAGAAGTCTAGAACATTTTGTACAAGTTTCTCAATTAATTTTCTCTAGAATTCTCTACCATCATCTATACAAGTCTAGAATTATGTACAATATTCTAGATAATTCTATACAAGTCTTCATGCTTCTGTATGGTTCTAGGGAACTTAAATTCTAAAACAATAACCAAACGTTCCACAGTTTCAAACTCGTCACTTAAATAAACTTCATGTTCCTCTTGGTGTCTCTCTCGTGTTCTTCATTATCCAAATATGTTTCTTCTCTATTTCCGAAATTCTCTTGTTCTTCATTTCCCGAATCTTTATGTTCCTCTTTCTACTATGTCTTCAATCAAACTTGAACTCTTCTTTTATGACTTACTCAAAATCTTATCAAGAGCACCCGCTTGAGATTGAATTATGGTGTCTACTTTTGTGATAACCCGATTTTTCATAAATAAAATTCATGTTTCATTATTTAATTTTTCTTTATAAGAATTTCGTCGCCTAGTCCTCTTAGAATAATTTTTCTACTCAAAGGTGAATTTTGAAACGGAGCTCAGATACTGCAATTCGATAGTTTTACCCAAGCAATCCTCATCAATTGTGTCGGTGGAGGTATAAGAATTAGAAGTTGGTTAAGGGTGTGGTTTATTTATTAGGAAGACAAAATTGGTTGTGAAGTTGCATCATTTTGAAAGGTGGGACATTCCAATTGAATTTTGCCTCTTCTCTTGTCTTCCTCCCTGCTGGCCATAACTCTTTCTTAAATAACCTCTTTCGTTATTCCAAAAACCAGAGCATCACTGCTCCATACACTCTCCCTGCCTTACCAAAATTTCCACCACCATCTTTCCACTTCGGCCATTCCGGCAAAATCGTGCTACTCCAGTCACTCCCACATTCGTTAACTCTCTCCCTCCAAAGTGAAGTGACACAAGTTCCGGGGTCAACTTTTTAGTTAGATTCACACGGTAGTGCTTTGGTTCACGCTACAAGAGGTGAGTTGCGAATATACATTGGTTGCATAGTTTATTTTTAAATGTTTTGTGATTTATGAATTGCAAATTGGATCGATAAAATACGTTGAAAATAGATGTCTTGTACAGAAGCATCATAGTGCATAATAAGCACAATTTGGAAATGAGATTTTAAAAATGAGCATGGGATCGATTGAAAAGGAAAAAGTGAATGGACTATATTGTCCGTTTTGGCAAAACATCTGGGCGTTGAGTTTTGGCACCTAAAAGAGCGGATATATCCGGGTATCCTATGGACTTGATGTCATTTCCCAAACGGTGGGGTCGCTCCCCCAAACAGTTGCCGGTGTCCGCCCATAAAAGATGTTAAAGGTTTGGCAGTTTGCTGAATAACTGCATAAATGATTAAATTACGGTTTGACAGTTTTGAGCCTGAATAACTGCATTATTGATTATTTTATGGTTTGCAATCTCAAGCTCGAAAACTTGTATTTGAAGTTAATTTTTGTTAAACTATTTTCCCATGTTAATTATGGAACCTTTGTATATCGTGACGCTCACTGGAATGGTTTTGTTTTTATGAATCCATTCCAGAAAATAATAGGTAAAAGAAGGCACTCTGGATATCGTGTGGTTATTGATTAATGGTTGCTCCTACTGCCGTCATTTTATGTGAATCAGTTTCACTTTGTAATAAAATTGAGGTGCTCCTAAATTGTATCTCTAATTTGTATTGGTGGTGCCAAAGCTGTGGTATTCTTGTTGCACGTTAGGTCAGCTCTGTATGTATTTTGTCAAATTTAATGTTTCGGCTTTACAATTGTTTAGATTTGATTATCTTAGAAAAGCTGTACAAATGTGATTTTTTTTTATAGAGGCCTGGGGTGATTTGGGATCACTGGCCGGTCATGATTTTTAACTCTTTGGGTTGGGTCGCGACAACTTTCTAGTTATTGTGAATTTGAAATTGGGCCTCTTTTGAGTTTGAAATTGGGCTTTATACGATGTTCATTTTTTTTATTGCAAAAGATACCTAGGGGTACCTACAAATACTAAAATTATGGAGGCCCTTAAAATTCTTATTTTTTGGGGCCTAAAACGGCAGCAACACTTGCTTTAACTCAGGGCCAGCTTTGGATAGAACACAATTGCTCACTGAGTTGTAAACCTCTACAAACATTAACAAAGGTTACAAACGAAGGTGAGTAGGTCTTTTATGTTTGGGTAAATTTCACTTACCTCCCCTGAGGTTTCTGACAACAATAGATACCTCCCCTCAGGTTTCTGAAATTGCACTGACCTCCCCTGTCACTCTTGTCGAGTAACTTCCGTTAATGGTGAATTTACATTTTTATCCTTTCATTGACCTCCCTTGAGGTTATAATAACAACAATACCTTCCCTAAAAAAAAAATTTATTTTTAATATAATTTTTTCACTTTTGATTTTTTTTTCCCCCCTCACTAACAAGTCAAGGAAAATTGATTGAACATTGAACTAACATGTTATCAACTCTTAAAAGTAGATCCAACTCCTATATATGCACATGAGCTTTATTTTTGTGAGAAGAAATAATATTAATAGATTTTTTAGTATTTAATAACTGAAACAACACATTAAAATATTCATACATGTGCAAAGTTAACAATTATGCACGGGAGAATTCTCAATCTAAAATGTGTTGCTCTGTTGTTTCCTTTTTCTTTCTCATTTTCTTAACCCGTGTAAAGTAGTTGGTGCTAAACATAAAAAAAAATTGGGTCCAAAACATAAAGAAATTTTGTGCTAAAAATAAAAATATTATGTGCAAACTAAATCGGTGCTAAAAATACATAAATTATGTGCAACATCATGATATCCCTTAGTTTATTTGCGTTATCTAGTGACAAAGTTATGCATTAGATTTATTATTGTCTTTCTTCATTAGGGAAAAAGAAACAATTTATTTGTGATCTTACACCTCAATAATTTTAACCTTAACTGTAAAAAATCCCTGAAGACCCAACTTTATATGAGATGATAAATGAAACCACTTTCATAGAGTTTCTTTTTTAAAAAAATAAAAAATAATAAGAACCGCTTTCATAAAATAGTATTTTTCTTATTTTAATTTTAGTTGAATCCTACAAATGGGCCCATAATGAAGAATAGCATCCAAACTTGCTTGTATGTGGCCAAAACATTTTGAAAAAATTAAAGAATAAAAAATATTTGTAAATGCATATTTAAAACCACACTAATATATTATTTGATTTTTAAAACCAAATGAATATATTAATAAAACTCTTTTAAGAAATTGTGATTAGGGACATTAATGTCTTTTAAATTGAGTTTGGAAGGGCATTAATGTCATACCATCAAGCTAAAATGGGTAACAAAAGAGGTTAAGTTGATGATGTCAGTGATTTCCGTTAAGTTGTAACGGCCTCCTAACGGCTTGGGGGAAACTACAACCGACAACTAAACCAGAGGGGAGGTAAGTGCATTTTTAAACATGAGGGGAGGTATCTGTTATTGTCAAAAGCCTTAGGGGAGGTAAGTGAAATTTACCCTTTATGTTTTTGAAAAAGTTGATTTGCATACGCATTGCATGTGTCCTACCTCTTTTATTATCATCGCGCTCCAGTAGCTCCGTAATTTTTTTTTTCTTTCCTTTTATTTTTTTATTTTCTCTGCAATTTCTTTTACTCTTTGCATGTACTTTTTTGTTTCAAGTTTCAACTTCCAACAACGCATAACGCATAGAAAATTACCTGTTATTGGAACGCTGAAAATCAATATTAAGAGAGAAGAATATGATATTGAAAAAAACATTAAGACAGGAGGGAAACGTTTATAAACAAGTAATATAATAATTCCATTTTCTTCATGGGTAGTGGTTTTTGTACTCTTTTTTCTTTTTTTTCTTCATTAGTTTACTTTTTCAAAATAATATAGTGAATACACATAAATATTAACATAAAAGGAACGCGGATGATAAAAAGGGAAGTAAAGGGGACTTGATTTTTGCAAAGAGAGAGAGAGAGAGAGAGAGAGAGAGAGAGAGAGAGAGAGAGAAGGGAAGTGCAGATGAAATTCTTAGATTACATAGATCCTGCATCTCACTAGGAGGTTAGGATTTCGAATCTCTCCATCTATGTGCAGATGTTCTTCCCTTGTATTTGTTGGATGTTTCTCCCCTTAATGGGGCTATTAGTTGGGGTGGTCTTTTAGTGATTATGGGCTTTGTTTCGAATATCTCCACCTGCGCGTGGATGTTTAGATTGGGCTTATAGTTTCATAATTATATTCTTCTACCGTTTGAAAAGAATAAAAAGATAGAAATTCTATCTATCATATAGAACACAGTGGAACAAGTGATTTACGATCGAAATGGCTTTCCAGTAATTTAGCCTTGTTTTTTTTGAACGGCAAAAAAATTTATTAACTCGAAATACACAAAGTACAACGAGATAAAGGGACATTAGCTCTTCAACATCCAAGATAGGAAAGTATACCCCAAACAAAGATGGGACATACCCCCAGACAAAAATGAGGAGAGCCAAAAACCATAGGGGAAAGTTGGCAAGATGCCAACGAAAATACTGCCAAGAGAAAACATCACCAAAACACCGATAACTCATCACCCATAGAGCAGTATCCAGCTGCCCGTGCCTAAAATCTGCATTTTCAAACGACCACCACATAGACTCCCCTAAACAAGCAACCGTTGTCATCGCCCCCTTCTCACCTCTCCATTGATGCCATCAATGTGCCCCATTGCTGCCTCACAATATGTAAACGTTGCTGCCATAATACACCATCACCACCAAGATGCCAACTAAACACCCACTACATGTGAACCCGGACAACTAATTCGCCACATGCTCACTCACCACACCCAAGAATAAATCTTGATGTTCCCCACGCAATTTTGTTCCCCAGAAAATAAAAGACAAGCAAATGCAAATGTCCATTCCAATACACTTCTTCCCACGAAATAACTGCAACCAATTGAAAGTCCCAATACTCTGTATCTTCCCACGAAAGAATCCCCAAGAAGTGAATGTTTTCGCCTACACCGCAGTCTATTGCACCGCCTCGTGAAACGTTGATGCTCCACCAGACCACCCAATCACCCCCTCCATTGCCCTATTTGTATACCCAACAAGAACTGCTAGTCAACGTGATTCTGGCCACCTCCAACCACACCGTTACAACAAAACCCCTAAAATAGGCACCTCCATAGAACACTCCTAAAAATGCGAGAGGGAGTTAGAGATGGCAACCAAACCTTCCCTTGTATTGGGCCTCCAAGTTGGCAATCTTGCTAATAACTTCTTGCTCATCACCATTATAGCTAATCCCATGCATTTTGTTGATTGCCCAAATAGTTTGAGCTTCATTCAGTAGGACTCTATTTCTATTATTGATACCTTCAGAAGAGATTGATGAGGATAAAGCTGCAGCTGCCATGGTAGACCTGAGGATGGCACATTTGTTCATATATCGACCACCTCCCTTCGAGTTTGTGTTAACTGGTTTAACTTTAGAAAAGCCCAAAATGTCGTTTATGTTCTTCCTCTTCTTCTTGCCTTGCAAACTTTTTACTGCGGATTGAATGGGAGCTGTATCCTCCTCCGAGGTTTCAAGCTGAGTAATGTTCACCTCCTTCAGTATGTAATCAGTAGCATGTTGTTATCAGCCTATGTTTCCAAGGCGTGGGCTTCAACGTTCCTAATGATACTAGTAGTTTTTTTTTTTGAAATGGCAACAAAAGTTTTATTAGAACTCAACAAAGGATACATCGAAAAGAAAAAATCCCAAACCAAACACAATCCACATGACACGACAAAATCATGTGCCCTGGGAATAGAAGAAAATATGTGGAACAAAATAGCGAATGCATGTAGAAAACGAAAAGAAAGGAACAAAAAAATTATGCAAATCACCCCACCAATGCAACGATACCAACCCATTGTCTCCAACTGAAACTGTAATAAAGGACTTCACATGCAGCAACAAAACTCCAACAAAAGTACTCGAGCAAAAACGTTTCGCCAAACAACAATTCAAAACTCCAAACATCCTCAATCATCCTCCGAAGCAGTGAAAGTCAGTAGTAGTCGAAGTCCAAAACTCCATCTCCTATATATATATTTAGCTATAGGCCATGGCAATCAGTAGTAAAAGTACCGAAGCCTAGACTCCAAAATCATTCACAAAGCAGCAGCAGAGAGGCACCATACACACCCCAAAACTAGACCTAAGACACTTCTTTCCATCCCCTGACAGATTACAAGCATTACAAGATCCCAAACCTCCGGAAGCATCACAGGAAAAACAAACCTCACTGAAACAACAACCTCCTTTCCAGCCTTGAACTCAACCATTGACACCTAGAAAACACCAGGCCCCTCCAAACCATGCACCAATAACAGGGAAAAACAAAAGTATAGAAAACACTCCCAGACAACCCAAAGCAAAGACAAATCTCACTAACTACACACACTCATTTATCTCCGACGACTTCATCAAGGAAAGTTATAATCATGAACCTTGCACCCATAGCTTTTATTTAAACATCAAGGACCTTTTCTATCCTTGACTCCTTTAACAATTCATCGGTTTATGATAGTTTACGCATCTTGGCCACAAAACTCCCATAGAACCAGCCATTCCCAGTTGGATTAATTTGAATGCTGTCAATATTAATTTGTTTTTTAAGGATACACGTGATACTAATTTGTAAGGATTTTGTTTTACAAAACAAATCCAGGATATATATACATACTACCAGCTTTTTCTTAATTCCTGCACCAAATATTTGTCCATAATTAAATTGTTGATCCAAGCACAGCACAACAATACTCCCGTGGCATTCAACACTCACTGTTTATATTAGGTTAAGAGGAAAACAGTACATATGCAACCAAATATATAATTGACTTCAGTTGTACCATCCGTAGTTCAATTTATACAAGGCAAAGCTACAGAGGGAAAATCCGTCAAGAAATTAATCTCAAGCTGCTAAATGGGAAAAGCCGCTTATTCCATATACATATCTTCCATCTTCTTCCCATTCCAGCTAGTTAAAAAGGTAACCTGAAACAGAGTTATAAATATACATATACAGCAATAAGTTGTTGCTCATGTAAATGGAGTTAAATGCATAGCTTACAAGGTAATTCTGGACCAAAGTATTAACTACCAGTCGATAGATATCTCGACCTACTAATAGTATCTTCTTCGTTTTTTGATATATTCGGCTAACTTGGCTGCACCTTCACACCTACCGACATAATCTAATAACATGATCTATATATGGTCGGATATCAAAACCGTACATGATCATGCATGGTACAGTACCAATACTAATGGAGATTCCTACCCTAAAATGGTGATGAGTAATAAGAATTTCTAGAGCTACTGCAGAATAAAACAAGGGAAAAACCATCAAACATCTTTCAGAATCATTCAAACACAAGGGTTTGTTTGGTGTCATTACCTTATTTTGACGTCTTTTTGCACGTAATGTTTTATTAGTAAAAAATTAAAAATATATATCATTAATCGCTGTCTCACCATTTTCGTCTGAAAATAGTTTTAAGACAAGGGTGTCTTCATGATAAAACATTCACAAAAAGTTTTTGGAAATGTTCTTCGAAATAGAAAATCCGATATCATTTTTTGTTTCTCTTTAGTCGTGAAAAAAAAAGGAAAGTTATTGGAAAACGAAACCATGCAACCTAAATATGTATCCTAGAGTCCACACACACACTCAATGGAATGAACTCGAGCAATGTAAACATGCACAAAAACGCATGCAAAGAAGTTCGCACACGCAAGTCAGAGATGGCTTAAGTGGATATGAGAAAACAATAAATATTCGTCCTCTGTGAAGTCAAATGGTTGAATTTCACAGAGTCCAAAACATTTCAAATCTTAGGCCACTAGAGGGTTTGCCCGGTTGTCAACTTCAGGCCTCAAAATTAGTCGAGGAGCGGGTAAGTTGGTCCTGACATTCGATTAAAAAAATTCATGCTTATAATAGCTTAATTACCCAAGTTTCAAAGAAGTGTCGGAGCAATCATCCTCAGGAGGAGGAGCACCACTGCAGCTTGAGACATTGGTGACCGAATCCGATGACTGTCCTTCTTCTGGATTAACTAAAGTGTCCGACTCTGTGGTGGCAACTGCGGTGGGAAGCAATTTTCCTTCAGAAATCATAGCCACCTGTTGTTGCAAATATGGCATTATTTTTTTTTGAACGGCAAAGAAAATTTCGTTAATCCCATGGGAGCCAAATATGAAATCAGCTATGGCATAAATATATATGTAAAGAAAAAATTTGAAACAAATAAACTGTCACCTTTTGTTTCAGCATCTGGTTCTCTTCAATCAACTGATCACCCTGCATTTTTTAGGATCATGTGTTTAAAAACGCAAGCAAGTCCAAATGTATGGTTTTTATCACTTTGTTCTCCATTTATCAGCAAATTAGAACACATAAAATTTATTTGGTCAACGGTTTTCGAAACCCGTTTGCTGAAAATTATTGAAGGACTCAGGTTTGAGAAAACTTCACAAAAACGTTTCAATTCTCGGATTCGCTCACAATGAATAAAAACAAAAAAATTGCATTATTTTCTAAAATATTCGGCAAGAAATATTACACATTAAACTTATTAGAAAATTAGTACGAGCAACCAAACCAAGGTCCTAAAATTCTTTAGCAATTAAAAAGACTGCGACATGACTCAAAATACCATGAACAAAAACATAAATGAAGAGCTAGCAAAAGGCTGGTAAAGTATTTTCTGACCTTCCTTTTAAGGGTAGCAATTTCATTCATGATTCGGTCACCCTGCAACGATCATCGATACCTCATGTGTTAGTATAAAACCTAGAATAGAGAAAAGTGTGGAGAAAATTTCACAGGAAAAAGCTATGAGCGGTTCTGAATCAGGCGTAATAGGGCCAACTCCAAAATAAATTTCAGCAACATGTTCATTTCTGAGCTTTTTTTTATCCCATTTTTTTGGTTTTATTTGGCCCGCTCATACTTTAGTATATTTATTTTAAGCTTGAGAAAAAAAAAAAGAAAAGAAAGAAGAAACACCTTTGTCTGAAGCACACGGCTTAGACCAGCTTCAAGAATTTTCTCCAAGTGCTGCAATTCACTTATGTTTAGTGCTTGAAGATCCTCACCCCTCATCTGCCTGCAGTTTAAAACAGTCATTAATTTTCACGACTACGATCGTCGAAGAATACTATGAAAAACTACAACTCTTTGTATTTAAACATTTGAATACATACCTCAGTTGATTGGTCTTGTCTGAAACTTCCTTGCTCAATCTGGCAAGATTGCTATTCTCTAGCTACAATGAGTAATATCATTCCAATCCATATCATATATATAGCTGGCTAACAAGTCATCATCAAAAATTTCATCTCAAAATACAGTTGAAAAGAGAAGCATGTAGTTGAAATTTTATATGCGTTAGTACATATAGAAAGGAATAGCTAGGCGCAATTTTAGAGAGAGGCTCGGTACAATAGACATGACTGCAAGTGATGGTTGGAGTGATTCTCAACGAAGACCTTTAATTAACTTTATGGCGGTCACTGGAGGTTTACCCATGGTTCTTAAGACCGTTGATTGTTCGGAGGAGACAAAGGATAAACATTTCATTGCTTCGTTGATGAAAGAGATAGTTATTGAGGTTGGGTCTAGGAATGTGGTTCAAATCCTTACGAACAATGCTCTAAATTGTAAGGCGGCAGGACAAACAATTGAAGCACAATATCCTCACATTTTTTGGAATCCTTGCGTAGTGCGCACTCTAAATCTTGTTTTGAAGAACATTTGTGCCGTGCGAAATATTGAGAGTAACTCTCGTGTAAGATAAGTGTAGTTGGATTACTATCATCGTTGGTGATGCAATGATCATTAAGAATCACATAATGAATCACTCAATGAGATTGGCTATTTTCAATGAGTTTGTTCCTTTAAAGTTGCTTTCAGTTACCGAGACTTGCTTTGCTTCATCAATTGTGAAACTTGAGAGGTTTAAGCTCGTCAAGGAAGGTCTTCAATCGATGGTAGTTAGTAATTAATGGAATGCCCATAGGGAGGAGCAATGGGCTTCATTTGTGAGGGAGACTTTGTTGAACGAGAATTGGTGCGATAAAGTGGACTACATTCTATCATTTACATCACCTATTTATGAGCATGTGACATGGATACTATGATTGAGAAAGTGAAGTAAGCCATTTACAAACAAGAAGAGCAGCATTTGGACGATGAGACCACTTCATTGCTTGGCACATGCACTAAATCCAAGGTAGTTTTTTTTTAAACGGCAAAAAAGAATTTTATTAATCTTTGGAAACAAATGACAAAGATTAAAGAGAACCGCGAAAACGGCATCACAACGCAAAGAGACATTCCAACTAAGTTGGCACCCCTCCAAGTGACAATCATATGCCAACGCGGACCAAAAGGGAAATAACAGGTTAACTAGAAGTCAACCTGAGTACTACTACATCCCAGGCATTGAAACAAGATACAACAGCAGAGTGTACAACCCATTTACCATTTTCACTAACTTAGTCTTTATACCATTCACCTCTTAATTATGTATTTACTTTGTAATCTAGTTATTATGGTGACAAATGGCTTCAAGAGGATCCAAAGCGAGTTCGTCCACACAAGGATGAGGAAGTCGCAAACGAGAGAAAGAAATGCTTGAAAAAGTACTTAAATGATTTCGTGGAGCGTCCCAAAGCCAATATGGACTATGCCAAGTTCTCACCAAAGGAGGGTCATTTGCCGAGATTGATTCTATTGAGGATAGATGGAATATGGATCCTCATAGTTGGTGGATTATTTATGGTGCATCCGCCCCGACTCTTCAAGCTTTGGCCTTGAAGATTCTCACTCAACCTTCTTCTTCATGTTGTAAGAGAAAATGGGGTATATTCTTCTTTATCCATTCATTGAGAAGGAACAAAATGACCTCCCAACGGGAGGAGGACTTGGTGTATGTTCATAGTAGCCTCCGTCTTTTATCAAGGAGAAGCCCACAATATTGTAGCGGGGAGACTAAGATGTGGGATAATTTGCCTCACCTGAAGATGTTAGGATACTTGAGGTTCCAAACCTCTCACTTGATAAACTCGAGATGGAGGTTGTAGTCTTTATGGATGATGGAGATGGTGAGGAAGCCAATAACGATGAAGTGGTGGAAGTTGGGTCTCGTTGAAATTTAGAGACATGGTCGCTTAGTTTATTTCTTTTGCTTATTAGGGAACTATGGATGTTTCTCTTTCAATTCGGTTGCACTAGATCTATGACTATGGATGTTTTGTTTTGTTTTAATGGTATCTCTGAATTGGTACTCATCTATTATGTTAAAACTACTAATGGTTTGGGTTTATAGAAAAATATGAATGTTAAGTTGTGTTCAAATTTTACAAACTAAGTATGGAATATGAATATACCCTAACCACGGATCCAGTCCACACCCTCAAAATGCAGACTCCATCCACATCCAAGATCAAGGGCAAAAGAGAATTTATTAATCTTTGGAAAATACAAAGATTAAACGAACCAAGGGCAACACGACATAGCGCCACCCAAGACCCAAAAGAGGAAGGCTTCTAGCCAACAAAAACCTAAGGGAACCAACACAAAGGCAAAACCAAACCAAAAGAAGACCAAAACACCTCCAAACCTAAAAACCAAACCGAAGGCTCAACTAAAGCAAGCAAACCAAAACAAAGAAAGCGCCACACTAGAACAACCTGCAGCACAAAAATACCGGGAACAAAAGCGCCAGCGGAAAACAACCTATCACCATAACAAAAACCTGAACCATCTAGCAAAAAGAAACAAAAAAAAAAAAACGAAAGAAGGCAAAGGAACCGAAGAGATCAGAACTCCAAAGAAGAGAAGCTTCATCCTCCATCTCTGTAATCTCACCCTCCTCCAACTCTGCAAGCTCCACCTCCAACCTTTGAGCAATCTCCTCCTCCTCCATCTCAACAAACTTCATCAAATTATAGCTCTTCCCTCCTTTGAATTTTATTCCTATTTTAGCGTATGTATCCATTGCGCTACGAGCTTTCTTCATTAAGAGGGAATTCTTGTTTTGAATGTCAAGGATGATAATGCAAAAAAAGAAATCTTTTTATCTTTGTTTATCAATATGATCGCCTTAATCCCAAAATCAGAGAGGAGTTTCTTCTTCCTAATCTTTCTTTCAGACCTATTTAATCTCCTTTCCAATTTTAAAATTGCTTCGTAGATTGATCTCTCCCCTAGAATGTTAAATGCTTCCCCCCTCTCCTCAATAATAGGAGTAGGTTGATATTGCCCTGTCCGTATGTGTCCATGCTACTTAGGTTGGAAGAGTTTTGTTTTCATTTTACTTTTCTTGATTTTTTCTCTCAGCTCATTCGATGCTGAGATTCAATCCCATTATCAAGTTTTCTATAAAATTTCTTTGGGAATATGAAAGACCTAGGGCTCATGGTGATGACGATTTATATGCTTGGTCACTCGCTAAAAAGATGAACATGTATCTAAGTTTTACAATACGTATGCGATTTTAGCTAGAAATGTAACTGGTTTGAGTTTATTAGGAAAAAATGAGGAGGTTTAGAAAGCCTCAGGAAGGTTCTTGCTTTTGTTCTGATGTTAGTGAAACTTCACCCAATAAGCCAATTTCAAAATACCATACAAAATGTAGCGGGATGAGTTCATTATCCATCAACTGACCCAAAGTCAATCCACCGTAAACACAATAATAATGGCTGAAAAAAATGAAGACTATATTACGCAGACAAAGTAATAGGCAGAAATTCAATCTGGCGTATTGGTCAGGACTCAGGACCACCTCCAAAGTGAACGAGTCACCCATGAATATTTTCTGAGAAGTTATGCTCAGGAATATATGGCAATCACTAATACCAAAAACACACATAAAGGAGTATTAAAAATAGTACGTACCTGAAGTCCAAGTGAAGGTTGATCCATCTTCTCAATGTTATTTGCATGCAGACTATACTTCCCAAGAATATCACTCATGCTTCAGGCCACAAAAAATTGGAAAATTCAATAACTAAGAAAACTCAAGCATTGAATCATCACAAGACTATGTTTTGTCTAATTAACGCCCTAAAGGCCACACCATACAAAGTATCGAAAATTAACTTGTTCAAATAAGCATAAATACAAGAGGAAATTAGAAAGCAAGAATACTTAGAAATTTGGCATTTTTTTGGAACAGTGAAGAAAATTTTCATTAATTCTAAATGAGCCAAATATGAAATTAGTACAATACAAGAAGAAATGCATCGAGAGAGGTTCGAAGAAACTTCTACTAATGCAACTCGCAAATACCAATCCTACCTCACATACATCCAGCGGCTTAACATTGTGTTCCTAGACTTTTTATCTTTAAAGGCTTATTGGATTTTCACTTTTTGATGGCTTTTGGAACATGGCTTGGAGGTAGGATTAATATTTGCGAGTTGCAGTAGTAGATGTGTCTCCGAATCTCTCTCGATGCATTTCTTTTCCTGTTGTCCTGAAATATTCATATTTGGCTCTTTCAGGATTAACGACATTTTTCTTTGTTGTTTGAAAAAAATGCGTTGAATTAATACAATTTCTATATTAAGGGCACGAGATACACCTAAATATTCAAATTAGTATAGTTCTTTAATTCCTTGAATGGATAATATTTAAAAAAAATCAAAACAATAGGACTTTCTTTCATAGTTCATGATAAAAATAATACACTAGCTTGTTATGTGAATGTCCAACGTATGTCTGATGCTGATCTAATATACTTATCCAGTATTGGACACACGACACTTTATTTTGAACATTTAGAATCACTCATTTATCAGACTTCAGTCAAAGAATGTACGTCTAGGGAAACTTTTTCAACCTCCAAAGAAAGATTTCAATTCACTTTCTCAAGCTTAATGTAACCTTCCTTGGCGCAACTCATGTTTTTTCTTATATTTATGGAGCAAAATCATCTCAAATAAGATGAAAAAACATGCTCCTTGTTTTCATATTGACTTTCGCTTTTGGCAGTATTATAAGCTTAAGGCATAAAACAGGGCCAGTAAGCAAGTGTGAGCACCCCGATAGTCACATACTGAACTTACCCTCCTCTAGGGTTTTCATCTTGTGTAGAGATTTGTTTGAGGTGTTAGGGTTCTTGATTGTGAAGGAGATTGGAGAGGCAACGGGATCTATTTTAAGGGGATTTGGGTTTGGCTTGTTGTGGCGATTGGAGAGGCTAGAGGGCATCACAGAGGGCGTAGGGTGGTCTTCAGAAATGGGAAATGACGGTGGCATCGTGAGGAGAAACATGGAGACGGATAGATGTTGAACTGAGTGGTTTTAGGTGCTTTGGGGTTTATCAATGGTTTTTTGTTTGGATTTCAAGAATTAGTGTTTTTTTTTTTTATCAACAATGAAGATATTGTTAATAGAAACTCAAAAATGGGAACATCGAGAGAAGAATAAACTAGACAAAACCCATCGATAAGGTTGGCACCCAAATGTTTGAGGAGGATCTGCTAATGGTTGGTTGCATCTGAATTAACCATTTGTTGCCATTTGTGTACTTAGATCCTTGATTCAACATTTGGTTGGGTGATGTTTGTCCATGGATATATCATTTTCCGTCATGCATCAACATCATGATGCACGTGTTTTCCCTTTCTTTATATTTCCCTTGATGTACTCTTATCGAGTTATGAACATATATCTTCCCCTCCCCTATCCTTTTCCCTCTCCCTCATCAAATTAGCCTCCCCTCTCTGGTATTCCCCTTCCTTGTCCAATCTGATTGTCTCACGTTTGGGGGGTTGTGATGATTGGGCTGCCCTGGATTAGCTACTTCTTTATGATCTTTTTTGGCTTTAAATTTTGCTTTGGGCTCAATCATCTTTGGTGTTGTGGTCGTCTTTTCTTTTCAGATGCATGTTGTGTTGTTTGTTTTAAGTTGTGTTTCGTTTTATTTTTAGTTGGTGGAATTGTTTGGCTTGTTTTGGTCGATGCTGGTTTGTTGGGGTTCGACATATGGCTGGAAAGTTCAATGTATGGGTTGGCACTAGTGTGGAATTATTTGAGTTCGATATAGGTTTGTTTCTTGTTGGAATCTGGAGGTGGTGAATAAATAGATGATTTGAGGTAGTTTCTATGAGGTCCAATAGATGACACGCGAGTAAGTTGAAGACTTGGACGATGGTGGTTCTCTCTCATTGGAATTTTAATTTCTAGATCCATGTTAGTGTGAGGGTGTTTATGGTTCCTCTTCAGTTTCGGTTTTGTGGTTTTTTCTCTCTCTCTGTTTGATTTTTTAGTAGAGGGATTCTAATTTGGAGGTTTTAGGGCTTCGGTTGCTTTTTGCTCTTTTTAGGTGGTTCTAGCTTTTTGGTTGGCTCCTTACCTTCCCGGCTTTATGGGTCTAAGGTGGCGTTTTTACGTTGGTGTCCCCTTGTCCCTTCAAACAATTTTTTTTTATCAGCATCCCGTCAATCTTTAATTGTTTTCTTCAAAGATGAATAAATTTTTACTGAAAAATTTCCTTGGCAGGTCACCAATGCAGTGAACTTTGATGACCTGACAAGTCATTTGGAAGAATGTCTCCCCTTTTAAGGTTGATGTTTTCACTTGGCAAGCTATTCAAGATAAAATAGCAACTAGAAGTGAATTGATCAAGAGGAATATTTTGCCACAAGATGAGGGTCTGATGGGAGTATGCCCCCTTTGTCAACTGGACTTGGAAACTGCTATATACCTTCTTTTGCACTGCCACATATTTCTCGGAGAGACTGGTCACTGATAATGGTCTGGTGGGAAATAGATTGGATCTGCCCATCTAACATATATGAACTTATGTGTTGGTGGTCTTTCAAATACAAAAGTGTGAAAAAAGTTTGTTGGGATATTACATTTTATGCAGTTATGTGGTCCTTATGGCTAGAAAGGAATCATGTGGTGTTAAGAAACAAAAAGATAGTGGCTAGAAAGGAATCATGTGGACGAAAACATGTTTTGATCTGAAGAATACAATGCAGAGGATTTCAAAAGATGCTTACAAGGTATTAGAAGACTGAAAATGCCAAAATTGATTGATTATTGAACTGGCTAAAGGAATATGAAGAAAGAGAAGATGACACACTGGTGCATTGGAGGAACAGATACAGAGTAATACATTCTTGCTGATGATGGTTCTAAATCATAGGAGAAAGGATTTCATTGGCTCCCTGCAGCAGGTGGTTTGACATTTTTATTTGTAACAAGACCTGATCACATGGATTCCTGTTTTACTGGTTGGTATCTTACTAACTAATTTTGCCATTCCTTTGGCTCCTTGGTGGCATATGATTCACATTTCGGAGGTGACACCATAGTTGGGATATCCGTTGTGCATTGTGATGCCTCTTTGCCTTGAGTCCTTTTAATCGTTGGAATTTGTTTCAATGATTAATAAATTTTCTTTGCCGAGAAAAAAAAAAAGGATTAATAAATATTTTTGCTTAGCAAAAAAAAGAAAAAAAGAAATGCAGCATAACGATCCTGACATAGACCCCTTAATAGAGTTGCATGCCGGTTCTTAATCTTTCCCAAAAAAAGGGGCATATCTTTTTGAGCAATGCTACAGGCACTAACGAGTGTACCAATTATTACACTAAATGCACACATGACATTACCACATCAATGCACTATTCAATACATGGATAGATTCATCCACTAAAAGAGTGCCACATGGACAGTTAGTGTAATAGTTGGTACATAGGGATGGCCATCTCGGCCGACCCACCCCAATCCAACCCGTCCCCTCCCTGAATGGGTAGGGGATTCAAGGATTTTTTCGGAGATCGGGTAGGGGACGGGGATTATTTTTAAAAAAAATCGGGGATCGGGTCGGAGATAGTATTGTCAGTCTCCTACCCGATCCCCGCCCCTCCCCGTTCTCCTCCCTTCCCCGACCCTCCCCGCATCCCCATTCACGCATATATATATGTATAATATAAAAAACCCCGTATTAAAAAACCCCAAAGGATTGTCGGTTTGGGAACATAAAGGCATGGATTTGCCTCCTGTCGGAATCGAAGGCATGGGTTTGCCTTTTTAATATTTTCATGGGACTATTCTTTATCCCTTTCAAGAAGCTGACTATGCTTTGTAGGTATTTTTCCACTTTGGTATTCTTTTTTTTTTTTTGTTCATCGGAAAACATCCACTTTAGTATTCACTTTTACTATTCTTCCACCCGCATGAAATACTATTCTTCCATCTCTCTCAATCGAATAGAGCTCCATACTCCATAGAGAATAATAGAGCTTCAATCGTCGGTGTAAGTTTCTCCCAAAAAAATTCAGTACGAATCGATGTAAATTTAAAGATTATTTTGTTTGCTTTACTTACCTTTAAATTTGTTGCATTTGGAATTTGGATTTACCTTTTGAAAGCTTCAGCTTTTGATCATGTCGTATGCTACTTGAAAATTACAACAGAGAAAATTTGAAAAGTGTAGTTAAGGTTTGGATCCCCGATTCCCCATGCTGATCCCTGTTCCCCGCATTGGGGCGGGGATGGAGGTTAAAAAAAAAATCCCCGGTGGGGATCAGAGAGGGGATGGGGATTGATATACGTTCGGGGATCGGGGATGGAGGTAGTGATATCCACCCCCTACCCTCCCATGCCCATCCCTATTGGTACACTAGTTAGTGTCTGTAGCATTTTCCTATGTTTTTTGCCAATTTGAAAAGAAAAGAAAAGAAAAGAACAAAAATCTTGTTTTACTTTAAATGGGACAATTGTTATTTTGGGGAAGCTTATGGCAACAGAACTTAAGAATTTTCCTTGGCTCTCTTCAATTATAGATGCATTCACAGATTCACTAGTACTACACTAATATATAAAGTTCACACCACAAAAATGAAAATGATCTCAATAATTTTCACAGAAGCCTAATAAAACACAAGGTATTATTATATCGGACTTAAAAATGCTTTTTCATTCAGTAAAAATCGTGATATAAAGTACAGCAGAAAATTTACAACTCCATAAATTGCGGTTATATAACCGAGATCAAAATTGCCAAAGGTCACAAGTAAAAACCAATATCTTTCTTTTTCTTTTTCGTAGTGGTGATATTCATTTGACACTCACCACAATAATAAAATAAAAAACGGAGTACAAATTATTTGTATGCAAATAGTTAGAAAGCTTAATGATCATGTGGGTTCCCATTACAAAAAGCTAAAAACACTAGAAAGAGGACCACAGAATAACTCAACATATAGCCACTGTGCGAAGGCCAAAATGAGTTCAATTCTGTTCTTTTAATTTTATTTTTTTTTTAATGGCAAAAAGAATTTTATTAATCGTTAGAAACAAATTACAAAAATTAAAAGGATTCAAGTGCAAAAGACATCACAACACGGGAAGGCATCCAAAAGGCTGTTCTTTTAAGTTTCAATGCTTCATAGTACTTGAATATACACATAGCCACTCCAGTAGGATTTCCCAGTCATATGTGATTACTCCTCTTTGCAATCCAAATTCTAGGGAGTATGTGCGAGTCTCTTATTTCTTTATTGGCCTAGGGTTTGAATTTCTTAAGTGACACGTTGACAAAAAGCGAATTCTATGCGGAATTAGCAGTTTTGCGTCGATTATTTTCGATAGGATACAATAAGATAATCATGAGTGTATTTGACACGACCTTGAATAGACACAACACAAATACAATATTTCACGACACGATGTTTACCCTAATTTTTTTTTTTTTTTGGGTATCCCCTTGTTATGATTAGCAAATCTATAGGAGGTTGGTACGTATAGAGTCTATAGTTCTTATCAACAAAATTTCAACTAACAATTTCAATTTGTGATCACACATAAATAAGGGAGCACCATGGACACCATATATCAATCTAATTTTGTGCCAATATGCAATTCATTTGATCAGTACCCTATTATGAGTGAACAACTATAACCAAAAACAAACTAACAGTTCAAATCTGTCTTAATAATACATAATATTCACCTTTGACATATGAAATTGTGAGGGGTAAGAGTTATTGAGGGTAGTGGCTGAGTCAGAATTTATATTTGGAGCGGCAAAATTAAAATCAACCACTTATTATTCAATAGTAGAAAAGTACAAGTGCTTGAACGTTAATTATACATGTACTCAAAAAAAATCTAGTACGCTTTAAGGTTAATCATTCATCAACATACGACACAAATAGTTTTAAGAATCAATGCTTTAGTGTTGAAAGCACCAAGAAGTCTAAACAAAGCCCTCTTACTAATCAATACTCACATAACCAATGCTCAAATAATTAAGGGGCTAGGGAGAGTCGCTGTATCACAAGTGCTTGAATGTTAAGGTCTAGCTTGTTTTCCGTTTGTTAAAATGAAAATCTCATAAAATCAATGGGTGGTTGAATTTAGCAAATGTTTTCCTCATTTGCTAAAATCAACCCATTGATTTTATGAGATTCCCATTATAGCAAATGAAAAACAAGTATACATGTATCCAAAAAAAAGTCTAATAAGCTTTAAGGTTAATTATTCATCAACATACAACAAAAATAGTTTTAGAATTAATGCTTTAGCAAATGAAAACACAAAGAAGTATTGAAAACACAAATACACACAAACAAAGCCCTCTTACTAATCAATACTCACATAAGTGACATAACCAATGCTCAAATAATTAAGAGGCTAGGGAGAGCCATTGTATCACACTTTATCCCTTTGTAAGTACCAAAACAAAATAAATTGACACAATTTCAGTGCTTGTATTTTTAGGCTTAAAAGTACGAAAAGCCAAAACCGGAGAAAAGATTGAAGAGTCTAGAACTTGGAACCCACGGCCCACCACAAGCCTCCGCCCCTGATTGAGGGAACAGCTTTTATTTATGCGTTTACCCAAAACTTTTGCAGACAAAAATATCTAGAAAATAAGGTGTGGGGTGCAACTTTTATAATGAAGTTTTCGTGATTCGGGCAACTTTCACAGTGAATCTGGTTCTATAGATTTTTATTTGTTGGTACTTTTTCCATGTATGTAATATATAATGTAACGGACTTGAGGTGGTGTATATATAAATGATACTACTAATTTAAAATGAATGGAAGAAAGATTAAGAGATAAATTAGTGAACTTAATCACATTGAAGGCAAATTTATACTCAAGCTTGAAGCTTGGATCGCAAAATAAATTACCTTTAGATTCAGTCAAAAAAATTAAACACATCGTTATGGTGGTAGTAGATTGTTAACCACTGACTCATCAAAAAACTAGAGAGAGAAATAACTTTTATCATTTACATCTTCAACTCACCTCATCACGTGTAACCAGACTCCCCCCGTAAGCAAGCTAAACACGTGTAAGTGTTTAAATATCAAGTAGGATGTGAGTGTGAGATTTGAACGCAAGATTTATTACTCTCAGATAGCATATTAGGTTATTAAAAAATGTCAAGCGCAAGGAAGCTTACACCGGATCATTCACAGAATGTGAGTGCTTTTTCAAAAAAGTGTTTGCAAAACATGACTTCATGTTCTCACTTTCTGTGTATAATTCCTTGTAAGTTTCCTTGTACATAGCATTTCTATATATTATTAACCAATAAAGCTTCTAAAAACTTAAGATGTTACAGAGAATAATAATTTTATCATCTATATTTTTAACTACATCATAAACGGTCATGTAGTAAATTGGATAACCAGAAAACAAATCGGCTGCTCCAGAAAATAAACAAAGTTGAAGGACACATTGAAATGATCCAGTAAGGAAGGCCACCAGCACCAGAGAATATCTATACAGAATCCACTTGCTAGGGTTTCTAAATATTGTACTTAGAAATTTTAGGTTATACTGAACGTACATAGGAAAAGGAAAAATAGAAAGGTAGCGTTAGACACGAGATTTATTTTTATTTTGTTCAAACTAGAAGCCCTCTCTCTCTCTCTCTCTCTCTCTCTCTCTCTCCAATCAAGCAGACTCCTCAAATAGTTAAGTCACACATTGATCACATCTGCAGAAATTTATTCCTAATTCTTCCCATAATGTCGGAAAAGAAAAAGAAATTTATTCCTAAAGGAGCTGAATAGACACAAAATAATTGTTGGATTTTGAAAAGGCCTAATTCAACTTCAACCTAAAAAGGTATTACGGTAATGGTCAAGTAAAACCTCAAAACATTTTCGTCTTTGGGTTTCCAAAAAAAAAATCCCTATTTCTGACTTTTGTTCAGAATAGTATAAATTTACAGAGTGATTGAAATATATGTGAAGAATGTATTTTGCAACGAGAGCAAAATTAGAGAGATTTATACGGAATACATTATTTAGGTATTCTTATCAAAATGGAAAAAAGAAAAAAATGAGAAGTTAAAAAGTTGTCTCCTTCTATTTCTGACTTCTGTTCAATAAACCTAAAATCCAAAAACTCATTTTCTCAAAACTCGTTATTGGTACTCCCATCCAACCACCTAGAATTCTTTTTTATCATAGAACACCTAGGATTAAAAAATGAGCCATTCAAACACCCTCACTCAATTTTCCAACTAAGCAACAACTTAAATCTTTGTATCTTGATATACTTATTTCTTGCTTGATTGTCATTCTTCTATTTATTTATTTTTTGAACGGCAAACAAATTTTATTAGTTAAATGTAAGGATACAAGAGATTAAAAGGACACGAGAGAAAACATCACAACAAGAGTATAGCATCTCAACGAAGTTGGCACCCTACACACTTGATCGTCGACATTCTTCGTGCGATTGTGCGAGTTAGTTCGGTCAAATCAGAAACAATAAGCACTTGTTTTATATATATGTGTGCGATGATAGGGGTTTTGTTAGATTACCTTGAGCTAGCATACTCGAAAAGTTTTCCGGTGGCAGAGAAGATGATGAGAGCAACCTCAGCATCACAAAGAACAGCTAGTTCTTCTGCTTTCTTGATTAGCCCTCTTCTCCTTTTTGAGAATGTCACTTGTCTGGCTGTTATGTTGTCTATCTTCTTGATCTTGATCTTCTCTCTTGCCATTCTTGATATGATCACACAAAGATCAGTTAACCAAATTACTAATAAAGCTTCATATCTCACATTTCCCTTGTCTAACCATAGATCTAAAAGACCGAAAAAACCGATACTTCCACACAAAAAATTAAATAAAAAGAAGAAAATAACATTGTTCAATTAACAAATCATAGATCTTGATCAAAAGGATCTTTTTATCTTTACCTAACATGAAAAAAAAAATCTGAATAATGACACGGTACTGATCACAATTGTTTTTTAGTATTTAACGGCAAACAGAAACATTTTTTAAACTCGACAAAGAGTATATCGAGAAAAATAAACAAGCTAGAGATGCTGGTATGATCAAGGCTAGAAAACAATCCTAAAATGAGAGATCCTAGATGACCACAATTTTATGGTAGGTCAAATACCCAGCTCATATAGTGCATAAACAAGCTAGCTACGTACAATGATAGACCTGTGAACTCAAAATTTATGTAATCATTTTTAAATCTATTTCGGTGCATTCATTTGTTAAATCAAAAGTAAAGATCCTCTCTCTCTCTCTCTCTCTCTCTCTCTAGATTTTCATAAAATCCGGGAGTCAATGAAAAAAATTAGGTAATGAAGACTTGATGGGTGCTTTCCAGGAATATCAGTACTCACTTTATACAGCATGAAATGACATGAAATTAGGAAGAGGAATAAATGGGTACGTAGATGAAAAAAGTGAGGATTAAATGTGGGTTTTGTGTAACCAGAAACCCTAGAAGAAGAAAAGAAAAACCCAGGTTAGTAGATCTGGGTGAAGAAACCCAGGAAAACCCACCAAAAAAACCTACAATTTTTTCCTAGAAAAAGCAAAATGCAAACCCAAAAATAGAGAATCACTGTTCACCTTGTTTTGGCTAAAAGTAGTACAGAGATTGATCAGCAGGAGCTCTAGCTGGTGTGATGATGGAGGCGCTTACGGCTTACTCTCACAGCTACCACTGAAACAAGAAGAGAATCACTGTTCACCTTGTTTTGGCTAAAAGTAGTACAGAGATTGATCAGCAGGAGCTCTAGCTGGTGTGATGATGGAGGCGCTTACGACTTTAAACTCTCACAGCTACCACTGAAACAAGAAGAAAAGCTAGTGGCTAGAGAGAGAGAAAGAGAGAGAAAGAGATTCATGATCTGGGCAAAATTTGTAGTTCGAGAAAGGAAAGTAGACTTTCCCTTATGAGGAGTCTTGAGGCATTTTCCCAAAAAAGTTAGGGAGATGAAACTTCTAGTACGCCTAGGTACTCCCCAAAAGTGGGTTTGGGTGGCTAAAAGAGGACCGTTTGATGAGAATAATGCCTGGCGTTGTGAGTGTAAAATACTACTACTGCTTTAACAAAATAGGGCATGTGGGCATAAAGAATGTTCGAAGTAAAGATTTAAAAATATTTAATGGAGTACTTTTCTTTCAAATTTCTTATTCATTTCTATCAGAATATTTGTCCGATCCGCAGACGAAAGTCTTAAAATAATACTATATTTTTTCTCAATCAATTTTTAAAATTTGTACCATAAATTAAAAAAAAAAACACATTAATATTTAGCAAACTAGTAGGTTTTTTTTATTATTTTCTTGGTAAATTTTTGTTTTTTAAGTTTTTGTTTTGTTGACCAAACAAATATTTTGCGAAAATCATATAGTTACAGATTTTCGGAACGGAAAATTTACAAATTTTTTTATTTGAGCCCACTTCAGGCTACACACGGATAATCGAAGCGGTTTGTGTTTTTCAAAATAACTAGTCCATCAGCTTAATCGAATATCGGTAAATGCTCCATTAATTTAATCCAGTTTTGGTTTAAAATAAAAAAATTGGATAAACCGATGGACTATTTACCGATATCTGATTTAGCTAATTTCTTAAATGGTATAAGAGCATCACCAGCAGGTACTGTAAAATAAAGATTTGGGCAAAATAGACAAGAGGAAGAAGAAAATGGAGGTGCAGCAGGTAGTGAAAATCACTGTTCATCAGCTACCCAATTTTTTTTATTGTTTTCTCTCTCTCTCTCTCTCTCTCTCTCTCTCTCTCTCTCTCTCTCTCTCTCTCCCTACCCGACTGCTGGACCACGATCGACGGCGACGGTGACGGAGACGAGGGCGACGGCGACGAGGGCGACGGCGACGGTGACGGAGACGAGGGCTACAGCGACGAGGGCACAACAACGATCGACGGCGACGATCGTAGTGGGTTTCTTCGACCGCTGCTCAACGAGATCGACGGAGATGGAGAACAAGATCGACAGAGACGGAGATGGAGATCGACGGACGGCGATGAACGACGACGATGGGTATGGACGATGGCAAGGTGTATGAACGACGGCGAGGGGTATGCGATATATATATATATATATATATATATACTTATATATTTATTTATTTAAAAAAACAAAAAACAATATTTTAATGAGAGGTAAGGTAAAATGGATAGATTGTTAGAGTGTTGATGGTGACAGGGTAGCTATATGTACTGTACACAAGGTATTTTGGCCAAATTTTTAGACTACCAGCTGCACTTGCTCTAAGTAAATACTCCCTCCGTCCCATTTTAAATGCTCCCTACGTATATCCGTGCCATTTTCAAACGTCTATATCTTTTTATTGGTAAGGTTTTCAAAGTTTTTAAAACTT